>OU343219.1:155813942-155968139 GCA_910596185.1 Chrysanthemum makinoi | reverse complement strand
GGATTGACAACTTGATTATTTCATCGAGATACTCCGGTAGTTTATTTTACCAGCATAAATATAATTGTCAATAGAAAATCCAAACTCGAAGCTTTCAACAACATATGTTGAACACAAAATAATATACTTGTTGCCTGTTTTGGTTCTCCATATTGTTCTCCATACTTGTTCCCCATACTTGTCCTCCATACTTGTTTTCCATACTTTTTCTCCATATTTGTTCTCCATATATGTTCTCCATATTGGTTCTCTATATTTGTTCTTCATACTTATTCTCCATACTTGTTCTCCATACTTGTTCTCCATATTTGTTCTCCATTTTTGTTCTCCATATGGACTTCTTTAAACTTCTGTGGTTAACATAACATCTTTGTCACCTTAGGATTACTAATCAAACAAGTTTTAAAATTGATTTTTTTTGTCAATCACAACCACTTGCCACATCAAGCGATTATCTTGCTTTGATCGAGAAGAGCTACATGACTTCAAGGATGAAGTTCATTATATGCTAATCACCATCCGTAATGACTATACTTAGTTCATTACCTTCACTAAACCAAAACAACCTTCTAAACAATTCACTTTCTTAGGGCCTATATACATGTTTCTTACTCTTCAAATACCAACACATAGGTAAACATATCTTAGCTAAAACCAGCTCACAAAATCGTACTTGCTTCAAGCCTTTCTATATCCAACACTTACTCTTTTAAACACAACTCCTTCATCTCCACAAACAACAACTCCACCTTCCGGATCCATATGAAGTCTAGGATTGTCTTGAACTAGCACCTCACAACTCTATTGTCTTGAACACTATCATGTACTCTTTTCTTTCTTGACACATACCTTGTACGCCATTTTTAATACAAACAATTTACTAATCTAGATCGTAAATCTGTTTTGAGCTTCTTGAATAGCGCTTGTTAAGTTTGATAAACCTCTGTGTTATTTGTAAGCTCGATCTCATTTGATTGCTTATGTGCTATTCTTACATGCTCTCAATGCTATACTAGACTTATATACATATATGCTTCTTTGTAGAAATCATTAGTTTCAAGATTCGATAACTAGAGAAAATTATTGCATGCTCCTTTGTTAAGAAAAACTGTCCCAAATGTCGGATCCCTCAAATGAAGGATCTGTGGGATCCGGGCAAACAGAAGTGACTTCTTTATTTTAGCATCTTTGCATCAATCCAACCTTCCAGACCTTATTAGACCAATTAAACATGATACATTAGGATCACTTAAGTCTTCCTTAGGATCAGTTGATCCCACATTCATTCATAGACTTAAGATCACATTAAAGGTTTTTTTGATTTATTACTACTTCAAAACTCACCATCTTTTCGCTCCAATGTTTACACATTATTTCTCTCATCTCAAACACATAGTTTGATTTTTCTCTCAATTTTAGTAAATTGATTTTAGTCATCTTGATCTTAAAATGGTCTAAAAACTAGTTTTTCATTTCTTGTAATTTTTAAGGAATTTTCTAAATTTTTCTTAGATCACCATCAGATCTCTAGGATCATTTGACACCCTCAAAAATCTTAGTGTCATTCTTGATCACCCATTGGTACTCATGAAAACTCCATCTCTTTCCATAAAAGACATCATTAACTACCCTCACTTATTATGCTTGATCATTTAAGTCTCATATCATTTAAGACACCTGAGGAAACTAAAACACTCAAGATATGTAGGTATTAGACCTCACTAGAACCTCATCAATCTTCTTCTTGGCTCCTGAGAGCCGGATCCTTGGTTTTTGCCAAGCCGGATCCCTCAAGTGAGGGATCCATGAGAACTGTCTGCTCAGACTGTTAAAACCTACTTGATACAATCATTTCAAACCCTCTTTGTTAATCTAAAAACTCCACATTGTCTTAAATAACTCCCTATTTCAGTACAACTCTGTAGTTGCCTCTTGTGCATGCAAATCATTGCAAATTTGAAAGATTTTAGTGGTTTAAGCTTTAATTCACTTTCCAAATCTCTTTCTTTATAAACCACTTGTGTTAGAACTTCCAATTAACCATTCACATACTCATTCTCAGTAGCTAAAGTCTTCTTTTTACACCTATTCTTTCTACCATTTCACCATAAGGAAAGCTCCTAGTGCTAACTCATCAACCAAAGGACCTCCCAAGAAAATTGCTCGGGTTTTTCATGAAATCTCCTCAACCGAGTCATCACCCATCAAAGCCTCAAACTCTAGAACTCCCTCACAACAAACTCTACCAATCAAAACAACTCTGAAAAGGATTGTTCCTACAAGACAACCCTTTCCAAATACTACCATACCTCCTAAGCCAAACACCCCTACCTCCACTAAACCATCACCTCTAGTACCTAGAGCTATCTCCTTCACCACCCCACTTACATCCCCAAACCTTTACAATTCCCAAGAAAAATATTCCTCCTCCACCAAAGAAGGAGCACCCTGCAAAGTATTCGATCTGCCATCGCTACCAAGAGGTGGTTCACTAGAGGAGAAATTGTCCTACCTATCTTAATGAGTTGATAAAAAGAAGAACAAAACTAACAAGGCTAGCACATTAGGTATCTTTGTCATAGAAATCTACTCTTTTCCTAATAAATCTTTGGTTTATGTCATTGTTTGTAGTACTCACATTTGTAATGCTACTCAAGGTCTTAGGGGAAGTAGGAAACTGAAAGCTGGAGCTTTGAGCTTGTACATTGGCAAAGGAAACCATGCAAGTGTTGAAGCTATTGGAAGTTTTGACTTAGTTTTACCTAATGATTTATTTATTATATTATATAATTGTCATTATGCACCTTCTATTACTAGGGGTTTTATTTCAGTTTCTCGTTTGAAGGATAATGGTTTTATGAACTATTTTACAGATTATGGAATTTCAATTTCTAAATATAATGTTATTTATTTTAATGTTATTCCTCGTGATGGTATTTATAAAATTGATATGCATAATTTTATTTCAAACAGTAGTTCTATGTATTCTGTTAGCAATAAGAGGGCCAGGCATAACTTGGACTCTACATTCTTGTGGCATTGTCGTCTTAGACATGTCAACAAGAAGCATATTGAGAAGCTGCAACATGATGGGCTCTTAAAGTCAATTGACTCTGGGTCTTTTGACAAATGTGTCTCTTGTGTGTCTGGGATGATGGCACAAAAGCCTTTTTTCTGCATAAAACTAAAAGAGCTAAAGATCTGCTTGGACTCGTACACACTGATGTATGTGGCCATTTTAGAACTATGTCAAGACAAAGATATAGCTACTTCTTGACTTTCACTAATGACTTTAGTCAATATGATTATGTTTACTTGCTTAAACATAAACATTAAGTCTTTGATACTTTCAAAGTCTTTCAAAGTGAGGTTGAGAATCAACTCAGGAAGACCATTAAGGCTATATGGTCAGACCGTGGAGGCGAATATATGAGTCATGAGTTTATGGATCACATTAAAAGGTGTGGGATAGTCTCATAACTTAGCCCTCCAAATACACCACAACATAATAGTGTATCTAAAAGTAGAATCGAACACTCTTGACATCGTTCGTTCAATTATGCATCATACAACTCTGTTAATACAAATATCGTCCAAAAACGTTATTTATATTTTACGATCTTTACCTTGTTTTGTTAAAGACAAAAGAAAATTTCATTTTTTCAAAGTATAAAGCTTGTCAAGATTGTTTGACATTATTACAAGCTTATCTTAAATAGTTTTCAAAATTTAAGCATTAGAATTTTATCATTTTTGATTAACTAAATATTAATCTACATTATTAGCCTTCTAAATTAAAATGTGTCTCAACATTTTAGATCAATCCTTTTTAGTTACTTTAACAAGACATTACGTAAGTATTTACTTATCTAACATGTAAATTCTAAAAATGGAAAACTACATATTTCATCATGTCTTGTATCACCTTAGAAATCTTTAGAAGATTTCATGAAATATTTTGTTTAGATATTCACTCAACATATCTTTCATAATCTTGGATAGAATTGGTAAGATCCTTGAAAGATTTTTTGTGATCTTTTTACGTCAGACTGACGGAACCAAAAATTATAAAGGGTGGACCCTTTTTTTTTGGTTTAGATCCAAATGATGTGATCACTTGGCCTATAAATAGCAAGCCAACCCAAGCTGTTTTATCATCCCTCATAAGCATAAAACACATACATTCTATCATTCTATTACATCTAACTCAGTTTTATTTCATTTTAGTGATCATCTTTTGTAGCAAAGATGATCAAGGCATTATCAAGCTTCAAGAAATAGTTGGAAGTCTTGTTTGTTTTGTTTTTGTGTGAATTGTTATTGTTCATACACCATTGTTGTACCAAACCATCTTAAATCTCTGAGTGTGATCGGTTAGTATTTTAGTCCTTAAAATACATAGTGTGTTGGGAGTGGTTGTACCCTTGTAAATGAACTCAACATCTAGCTTTGTGGGAAATATTGTGTAGCGATGTGTAAGGTTTTCTCCGCGGTTAAAGGAGCTTGTTGATTAGTGAAGATAACTCGAGTTGGAGACTTCGAGGGAGTAGAGAAGCAAGAAAAAGAGTCATTAACCACTATAAACAACCGTGTTGTGGTTTGATTGTTTCTTTCCTTACTTTCATATTATTAATTACTTGCATATTATTCACTCCTTGCTTGCATATCATTTGTCCTTTAATATCTATATTGATTGATCTCACAATAAGTTTTTAAAACAATTAAAATTTTAACGGTAAAACTATTCAACACCCCTTCTAGTTTTTCACAATTGGTACGAGAGCTTCGTTGCTCAAGGTTTTCTAAAATATATTGTATTTTATAAACTTGAAACGATCCATGGATTCCGAAAACTTTAAAGAAGGACAATCTATGCAAAGACCACCACTTTTTGAACCCAATGGATTTATCTATTGGAAAAACCGCTTTGAAACATATGTGAAATCAAAAGATATAGATCTTTGGTATGTTATCATCAAAGGTGATTACAATCCTACAACAAAAGATATTTCAAATGATGAACAAAACAAATTAATAGGTAAAAACAATGAAGCTAAAATGATGCTTTATAATGTTTTGCCTAAAAATTAATATGAAAGAATTTTTATGTGTGAAACTGCTAAAGATATTTAGGAATCTTTAATAATCACACATCAAGGGAATTCACAAGTCAAGGATAACAAAATTGATCTTCTTGTTCAAAAATATGAATAATTTTTTATTCCTGAAGATGAAATAATTGATTGTGGATTTGCTCGTTTTAATACTATTACTACTTCTCTTAAAGCACTTGATGAATATTTTCATAGCAAGAACTTTGTCAGGAAATTTCTTAGAGCACTCCATCCGAAATGAAGAGCAAAAGTAACGGCTATTAAATAATCAAAAGATCTCTCAATAATGTCACTTGATGAGCTAATTGAAAATCTCAAATTCCATGAAATGGTGATGGAGAAAGAATCGGAAATCATCAAAGGCAAAAGAGAAAAAGTCAAATCCGTTGCTTTAAAAGCAAGAGCGGAATCAAGTGATGATGAAGAATCTTACTCGGATAGTGAAGATGAGGAGTATGCCATGGCCGTAAGAGATTTCAAAAAGTTCTTTAGAAGAAGAGGAAAGTTTGTAAGGCAACCCCGAGATGACAAGAAGTCATTCCAAAAAGACCATGATGACAGGAAAGGAAAAGGCGAAAGGAAGTGCTTTAGATTTGGAGGTACAAGTCATCTAATAGGATATTCTCCCAAGACACCTAAAAGCAAATATCAACTAGCTTTTGTAAGTGGTGCTTAGAGTGAAAGTGATGATGATAACGAAGAACCAACTAAGGAGGAGATTGCTCTCATGGCACATGAATCAAACGAGGTACATTTCGACTTATCTTACTCCTCTATTGATGATGACACTTTGCAAAAACACTATAATCAATTATGTGAACATAGCTTAAAAATTATAACTAAAAAAAAGTTTTTAAAAACTAAAAAGGAATTTTTAGAAAATGAAGTTTATGAGTTAAAAGAAAGGCAAAAGCAGCTTAGAAAGAGCAAGGCTAATGGCGATGGTTGTAAATCATGTCAAGAGCTTGGTCTCGAAATAGAAAACAAAACTCACATATGAAGTTCTTATCGAATATAACTCTATTTAAGAGATTTGACAAAAACATTTCTTGTGTTGATGAAATAGTAAGAATCCAAAAAGTACCAGGGAATAGAAGTGGATTCGCAGCTTAATGAAGTGGTAATTCGTAGTCAAACTAAAATGGCGGAAAAGATAAACTAGCTGTCCAACCAAAGCAGAAAACCACGGACTAGAGCGAAACCAAAATTATGGTTCGTCCGTTGAACAAAGGGTTCGTGGTTCTTGAAGTGGGACAATAAGTTCTTGAAACGGCCGTAGTGAATTGTCAAAGTTACTAAGAAATCTAAAGATGTTATTAAACAAAACCTACAGCAATAGGAGTAGGACTTTCTAAAAATGAATTTAGATACATCTATTACCAAACCCCCCTTTCCCAAAAGCAACTACAATACACAACCCAACTATCAACATACTGGTTGGAATCAAAACTTCCCTAGACCATATCAAACTCCTAATTACATGCCATGGAATCCATATCCATCGTTTCCATACATGAAACAAGTAACTGTTATGTTTAACCAAAACGAACCCATGAGATATTGGGGACCAAATGATTGAGTTGTATGTTTCATAGGTATGCTTGAAAGTCGGCTTGGAACCTGATGAATGGATAAACGATAGCGGATGCTCAAGACATATGACGGGAAACAAAATCCCCTTCTCAACATAAAAGTGCGGCCAGGTAATCTCCTTTCGGTAGTAGCAATCTCAAAAGCAAAATCATTTGCAAAGGTACGATTGCTCATGACTCTCTAACTATTGAAAATGTTGCTTATGTTGATAGACTAGGATTTAACTTGCTTAGTATTAGTCAACTATGTGATAAAAAGTATAGAGTCCTCTTTGAAGAAAATGGTAGCAAAATCCAAAAAGACGGTATCACCATAGCAAAAGGAGTTGGGAAAAGCAACATATACGTCATGAAAATAGATAGAACATCTAGAGATAAACTTTGCTTAACAACCATAGATGATAGCTCTAATCTTTGGCATAGACGTCTAGGTCACGCTAATATGAGACTTATTCAATCCTTGTCCTCAATAGAGCTAGTTAGAAACTTACCCAAGTTGAAATATGACCAACACTTTTGTGATGCTTGCAAAATTGGGAAACAAGTTCATAATAGCCATAAGGCTAAAAACATGGTATCCACATCTAGGTGTCTAGAACTTTTGCATATGGATTTGTTTGGTCCATCTGCTATACAAAGTTATGGAGGCAACTTCTATACTTTGGTCATAGTAGATGATTACTCAAGGTATACTTGGACAAAGTTTTTGAAAACAAAAAAGGAAGCTTTTGATCAATTTGAAATACTTAGTAAGAAAATTCAAAATAAACTAGGTGTTAACATTGTGTCGATCCAAACGGATCATGGTCGTGAATTCGATAATGAAACACAATTTGGAAACTTTTGTGATACTAATGGTATAACACACAACTTTTCGGCTCCTCGAACACCCGAATCTAATGGTGTAGTAGAACGTAAGAATCGGACTATTCAAGAAATGAGTAGAACAATGCTTAATGAACAAAACATACCCCAAAAGTTTTGGTGTAACGTTGTTGACACATCTACTTACATCTTAAATAGAGTCTTAATGCGTCCGTTCTTGAACAAAACACCTTATGAACTTTATAAAGGCAAGAAGCCTACTTTAGGATACTTTAGAGTATTTGGATGTAAATGTTTTATTTTAAATACCAAAGATTATCTAACCAAATTTGACCCAAAGTCTTATGAAGGTGTGTTTCTTGGTTACTCAAAAACTAGCAAAGCATATATCGTTTTAAACAAAAAAACAATGAGAGTCGAGGAATCATTAAACGTAACATTTGACGAAAGTCCACCTCCCTCTAAGACATCACCTTTGGTAGATGATGACTTAGTTGAAAGTCAACTTATTGAAAATCAAGAAAACAATGATAATAACAAGGAAGATGAACCATTAAATAAAGATATTGTCAATATCAAAGAATCCAAAAGTCATCTTTTAGATAAAGTCATAGGACAATTAAATCAAATAACATTAAGATCACAAGCTCAAAATCAAAGTAACTACTTTTGTTTTGCGTCATCCATTGAACCAAAAAACGTAAACGAAGCAATAAAAGATGAATCTTGGGTAATTGCTATGCAAGAGGAGCTAAACCAATTCATTAGAAATGATATATGGACATTAGTTCCAAAACCTAAAAATCATACTATAATTGCAACAAAATGGGTTTTTCGAAATAAAATGGACGAAAACGGTGTAGTGTCTAGAAACAAAGCTAGGCTTGTAGCACAAGGCTATAGTCAACAAGAAGGTATTGATTACGACGAAACGTATGAATCGGTAGCTAGGCTTGAGTCTATTAGAATTTTACTTCGTATGCCTGTGCATACGATTTCAAACTCTTTCAAATGGATGTTAAAAGTGCATTTTTGAATAGTTTCATAAATGAAGAAGTATATGTTGCACAACCTCCCGGATTCATCAATTTTGAAAAACCAAATCATGTTTTCAAACTTAAAAAGGCATTATACGGACTTAAGCAAGCACCAAAAGCTTGGTATGATCGAATTAAGACCTTTTTATTTGAATATAAGTACACCATAGGATTAGTAGATAATACCCTCTTTACCAAGAAAAAGGATTCACATATTATCATAGTTCAAATATATGTAGATGACATCATATTCGGATCAACTTGTCAAGAGCTATGTGATGATTTCTCTAAAATCATGCACGACGAGTTTGAGATGAGTATGATGGGCGAATTAAACTTCTTTTTATGACTTCAAATTAAACAACTAGAGGATGGTATATTCTTTAATCAATCTAAATACATAAAGGATATGCTTAAGAAGTTTGGTCTTGAAGACTTGAAACCCATTAAAACACCCATGTCCTCGGAAACTAAACTCACCAAGGATGAAGAAGGTGAATCTGTAGACAACACTAAATATAGAGGAATGATTGGTAGCCTACTTTATCTCACAGCTAGTAGACCCGACATTATGTTTAGTGTTTGTCTATGTGCTCGCTTTCAAGAAGATCCTAAAACATCACACCTAGAAGCCATAAAATGAATATTTAGATACATTAAATGCACTACATGTTCAGGATTATGGTATCCTAAAGGAACGGGTGTAGAAACAATAGTGTATGCCGATTCGGACCATGCCGGAGACTATGTCAATAGAAAGAGTACAAGTGGTATTTGTACTTTTGTTGGACAATGTCTCACCTCATGGTTCTCAAAGAAACAAACGGCCTTAGGTATTTCAACTACCGAATCCAAGTACGTCTCAGCCGGAAAGGCATGTCAACAAGCTCTTTGGATGACGCAAGCTCTCGTGGACTACGAAATTCAACTCAACGACATCTCTATACTTTGCGACAACACAGGAGCCATTGATCTCATCAAAAATCCTGTCCAACATGCCCGAACGAAGCATATTGAAATCCACCATCACTTCCTTCGCGACAATGTTCAAAGAGGAAACATCTCAATCGAGAAAGTATCCTTCGAAGACAACATTGCCGACATCCTAACTAAACCTCTTAAACGAGATACATTTAATCTTCTTAGACTTAAATTAGGATTAATGGAACCAAACCTGTAATCAAAACCATAGCTTAAAACTTAGCGTGACCAAACACACAAAATTAACCAAATTCACTGCAAAACCCGCGGAACCAATTGACAACAAAGACGGAACTAATTTTTTGGGTCCGTCTGGTCCGCGGGTCACTGGGATTGTTTTTAAACTTACAGAATACTTCCTCCTTCACAACCAAACGACCAACAAACACACATAACTCACAATTGAGGTATCTCCTTCAACTAATCTCAGCCAAAATCAACATTGTAAGTCTCTTAACTATATTCTTCTCTTATTTCTGAGTCTAGGGTTCTAATTTATGCGCAAAACCAAAACATGGGGATTATGCATCTTCTTAAACAAATCATGAATTACATTCATTAAATTACATAACTAATCATGTTTCCCTTAGTTAGGAATTGCATCTCATAAGGTATTATCATAATTAGCTAAAAACCCCATGTCAAAATTTCAAAAAAATTCTCACTTATAGGAAAAACAAATTCTCATTGTTCATACAAATAAAAACGTTATTTTCATCACTTGCATAATGTCTATTGAATACTGAAGGTAATGCATAACTAATATGTATTCACGGGTATATTCAAACGAAGCTACATTGAATTAGGAGCGTTTGGGTTATCTCTCATATTTTCAAAAACATTGCTAATAAAAACTATTTTATGCATGAAAAGGAGTCGAGATAACCGCACCTCCACATTGTTTGCATATAGGCACACACTAGAACAAATCATCAATCTATTCTTCGTTTTTACTAAAACATGAAACTTTTGCTCCTAGGAACAAACATGCCTCCCGCAAAATACTATGATCACAAAGACACCTTTGACTATATTCCACAACACCATAAAACCAAGGGACTTAGCAAAGAACAAGTCAAAGTCTTTAAAGGGTTAGAAAAACGTTACTTTCGTAAGGGTAGAACAATCCACCCATCCTTCCTCGAAGGCACAAACCCCTCGTCAAGAACTTGCCACCATCAACTTTGATGGTCTCCTAGACATAGATGAACCTATTTGTCCTAGATTCGTTCTTGAGTTCTATGCTAGCGTAGTCCTCATAACCAATGATGATGGCCTTATGACACTTCACTTCAAAGTCAACCAACTTGACTTCAACATTCCTCTCACTCAATTTGCCCAAGAACTATGAATTCCTTGTGTTGGAACATGTCTCTACTCAGACAAGTGGTCACTCTCGATTCTTGACTCAATCGATGACTGTACTCCTCCTTACCGAACTCCCCTAGTCGACAAAGATGTCATCCGTGAACACCTTTTCTATGAAAGGGTATCCACAACTCGCGTCACTAGAACTGGGAAAAAAATCAACTGAGACCCATATGGAATGGAGCTTAATAAGCTTAAGCCTCAATTTAAGAAATGGGAAGAACTTCTAAGAGCCAATGTCATGAGTACCATAGGAAATCGTGACCATATCAACGCTTGTCTTTGCTACATGCTTTATAGTTTGTCCACCCGTCAACCCTTCAATTTAGCATACTACATTGCCAAGAGGATGGCCGACATCCCCACTCAAGGAACCACCGATCTTCCCTACGGGATGCTTCTCACCCGTCTCTTTAGAGCCTTTGCACCAATTCCACCTAGTCCTAGATGGGTAAAACTTGACTATCCTCTTATTCCTCACATCTTTGTGCCATTTAGTGATGAACGGGTAGCCAAAACTAAGTCCAAAGGAAAATGACCCCAACCTCCTACTCCTTCAACTTCATCATCAAATATCTCGGAAGATGGACTTCCAAACTCTAGGCTTCAACCTCACGAGTACTATGAGGCACTTCCAAAGATTGACAACCCCTCGGAAGAATTCAAGCAAACTAAGGGTATGTTCAAGTGTCTTGGTAGGATGCTCTCCAAGATCAACAAGAAGTTGGACAAGAAATGAAGGTTTTAAGGAATGTTTGGTACAAGAACAAAAACAATGATGTATGATGTATTTTCGCTTTCTAGGATGATGACTAAACTTTGAACAATCATGTGAACTAACTTTGCCTTATTTTCACCATTTTCACTATTAAGTGAAATTGCTAGCCCCTATTTGAAATACATGCTCCCATGTGTTTATATATGTGTTATTGCTTTTTCCTAACCACAAATGATGTTTTACATATGTTTTAGGAAAATTTGCATGATTCGAAAAAGTTTACGTGGGTTAAAAAAGCCCTCTGTAAACAAAACAGGTACCCATGAAACCGATGGACCCAAAATTACGGTTCCGTCTGTTATAAATTTTGGTGCCGCCAAAATATCATCCCCGGACCTGCCGGACCCAAAAAACGGGTTCCGCCCGTGTAATTTTTTGGTTTCGTGTAAATTCCGTTTAATCCCGCACTCTAGTTCACTATATTTTGTTACTAGAATACTCTTTACTGATCATTATTCACATTAGGACTAGTTTAGCTTGCTTGGACCATTGGGATATCCCTTTCCCACCAAAATTCAAAATTTCTCAAAATCCACCCAAGGAACCCTTTTCTATAAAGGAAGGAACCCTTATTTTGGTTCTTTGCAATCCGTGGGTGTCTAATCTTCAGGATTTTGCAATGATTGAATTTTATTAATTGCATATCTTGCTAAATTTACTCAACACTTCCTCTATGGATTGACTTAGGAAGATTTGACAAGCATTTAATCACTTCAAAATCATTAGAAACCACTTCATTTGTATGGTTTAACATCAAATCAAACACAAATTTTCATAATTCCACATTTCTATAAATTGATACATCATGGATGGTCTTTTTCACACCTTCACCATTATTTACTCTTTCTCTTAGAACTTATCAAGCTTAATCACAATGACAAAGTCATCACCTTAAAGCAAACCTCTCAAGAAAACTGGAAGAATTAGTGTAAGACCATGTTGGTTTGTCAACCTAAGCTCCTCATCAGACTCATCACCACTCAACGTCTCATCCCCTATTAGATATGAGAACTTTCTCACCTTAAGTACTCCAACTCCACCACCAAAATCAACCATTATTGTAACTACTCCACCACCAACCAAAACACCAATCATCACCTCTCCTCCACCGGCTCCAACACAACCATCTAAAACACCTTCACCACCAGAATCCCCAAACCTTATTCCACTTGAGCTTTTTACAACACCACCAACATCTCATCATCCATTTGCGGATGATTTAGATGACTTACCACCTAGGCCAACAAATCCACCACCTTTGTCATCTTTTAGCACCATTGAGCGTATTGCTCATGAACCGCCAAGAGCATCCTTTGAACCAAATGAGCCTTTTCAAGATGAACCTAGACCTCTACTTTTTCACCCAATCCACAAAGAAATCTATGGGCCACTATATAGAGATCATGCTCTACCACCTCACTCATTTTATCCACATATTGAAGACATTGATGAGTCAATGTGGGAACACAACCCACAATCTCAAGTAGAGATCCAAGCTCACCTAGATAATTTCCAAGCTTTTTCAAACATGGTGAATTCTCATCTCAATGACGCAATGCAAATGCAAACCGCTTTGCTTTCTTCCCTCGTTGCTCCATCAAATCTCAACCATCATTCAACCAATGTTCCACCACCAAACAATAAACCTAGTCTACCACCTAGCCAACCTCTCCATGGTTGCTCCCATTGTGAGCGAACCGCTCATCTAAGTGAAAGGACATGTATCATGGTCCATGAACTTCAAGATGAAATGAGGTTCATCTTCAACCACATTCTTGAGTGTATTAACGCTCTTTCTCATCCTCCACCATAATAGGATGGTTATTAGTTATTTCTAGGATTTTTATTTTCTAAGTTATTTTTTTTCTCTTTTCTTTCTTTTTAGGATTTATTTTCTTTTTTATGTCAACACATCTCCATTATTGTCCATTTTATGACTTTTAGTCATAAAAATTTTACTAATGAATGATGTTTGTTATAACAATGTTGGTTACTCTAAGTGATTATTTGTTGGTTGCAACCATCTTTGTGATTGTATGGTGCTTGTGATGATAGTATGCTTACTAACATTTGTTTTGAAGCTTTTTATAATCCATGTATCTTTCATTTGGCACCCAATTAAGGAGGAGCATTCGCCAAGGGGGAGCATTTGGCTCGGCTCATTGCATTATCCGCCTCACCTCTTCTTTTTGTTTCGGCAAAAAGGGGGAGAATATTATTGAACTTGAACATTGACTTTCGAAAGTCAACAACACTTTTTGACTTTCAAAAGTCAACAAACACTTTCTAATAAAGTAAACCAAAAATTGAAAAACAAAAGTCAAAACCAGTTAATTCATATTTTAAGACAAAATAACTTTTAAATTGTCAACTTTAGTTAACTAGCTAGATCTCCTAAGTTCAAGTTAATTTCATATTTTTAAAATTCTTGTACATCTTTATATCTTTGTTAAATATAAAATTTATGTTTTGTCCTCAACAAAATGGGGGAGATTGTTAATACAAATATCGTCCAAAAGCGTTATTTATATTTTACGATCTTTACCTTGTTTTGTTAACGACAAAAGTAAATTTCATTTTTGCAAAGTATAAAGATTGTCAAGATTGTAAAGGGCGGACCCTTTTTTTTGGTTTCGTCCAGTCCATGGTCTGCTGTTCACTTGGCCTATAAATAGCAAGCCAGACCAAGTTGTTTTATCATCCCTCATAAGCATAAAACACAAACATTCTCTCATTCTATTGCATCTAACTCAGTTTCATTTCTTTTAGTGATCATCTTTTGTAGCAAAGAAGATCAAGGCATAATCAAGCTTCAACGAATAGTTGGAAGTCTTGTTTGTTTTGCTGTTGTGTGAATTGTTATTGTTCATACATCATTGTTGTACCAAACCATCTTAAATCTCTGAGTTTGGTCGGTTAGTATTTTAGTCCTTAAAATACATAGTGTGTTGGGAGTGGTTGTACCCTTGTAAAAGAACTCGACATCTAGCTTTGTGTCGCAATATTGTGTAAGCGACATGTAAAGGTTTTCTCCGCTGGTTAAAGGAGCTTGTTGATTAGTGAAGATAACTCTCGAGTTGGAGACTCGGGGAGTCGAGTAGGGCAAGGAAAAAGAAGTCCTTGTAGACCGAACCACTATAAACAACCGTGTCGTGGTTTGATTGTTTCTTTCCTTACTTTCGTATTATTTATTACTTGCATATTATTCATTCCTTGCTTGCATATCATTTGTCCTTTAATATCTATATTTATTGATCTCATAATAAGTTTTTAAAAAAATTAAAATTTTAACGGTAAAACTATTCAACCCCTTTCTAGTTTTCCACAAACTTATGTACTTTTGGAATTTTGCTTTAGAGTCTGATGCACACATCCTCAATATAGTTCCAACTAAGAAGGCAGATAAGACACCATAGGAAATATGGCATGGGCAAGCCCCTAAGCTGTCTTATTTAAGGGTTTGGGGTTGTAAGGTACTCGCGAAGCGTAAAATGCCTAAAAAACTTGAACCTAGATTTGTTGAGTGTATCTTTGTTGGATACCCAAAGGAAACAATGGGTTACTAATTCTACTACCCACCCGAGAACAAAATTATTGTTGCTTGAAATGCTAGGATTTTTTAAGATAGTCTCAACTCACAAAAAGAAAGTGGGAGCAATGTAGAACTTGAAGATACACATCCTTCTGAAAATACTAGCCAACTTTCTGAAATGGTTGAACATGAAAGTGTTTAACCATAAAATGAAGTTATTCCCTTCTGTAGGTCTGCAAGGACACATCGTGCACCTGATCGAATGTATTTATACGTCACATCAGAGGTGCATGTGTTAGGGGATCATGGTTAACCCGCTAACTATAAAGCTGCATTATCATATGCTGAATATGAAAAATGGCTTGAAGCTATGAATGTGGAAATGCAATCCATGAGAGACAACAATGTCTGGATTGAAGCTGACTTCCCTCCTAACGCTAAAATCATTGGTAGCAAGTGGATCTTCAAAAAGAAAACTAATGTGGATGCAAAGGTACACACCAATAAAGCTCGTCTTGTGGAAAAATATTATACTCAAACCTACTGTGTAGATTATGAGAAAACCTTCTCTTTTGTTGCAGACATCAAAGCTATTAGGATTCTTATAGCCATAGCAACATATTATGATTATGATATTTAGTAAATGGATGTCAAAACTGTCTTCTTAAATGGTAACCTAACTGAAGAGTTTTATATGGTTCAACTTGAGGGATTTGTCAATGCAAAATATCCAAATCGTGTATGCAAGCTACAACGATCCATTTATGGATTAAAGCAAGCGTCAAAGCAATTGAATAAAAGGTTTGATGAGGAGATCAAAAAGTATGGTTTCTCTCAAAACCTTGATGAGTCATGTGTATACTGAAATGCTAGTAGGAGTAATATCGCATTCCTAATATTATATGTCAATGAGGTATTGAATGGGAAATAACATTCCAATGTTACTATCTATTAAAGCCTATCTTGGAAATTGTTTTGCATTGAAAGATTTGGGAGAAGCTGTATATATCTTTGGAATTAAGATCTACAAATATAGATCTAAGCGGTTGATTGGAATTTAGTCAAAGTGCGTCATTGAGAAAATATTGAATAGATTTCATATGGAGGATTACAAGCGTAAAAGTATACCAATGCAAGTAAAACTTGAGTTGAGCAAAACTCAAGGATCCTCCATACCTGCAGAAGTGGAACGCATGAAGAATGTTCTTTATGCATCGGTTGTAGGATTTATCATGTATGCGATCAACGCACTAGAAATGATGTTACTTTCACTCAGAACTTAACAAGTCAATTTCAAGTAGACCATGGAGAATGTCACTGGACTACTGTGGAGAAAATTATGAAGTATCTCGGGTATACTTAAGATATGTTTCTTTTTTACGGAGGAAATCCCGATGGAGAGCTCAAAGTTACCTATTACACTGATGTTGGATGGCACGACAAATATGACACGAAGTCACAAAATGGACACGTTTTCATTCTAAACGGAGGAGTTGTAGTCTGGAAGAGTGCCAAGAAAAGCACTACAATGATGTCTTCTACAAAAGTTGAATACATAGATGCTTCAGAAGCTGCAATGGAAGCAATTTGGATAAGGAAGTTTATTGATGAGCTTGGAGTAGTCCCCACCAATAAATAAACTATGGAGATGAAGTGCGACAATACTGGCCTAATAATTTTTGCCAACGAGCCTGGAGCTCAAAAAGGCGCCAAACATTATAAAAGGAAGGTTCACTATCTCCAAGAGGTTATCGCAGATATTGAAATTAGACTTTCCAAAGTTCAAACAGATGACAACATAGTTGACACATATGACAATATAGCTGATCCATTTACTAAGGCATTGACTTTGACCAAACATAATGATCATGTGAATAGTATTGGACTAGGACCAGCTAACAGTCTCATGTAAATATGTTTTATTTTAATTATTTTGATACTGGGATATTTCAAATAGTTATTATTTTTATGAATTAATATATGTGGTATTAGAGTTTTTATTCATATATTAACTGTGTCCTATGTTTGCATGTTTAATCCTTGAGTAATTTATTGCTCTATATTTGTCCATTGCCAGTCAATAATATAGGAATATTGTTAAATTAAGACAAATGTCCGTGTTTGGTAATATATCACTTGTGTGATTGATATTAAAGGATGTGTCCGCCAAACTCATATGTTATCCACATGCTATGGATATTGGACTTCCCTAAATCTATGATTTATCACTTTATGGATCAGCGTCATTAAGTGATATCTCGCAAGTGGTTATTCTTATTCATCCTTAGACATGAGACGTATATTTATTCTTAACTATAATTAAACGTTATCCTAAATAAGGTATTTATAAAGACCATTCTCAAAAGTTATGTGAAGCATATGAATGACACGTGCAGCCAAAATAGATTTTTTTTCCCTCCATTTGTCTTCTGGAGTATGATACTATTGGACCCATCATTGAATTAGTCAGATGTTTGCATGGTCATGCCCAAATTGTAAATCAAGATGATGCTTGTTTACATTTGGTAATCATGATTAATTTCTAAAATGTAAAACAGAATAGTTAAACTAATGGAATGATTTTTGATCCATAACCATAGTTTAACAAGTATCAGAAACAACGGGATGTGTATCTATAAACCATATAAGCGGTGCTTTTGAAACCACACTCAAGTATTTAGGGAGCAATGGCATGTTACTAGACGCTAACCATTGTCAGTATGAGTTACTGGATTATGACTTGTCGTAAGTGGGAGCTATTAGTGTGTGCTCAAAAGTCTAATCAATAATTTGTATGGTCGGGAATACGTGAGTCTATTGGGGCATACACGTATAAACCGAGGAATAGGTTAAGTATATAATTAATATATATTATAGTAGTTATATTATTTATATTTAATTCATGAAATGATTTAATGGTCATTATTTATACTGTTAGACGTTATAAAGAATTATAGACTTCAAAAATAACAAGTAAAGACAAAATTATTTTTGTAAAATTTCAAACAATCGAAAGTCGAGGGGTATTGGGTGTAGGGTCGGCCGAATAATGGAGTTATAAGAGGTTTGGGATAACTTGGATCTTAAGCTAGGTATTTAGTATATAAGGAACCCTTGAGGTTCATTATCTACGAATACCTCTTAACCCTAAACACCTAGAAATCGATCCACCCTCTTCCATCCCCTTTTGTCGATCGTTTTCCATCCCTTAACCTTTAGGGAATCGGTCCAAAGCCAAAACAACACAAAACCACATGTTTCGTTTTGTTCTTCGTGAAATTCTACTAGCATACGCTTATTCTACGTGACGCGTATTGTATGCGACGATAGAGATAACCTACTTTGGTTATTGATGCGTAATTATGCAAAACCATAAAGTTTTACAATCCTCCTAGGCAGTTTTCCTAACCGTTGCAGTGTAGTATAGGCAAGACATGAGGGATTGATTGTTCTCTAGAAGAATAGTGTTGCGAATGCCGAAGTGTATGACGAATTAGGTCTAAAGGTGAGGAATGATTCTTTTTGTATTTTTATATTTTTTTATAAAGGTGAGTAAAATATCTCGGGGTTTGAAGAGTTTGGTTTTTAAACTATTAATTAAACTAATAAAACTAAATTATACTAATTATGCGGAAAAGTAAAGTGGCAACTCTTATGATAGGTAAAAGTGTTTACTTAGAATTTCCTTACTCCATAGTTATCTCCTATTGATTAGTCGAATTATCACGTCCTTGTTTTAATCAGCGCGTTGTATTTCTTAATATTGGTTGTAGGGTGGTTCTAAATTCCCTAACTCTATGAATATATTAGTCTCCCTTAAGAAATCCTAATGTCAACAATCTGCAATTATGTAGTCTCGTTAAGACTCTTAATATCAACAATCTACAATTCACGCAATAAATACAACGAATAAAAAACAACTAGTGCACTCTAGTGAATAAAGCGTTTAGTTGGATGTACAAGCTAATACATTAATGATAAAGCCAGTTTTTCTACTTCTAACGCAAAACAACAAATCAAACAAGAGACGGCAATCAATAATCAATAACTAAGTTTCATTCAAAACTAAGCAAACACTAATAATTTAGCCGAGCATGTTAAAGAGTAGAGTAGAAACACATATAATCAAACAACACATAGACATATTGAATGATTAAAGAGGAATTACTTAACTTCAATCAAACATGGAGTTCGAGGGGCTAAAAACCTTACAAAATTTGTAAAATTCGTCACTCTAGGTACTCCATAGATAGCTCTCCAAGATGTTACAATGAATGAAAAATAAACGAAAAGTATATATAGATTTACATCGTGGCGGCGTCACTTTATAGGTGTGACACCGTCAGCTCGCCGCCATTAGGGTTTCGTCCTTAGTTGTGTCGTTGTTGTAACGGCGTCACCTTATAGGTTGTGGCGTCGTCGACTCTTTGTTTCTCTGGTAGTGGCGCGTCGACTCTAGACCATCACCATAGTCTGAACCGTCAATATATAACTGAATCTTCGTGTTGAATTGCAAGTGACGGCGTCACGTTGGGATTGTGACGCCGTCAGGCCTCCTTTACCTGACGTTTTCGTGACTTGGTCGTTTTCTTCGTTTTCTTGTCTAAATAAGCTAAAAACTCGCTCTTTTCCGACATTCGCTTCCAAAGTACCTAAAACTCGAAAATAAACGATTTAGGGTAATAATTGATTAAATATGTGTGAGTTTAGAGACTAAATGACCCTTTAAAAATGCATGTTTTTAAACCTCATCAGTTATTCAAGTGTTTTGATCCAAAGTGATATAAGTTCAAGATTCAAGATTCTAAAACACGTCAATTGTCTTGGTAATTCAAGTGACTAAAGGTTAGTACTTTTATATGGTTTACTTGTTTATTTATTATCATCAAACTAGATTCATCCGTTGCGTGCTCGTAATGATAATGGTTATCTATTTGTTGTATCCCAACAAAGTTGTTATTACATCAAAATTCAGGTTTCAAAGAGAAACAATTAAAAATGCAAAGCGCACCCACAGTGTAGGCAATTTTTCTCTCTAAAAGATCCATGATCGATATTGATAGCATGTCATATTTGTCTGGTCCATGCTAAAAATTAAAATTATCATGCATATCTAAAATTTGCATGAAACAGATGTTTATTAAGAAATGAAAAGTCTAAGGTTGTGGACTTCGATTGCTAATTCTTTTAGCTTTTTAAAAGCATTATATTTTGCGTATGCATAGAACCTACAACGTAAGTAGCATTACTTTATAAAAAATCCTTTTAAGTAAGACTTTTTAGTCCTTTTTAATCAAACAAGTCACACATTAGTGGTGGCATTCGTCAAATTCATAATCAAGTGACTGTGAAACTGGTGAGTGCCCCATATATGACAAAAAAGAACTCTAGCGAATTGAATAGACAAATTGTGGTGGGTTGGTGTACGTTGCCCTTTCACTAGCTTGATGCCTTCTTGTGGGATAAAAATGTCAGCCGACATAACCCTTCAACATATTAATTAAGTCACACTGATAACATTGAATGTAATGTACAATACAACAACAATTACAATACTTAATCTTGCGCACTACAGGATGTGATTGAAGTAAGATGTAGATCGACATCAAGAAGCTTACATAAAGATAAAAAGACTCTTTACATTTATATTTATCGGGTATAATCTTTTTACCCAAAAAGACTGCTTACATGACTTTCGCAATAGTATTGTACATAGGTACAATCTATCTAACCATTTTGTTTTCTCAATGACGACCTATGCCATTCAAACTTCTATATTAGACGTTCAAGAAAACAACTTGATCACGACGCTTTAGGCTGCCCCAGTAGTATATATAGGGATCGAGATAGACGATCGATTACATCTCGATCGTCCTTATGCTGCTAATAGATCGTGGGTCAATTTTGTTCCCACTTGGTCGTCTGGCCGATCGACAGAAATACACACTTAATGTTGGAAAATTGGTTGGCAGAAGTGACTTTTGACCAACTTTGGACACAATTATCTATATGTATATGTCACATATATGAGTAATAGTTTGTAGGTTTGCGTTCTCCTTGAAGAGAGCTTCGCAATAAGCCTTTATGTGTCCAAAATAGAGTTGATGTGAATGAGATATCGGGTCTCAAAGTTAGGCATTCGGTACCATGCCTAAGAGGAAAAATAGTTTATTTTCAATCCCACATCGGTGGGATGAGAAAACTTAGAGGGAGTCTATTGTGTATAAATAGAGGCCCTAATTCCACAAGTTTTCACACATCAAATCAATAGTTATTATTGATTTCCAACATATGGAATACGCATCTCTTAAGATGAAATTCTTGGCAGTTTAGTTAAGTCAGAAAGATACAACTTACTTGTTTTGGTGTTGTACCCGGGGAAGCAGACGGCGAATCTGTTTTAAGGAAGCGTGTCAAACCGTCCTCGGCTTTTAGTGCTTATTTGTTGATCTTTATTTTGGTGATCAAGTAAGTCTTTTGACTATTTTATTATTTTATTTAATTATCGTTTATCTGCACATTCGTTTGTATTTAATTTTACATTATTTATTTCTTGTTAATTTTATTTATTATAATTTAGATTTTATTAATAAAAGTGTAACCGTTTCCCTACAGTCTTAAAACAGATTCGTGTAAATGAATTAAAACACTTTATTAAAATCTTATTTATATAATTAACTAGATTTTATACAAACTGTTTTTCTGCGCAACCAAGATTGAGTTTCTTTGAAAATCGGTTTTATAACTAAGCAGAATTTTAATTAACAGATTTGGTATAAGATTTATAAGCGATTTTTAAAGCAGTTTATTGAATCAATTTATATTGAAACCATGATGAGTTTCTTTTCAAACTGATTTATTGCATATGTTATTGTTTAAATCTTGAAACCAAGCTTGTGTTTCTCGGAATCATATATGGTACAAGTTTACATAAACCATGTCGAGTTTATTAGATACCATATTGTTTTAACAGTTTTTTAACTGTTTTAGTGTTTATATATTCACAAATTAACTGATGGTAACATAATTTGTGACCCTAGTGAATCTTGCGAATGTAATTGGTGCGCCAATTACTAACATGGTTAAATATAATGATGAAATCAGATTCCTTGAAACCAAGTGGAGTTTCTTTGAAACAAATCTCATAAAATACAAGTTGTTATTTTATTAGATTACTAGAACGTGTTTATTGAAACCAAGATGAGTTTGTTTTAAACAAAATCTGATAATAGAAGTTGTTATCATATTTTGTGGAAAAGTTTCTTTGACTTGTTTAGCTTATTTAAACCAGGTTGAGTTTAATTATAAACTAAATATAGTTCTTGACACTTTGTGCATTTGAAAGTAGATCTAGAGAAACCTTGTTGAGTTTCTTTGAAAGAGTAAATCTATTTTGAAACCTTGTCGAGTTTCATTGTAGAATTATACCATGTGATGAAGATCTATTAAGATATTGTTAAGGATGATTAACAAAATCATATTACAAATTTGTTTTGTTTCAAAACATTATGTAATATGCGATATTGTTTAATTGTTTAATCGAAAGACTTGTTTAAAAGCGGTTTTGTATAATGGATCTTACAAAACAGTAGTGTTTTAAACAAAATTTGTTGTTATCGTGTTTGTTAAGAAACACTTTGTGATATAGCAAGTTGTTAATTATTCCAAATTTAGTGTTACACTAATAACGGAATATTAACAGAATGTTCGAAATGTCATGAGTGACATCTAAAAAATCTGCACCCGAACTTGATGAAAGGGAGACCGATACTCGGTTAGTTATGTATGCGGTAGATGCTTTAAAACATTTAGATTTTATGTGCCATAACTATGGGTTAAATGGCTTGAATGAAATGAAAATTGTTGCCAAGGCGGGATCCGACATTAAAAAATGGTGGATTAACACTTGGACATCATGTCATGAGTATGATGATAAGAGTTTGGTTAACTCTTTCAAAGTAGCAGAAAATGGAGAGATGCAATCTATGAGCAACTCTATAACTGCTAATAGCAAGGGAAAAGAAATGTGATGTTGAAATTCACATGTGGAAAAGAGCTTAAGTGAACCAACATGTTGTATGTGCCAGAGATTCGTAGGAATCTTGTATCTGGATGGTTGCTTAATAAATTTGGCTTTATTTTATTTTAATCAAATAAAATTGAGTTAACATTGAATAAAATTTTGGTCGGTACGGGTTATGCCCTTCATTAAATGTTTAAAATTTGAATTTTTTTTTTAATAAAAATGAGTATGAATTCAACTTATTTGATCCTTTGAATGTATAGCATGGCCAACTCGGACATGTTAATTTTAACTCAATACGTTGTTTAATTAAATAAATGAACACGGATTACAAAAGTAAAACTTATGTTGAAGCCAAATTGACAAGATTTTCTTTTCACTCGGTTGACCAAAAGTTAACCGAACCCTTGATTCACACAGTTTTATGTGATTTGGAATCGATACCTACAAAGGTAGCAATTAGGTACATCATCGTAATTGTTGATGGTAGTACAAAATATTGCGACTTTTAATTACTTGAGAGTAAGAATATAGACAAGATTGATCTATTCAAATAAGTTGAGAATCAACTTATTATCTAAAACAAGGCGGTTCGAAGTGATATTGGAGGTAAATATGTGTCTTCATTTCATGTATGTGTTAAACATGGAATAAGACATAAATTTATTGCTCCTTATACACCACAACATAATTGTTGATAGAAATGAACTGTGCCTTAAAGATATGGTTATGCCATGTTGTTAAAGTCATGGTTTAAGCCATGGCATGTGGGGAAAGCGGTTTTATTGGCTACTTATCTTTTAGATAAGATCTCCTGTAAGGAAAAGAAGATAGTTCTATGAACTATGGATGGGAAGAAAACCATCCTATAAGTACTTACGAATGTGGGGGTGTCTATCTGTACTGACACCCAAGGTTCAAAATATTGGACCTAAAACTGTGGTTTGCATAATTTTGGATATGCTCATAATAGTAGTGCTTATCATTTCTTTGTATGTGATTCGGAAACGATGAATATACACAAAGATACGATAACCGAATCAAGGAAAACTTTCATTGTATGAAACCGTGTTTCCTTGATTATTAGAAGAGAATGGATGTTCATCTAGGCTTGGTGATAAAGTTGTCCATGATGAGAGGCAACTAAATGATAAAGTCCTTCATGATGAGAGACATCAAGATGATAATGTTGTTCATGATAAGAGACAACAAAGGAGTTGATAATGATCTCCAAGATGAGAGACAAGATCAAACTGAGGAAGAAGAGGTTGAACCTAGAAGAAGCAAAAGGGCATGAACCGAGAAATCGTTTAGACCCGATTTTGTTTCTTTTATGGTAGAAAATGAACCTACTTCATACCGAGAGGCGGTTACTTCCTCAGAAGGGCCTCAATGGAAAGAAGCCATTAAAAGTGAAATAGATTCTATTTTACAAAATCATACTTGGGAGCTCGTGGATTTACCTCCTGGTTGTAAACCACTAGGCTATAAATGGATCTTCAAGAAGAAGATGAAAGCTGATGGCACCATTGACAAGTATAATGCAAGATTAGTAATCAAAGGATTTAGACAACGAGAAGGTCTTGATTACTTTGATACATATTCGCTATTCGCGAATAACCTCGATTAGGATGATACTTGCTATTGCCGCTTTAAGAAATTTGGAAGTTCACAAAATGGATGTGAAAGCGGCATTTCTAAAGAGAGATTTAGAAGAAAAAATCTACATGAACCAACCCGAGGGTTTCATGGCTCCTGGACAAGAGAACAAAGTTTGTAGGCTTGTTAAGTCATTATATGGCTTAAAGCAAGCTCCCAAACAATGGCATCGATTTTTTTCACGTCATGTCAGAACGTGGATTTAAAAAATAACGGATGTTTGTGGAAAGAAATAATTGCTGGTATATATGTAATCATGTGTCTATACATAGATGGTATACTTATCACTGAAAGTGATAACAAGATGATCAAATCCACTAATGAAATGTTGGAGTCAAGATTTGACATGAACTACATTGGCGCTTTCGATATGGTTCTTGGTACTAAGATCATATGAAACCAAATGGATTTGTTTTGAAGTCAAAAACACTATAAGGACAATATTCTTGAGAGGTTCAATGTGGGGGGTTCCGGCCTAGCTAGAACTCCAATGACATCTTTTAAATCTATTAATAATAGAGGTAGAGGTGTTGCCTATTTTGAATACTCAGAGAATATTGGACGTCTTATGTGTCTAATGACGTGTGTAAGACTTGATTTAGAAGTTATAATCAAGTTAAGTAAATATACCATAATTCAAGCGATGACCATTTGAATAGTATTACACAAGTACTATGATATTTACGATATTGCATTTTGGAAGATATCCAATTGCTATCTAATGATAGAGTAATGCAAATAAGGATTCTTACATAAAAGAATCTAGATCCACTAGAGAGGATGTATTGACTCACGTGGGAAGCGTGTCTTGGAAATCTTGAAAGTATTTCAAACAGACTTTTATAGCTAAATCTATGATGGAATTTGAATTTATCATTTGAGATAAATTTATAGAATATGCGGATATCTGCGTTAATTCGTAGAGGACATACCAAGATGGCGTAGACTGTAGCGACCATCTATATAAAGTGTGATAGTCAATTGGAAATTGACAGAGCTCATATCACAATGTAAAAGCGGTAAGTCGGACATATCCATCATAGACGTTGATTGGTGCGACAACTACTCTCAACTAGAGTTATCATGATTGACTACGTAAAGTCAATAGATAACATCGCGGATCCGCTTCGAAAGGCTTAAAGCGAGAGTTAGTTAGTAAGTTGTCTAAAGGAATGGGACTAAAGCCCTTAAAGGAATGAGTTTATATGAAGGAAAACCTAACCCAGTTATTTGGAGATCCCAAGACACAGGGTTCAATAGGACAACCTAATCATATAAATGTGGGAAGTCCGTCAATATGGGGAGTTACTTAACATTGTAACTTCCTAGTCCATTCCTATAACAATTGTGACTTGTTGAGAGGTTAAACATATGGCTTTAATGATTAAGGATGAAATCACAAAGCATAATGGTTCAAGATGAAATCACAAAACATATGTTTTAATGATTCAAGATGAAATCACCTATGTGAGAGAGAAGTGGGGTCGCTTTGAAGGGAATTGTGGGGCGCAAATCCTAAGAGCTCTTGCAGAACGAGGCAAATGTTAGGACCATAATGAACAGGACTATGAGGGCTTAACAATGTTAGGGAGAGTCTTGTGTGAAATGTATTGTCGTCTACATCAACAGCAGCTCAGTTCAAAGACATCGCGTCTCTTGGCGGCTAGGAGGCTAAGTGCATTTCACAAGGGAAGGTTCAAAGGGTCACACCTACCTATCCTTTGCAAGATTCAACTATTGGAATTTCATCGTAAATTTTGTGTATTACGACCGATCTCCATTCATGTGGGGGATTGTTGGAAAATTGGTTGGCAGAAGTGACTTTTGACCAACTTTGGACACAATTATCTATATGTATATGTCACATATATGAGTAATAGTTTGTAGGTTTGCGTTCTCCTTGAAGAGATCTTCGCAATAAGCCTTTATGTGTCCAAAATAGAGTTGATGTGAATGAGATATCGGGTCTCAAAGTTAGGCATTCGGTACCATGCCTAAAGAGGAAAAATAGTTTATTTTCAATCCCACATCGGTGGGATGAGAAAACTTAGAGGGAGTCTATTGTGTATAAATAGAGGCCCTAATTCCACAAGTTTTTCACACATCAAATCAATAGTTATTATTGATTTCCAACATATGGAATACGCATCTCTTAAGATGAAATTCCTGGCAGTTTAGTTAAGTCAGGCAGTCAACTTTGTTTTGGGCATTGTACCACTGGGAAGCAGGACGAATCTGTTTTAAGGAAGCGTGTCAAACAGCGTCTCGGCTTTTAGTGCTACTTTGTTGATCTTTATTTTGGTGATCAAGTAAGTCTTTTGACTATTTTATTATTTTATTTAATTATCGTTTATCTGCTTACATTATGTTTGTATTTAATTTTCTGTTATTTATTTACTGTTAATTTTATTTATTGTAATTTAGATTTTATTACTAAAAGTGTAACCGTTTCCCTACACTTAAATTATACAAACCGTTTCTAAGTAATTTTATTAAAGGCGTCTTTCTGGACCAGTCGCCGAAGGTCATTTGGTGAGAAATTTGACGTGTGGCAGAGAAAATGGGAGGGATTGACCCTCCTTACTGGGCAGCCTTACATATGAAAGAGTATATTACTATGAGTTTCAAAAAACATAATGAATTAACATGTAAATAATTAACAAATTTACTGAAAGCAATGTGACAATTTTTGTCTAGCATAACATTTTAGGCCATCGTGATATGGATATGCATGGTCTTCTTCTTTCTTTTTAGTTTTCTTTTTTTTTTTTTTTTTTCCTGTATTTTATAGTTGATATTATATATTGTGGAAAACAAAATGCATGAAGTGTTTTTTCTTCACGTACAATATATTTCTAAATAAAGAACTCATGAAGTGTTTGACCCGGCCAATTTACTAGCGACAGAAAAATAATGTTGAGTAAAATGTTATATCCAAGCCATTTCAATAGTTTCCGCACCTTACACGAAGTGATTCATGATAGTTTTGTTCCCACAATAATGTCTTTTTATTTATTAAGGAAAACAACACTTCATGCAATTCCATATCACGATAGACCTTTATGCTCTAAAAGCCTAAATGTTAGTTGTACATTAGCTGTATATTTAATATGATTAGCAAGTGATTAGCATGATTAGTGGGTAATTAGTAACTAGCAGGTACCCGCGCGTTGCTGCGGCGAGTACCTTCAAATAAAAATTTTCGATGAATAACGTATTTTAGTTTATTATGTTCTTTTTAACAATAAATTTACGGATATCAAGAGTTTCGTATAGCCCGTGCCCGTTCGGGCTCGAACCCGTTGGCCCGTGTCTGCTCGAGCTCGAGCCCGTTTGGTCCGCACCGTTTCGAGCTCAAACCCATTTGGCCCGTTGCCCGTTCGGGCTTGAATATTTGTATAATGTGCTTTATTATTTGCAGTAGTAAAATTTAATGCAAGAATTGTGTTTAATTTGGTTGTACAATATGCTTGATAATTTGTATTTCTTATGTAAGTGGTGTTTTAATAACTGTATTAATTGTATTTATTAACCAGTTAAATAATTGACTACATTAAATAGCACTAGCCGGTTACGTAGCGTTCTTGTGGCCGAATTACAGTGTATGGGTTTTTATAATAGATAGGTTGGGAGAAGGCTCGGTTTTAATGGTCTATTACAAGCCTTTAATGGGCTGTTATAACTTACAAGTATGTATCAATGTTAGAATTTAAGAAAATTATGGGCCATTAAAAGCTTTTAAGAGCAGTTACAATACTTTCTAGGCTTTTAATTATATGTGCATGTATTAATTTTTCATAATAAAAGTAAGACAAATATTTCTTATAATGGAAATATTTTTGGTCTTACAATTTTAAGACGACCTCTTTTAGCAAGTCCCAAATCTATTATAAAGTAGTATAGATTAATGTGTTGTTTTGTTGTACACTATGCTTCTTGTCTTGTACGTCTGAAAATTGTGTGCATTGAAGTGTTGTACACTATGTTTCTTTTCTTGTAAGTAATAGTCATTATAGTCATTAATAACATTGACCACTTTAATAGCATTAATGTTGTAAGTCTGAAAATAAGTCTGAAAATTACATCATGCTTATTTTGTTGTACACTATGCTTATTTTGTTGTAAATCTGAAAATTGGTTGCAGCTATTGTACATTGTGCTTAAATGGTTGTAATTTTTGGTGAAGGGGTGTTTTTAATAGCATTAATGTTGTTTGATAGAATTTTGGTCTTAAAATGACACCATGCTTTATTTTGTTGTACAATATGCTTACTTTGTTGTAATTCTGAAATTTTGGTGCATTAAAGTGTTGTAAACCATGCTTAATTTCCTGTACGTCTTAAAATTAAGAATGAGGTGCATTCATGCATTATAAGTAGTATAGATTTACCCAAAATTGCTCATGTATAGTCTCTATGTGTATTTTTTCACTTTGTGTGTAATAATCATCAAACAATATTATCTCATATCCTCTCACATGGTATCACGAGTCTAATCCTAAACTCCGTTGCAGTTCCTTTTTGTTTATTTTCTTTTTGTCAGTGTCGATCCTTGGTTCATAGAATAACCAGTTGACAAGTTAAACATTGGTGTAGTTGATCGTTGGTTCGTTGAATAACCAGACGACTTTGGTTTGTATCTGCCTTTTATTTGGTGATCATGTATTCGTTCCCTACTAAACCCTAAACCTACTTTGTTTCATACTACGCCCTAAACATGACTGTCATTGATAACCCTCCACAACCGGTCATCCTACTTTCCGATAAACTCATGACTATTAATAACTTAAATAACCTCATACCCGTCAAGTTAGATGTTGAAGAGATGAACTATTCATCTTGGGTCTACTTCTTTCACAACCTTTGTAAAGGTTACTCTATTTTGGATCATATCATGGCCAATAATACCGATGATGCAACCTCGAGCACTAAGCCACCTCCCGATGCCGAATGGATCAAAATTGATACCATTATCCTTTCTTGGATCTTCATCACGTTGTTCAAAACCCTTCAACAACGACTAGTTGTTGATAATCCATGTCGGCTAAGGAAGCATGGGACATACTTACCGATATTTTTCATGACAAGAAACGAACAGGCTCTATTTATTTGAAGGAAGAACTTCGCTCTATGAAACTTGGGGACTTGAGTATTGATGCATATTTTTGTAAGATTGAATCCATCGCCACAATCTTGACTAGTCTCGGGTTGTCTATGAATAGTGATGATGTGGTTACATTCGCCCTTGAAGGCCTACCCGCTAAGTATGACAACATATCCACCATCATTGCTCATCGGGAGCCGTTTCCGGATCTCAAGACCGTTCGATCTATGCTCACTGTGGAGGAAATGCTATTGAAGTCACAGGTCCAAGAAGCTTTTGTGGATGCTACGTCGACCTCACCAATGGTTCTATTGGCCAATTCCGGTTCTAATGTTCGGCATTCTCCTTCATCCTTTGAAAAGGTAAACAAGTCGTGTTTTAATTTTAATAAGGGTTCATGTTGATTTAGCGCTTCTTGCAAATTTTTACACTATGGGGTGCATGGTAGTGGTAATCGTACATGTAGCTCAAGTAATTTACCATCTTCACCTTTATCACCCACTGATGTGCAAACCTTACAAACCTTTTTGGCAAAATTAGGGTGTCATGGGAATGATAATATTGTTCAAACTCTTGGCCTAAATAATGTTTCTACCCCTACTGCCACTCCCTCACTTGTTGCATTCCACACCAGCCACAATATCCCAAGTCCACACAGCCCACCAGGTCATACGGCCCAGTAGACTACACCACAACACGCTGACCTAATAGTGTATCATCCATCGCTAGTCCAACAGGTTGCACCTTATTTTACTCAGCCTATCTACCAACTGGCCCTTTATGCTGCTCAGCCTAGTCACTCCTTTGGTCCGGGTCACAACATTTACCCATGTCAAAGTGCTTACCCATGTCACTTTCTACCGCCCAGGTTCAATTACCTAGTTCAAACCGGGCACACGGGTCAGCCCGGTCAACCAGCTCCGACAAGTCAGCCGGGTCTAGCGGGTCCCACGGGTCACGTTGCGGGTCAAGTAACTATTTTACCACATACCTTTGCTGGTGGAACACTTCAGGATCCTTATCCGGTAATTGAAACATGGATACAGGTGTGGCCTCTCATCTAAATGACTCAGTACATAATCTAAGTGATATTTTTAATTAGAGTATTTATTCATTTGTTGCCGTTGGTGACGGGGATTCTATTCCCGTTACCAACTCTGGACGTAGTATTTTGCCTACACCTTTTAGACCTCTTCATTTAAACAATGTTCTCATTACTCCGAATATTGTCAAAAATTCTATTTATGTTCGCCAGTTTGTTTGTGACAATTATTGTACTGTCGAGTTTGATCCTTTTGGTTTTTCTGTTAAGGACTTCCAAACTCATCGGGTCTTTGCTCCGCTGTGATAGCACTGAGTCTCTCTACCCTGTTACGAAGACTTCTCTCATTCCTCAAGTCTACCTCACCAGTCAGTACACGTGGCATCAACATCTTAGACATCTAGGGAGTGAAGTGCTACGGTGTGTTATTTCCAATAATTCTATTTCATGTAATAAAGAGAAGTCACCCGGGCTTTGTCATGGTTGCCAGCTTGGCAAGCACATACGACTTCCGTTTGTTAGTTCATCTACTTTCGTTCAGTCTTGTTTTGACATTATTCATTCGGGCTTGTGGACTTCCTTAAGTCCGAGTCTTTCTGGATTTAGATACTATGTTTTATTTTTACATCATTATTCGTAATTTTTCTGGGTTTATCCTTTAGTTAATAAATCTGATGTTTTGTCCAAATTTATGTTGTTCCGTTCATTTGTTAAAAATCAATTTAAGAGTGATATAAAGTTGTTTCAGTGTGACCAAGGTGGTGAATTTGACAACCACGCATTTCATACATTATTTGCTAATAATAGAATTCAGTTTTGTTTCTCGTGTCCACGCACTTCTCAACAGAATGAATAATCTGAAAGGATGATTCGCACCATTAATAACATTATTCAGACATTATTGTGTCAATCTCACCTTCCCCTTAATTATTGAACTGAAGCCTTCAATATGGCCGTTTACTTATTAAATATTTTACCATCACGTGCCATTGAAAATGAAGTTCCCTTTACTCGCATTTTTGAAACCAAACCTGACTATAGCTTCTTACGTGTTTTTGGTTGTCTGTGTTACCCTCACTTTGATACCGAACACAAACTTGGAGCCCGAGATACACCTTTCATATATTTGAGGCATGCCTCTAATCACCGTGGTTATCGTTGCCTTAACCAAAACACAAATAAAATTATCATTTCACGACATGTTACATTTGATGAAATGGTATTTCCGATTGGCTCCATGACACCCAATGTAAGTCCCTCATATGATTTTTTGGATGACTCATCAAATGTCATGTCAAATATAATTAAACAGAAACCTACACCTACTACCACTTCACCAACTAATTCACCTCAGCCAAACACCCCTATTACCATTAACCACGTTGATGCACCGAGTTCCCCTACACCTGGCCCACGTTCACCAGCCCAGCCTGAGACTCCCATCTTCCCTACCGTTGAATCCTCTCCACATATTAACGGCCCACTTCCAACTCCAGTCACTAGTCTAATTCACCAACAGACCACCCCTGTTTATGTTTCTCAAGATCCACCAACTGCAACTATTAACCCAAACCCAGTTTCAGTTCATCCCATGGTCACACGGTTTCGTGTAATGACTAACCGTCCCACTGAAAGTTTAAATCTTCATGTGTCATCTATCTCCCCCATACCAAAATCATATAATCTTTGTGTTCAATGATCTTAATTTGTAAAATGCTATGTTTGATGAGTATAATGCTCTTATTAAAAATAACACTTGGACTCTTGTGCCTCGGCCCATGGATGCTAATATTGTTCGTTGTATGTAGTTATTTCCCCATAAGTTTTTAGCCGATGGTACCCTTAATCTCTACAAGGCTCGCCTTGTTTCAAATGGCAGTACTTAGATTGAGGTTATTGATGTTGATGGGATCTTTAGCCCAGTTGTTAAAGCAGGCACTATTCGGACGATTCTTAGTTTGGCTCTTTCTTGACATTAGCCGGTTCATCAGCTAGATGTCAAGAATGCCTTCTTACATGGTGATTTGGTTGAGACGGTTTACATGCATCAGCCGCCTTGGTTTTGGGATCTTGCACATCCTGATCATGTTTGTTTATTGTAGAGGCCTCTTTATGTTCTTAAGCAGGCACCTCAGGCTTGGTTTCAGCAGTTTGATGCTTACACTACTCGAGTTGTTAGTCATAGTCGTTGTGACTCATCCTTATTTACCTATAGACAGGGGACATACACTGCTTATTTGTTACTATATGTTGATGATATTGTTCTCACTGCTTCATCTAAGCTTTTGTTACAGCAGATTATTGTCTCTTTACATCAGGAGTTTTCCATAATGGATTTGGGTTCTCTTAATTATTTTTTGGGCATCTCAGTTACACGTGATTCTACAGGGATGTTCTTATCTCAGCGTAGATTGTAGAGAGAGCTCATATGATTGGTTGTAACCCTATTCGGACTCCCATTGATATTGAGTCTAAGCTAGGGGATGATGGTGATCCGGTTTCTGATCCGACATTATACAGGAGTCTTGCGGGTTCTCTACAGTACCTTACCTTCACTAGACCTTGTTAGGAATTAGATAATTCCATGTGAAAGTGTCGGTCACCCCAATTATGGTCTAGCATATGTTAGCTCGTAGACATGTCGTTATTTACGTTATTTAGTATTTTATTAATTAATTAGTAGCGTAGATTAGTTTAGTGTAACACCGTGGAGGAAGGACGGGTCTTTACCCACTGTATGCCTGATCCACAGTCCGTAGGACGACGTGTAGTATGTAACTATAAATACCCTCTACCTCCTAAGGTAGAGGGTTGGACCTTTCACTCAATCTAACCTTTCTTTCTTTGTTTACTTTCTCTCTCTAGAAAGGCTCCCACCTTCTACTTTCTCTCTCTAAACTCTTAAACCATACGCCTAATATTATTATGTTATGATGTGTTTGTGAAATCCAATATGTTACAATTGGTATCAAGAGCCATGATTTGATCATCTCTCTTACATATCCTTGGATTTCTAGTGGTTTTAGATGGTTTTTGAGTTTGAAAAAGTTTAGTGGTTTTTGCATCATATGGATCATTTCTAGTGTTAAAGTTTGAATTTTGGGTGTACTTTTGTGTTTAGAACCATTGTAAGTGCTTGGGTTTTGATTTGGTAAGCTTGAATCACTGTGGTTGAGCTTGGTTTGGATTGAAAAGTGTGTTTTGAAGTTTTCTTACTAGCGACTTGGTTCGTAGTGTTTTTCATCGTAGCGACTTGCTTGATAAAGGTAGCGAGTTGTAGTGTTAATTGTTAGCGATTTGGTCCTATCGACTTGTCTATTGAGACAAGCCGACAAACAGTACAACTTAGTGGATTCTCCACTATGGCTAGCGACTTGGTGAAGTTAGCGACTTGCTTTCAATTTTGTTAGCGACTTGTACTTAGTATTCTTAGCGACTTGGTGTTAGCGATTTGGACCTTAGTGAGTTGCTCTTTAGCGACTTGACTGTGTAGCGACTTGGTTCGTTAGCGACTTGGTTCATAGCGACTTGTGTTTAGCGACTTGGTGACTTAGCGACTTTTCTTCATAGCGTTTTATTGACTTTTCCCGATAAAACTTCAAACGGCCATAACTTTTGAACCGTAACTCCGTTTTCAGCGTTCTACCCATCAAAACGACCGTGAGAACAAGGAGAATGGCACGCCGAATCAACATAAGTTCATTCGGGTCAATATTCAAGGCCTAAATCCACTTCGAACAGAAGTTATTAAGGTTTTTATGTTTTTAGACCTAAATTTCTTAGTAAAAACGGGCATAAACCAATCCAAATCTCAACCAAACAACATCTCTGCTAATACTACAAACAATCATATGTCCTAACACACAATTATCTATCATTGTGTCGATCCATCAGTTATCTTAACACATTCCATTGGTCATTGCTTAACGGTTTGGTCTTGATTTTAGTAAAATCCGGTGAAAGATTATATTTCTCGGTTTAAATCATAGACTTGTAAAATCCCGTGCATTCTACCACATCATGTCTTACTCTAATGACCCAGTGATTTGAAGTGCTTAAAGCTGTATGATCTGTGGACAACAATGATAATGTATGCTACATTGATCGATTAAAGATGATTGAATTAAGCAATGAGGATGTGAGATCTCCGTGTTCGAGAATCTAAAGAGAAGAATTGCACGGTTTAGGATACAAAATGCCATGCTAATGGAAAGTAACATTGAACCTTATCAGTTACTTCACTCTCACCTCGTGCGACTTTTGTCCACAATTAGGGATCGAACATGTAGTGCCATCTTCCGTCAGGGATTTACCTACACGACTAGAAACTTGTTGTTGAACTTAGAACAATTGGAACAACGACTTGATAAAGAAAAGGTTCAAAAGGATAGTTCGATCTTTGCACTTAGGTGATCCACAAACAATTTCGGTCGGTCATCGATGGGGAATTTACATCATATTATGATCAAGACATGACTGAAGTGTCTTTCAAGAAACACACTGGAATGGAAATTAGCGTGTTCATAGAGACATTTATCCATCTCATGGATAATGTGGAGAAGTATATTGAGGAAGTTACTCGGACGGATGAAAAGTGGATGAGTTTCTGGTGTAGTTGAGAGATTGTTGTGATAAGTTGGGTAATGTATCTGTTGAAGAATCGGGTGTTCTTGAATGCGAATGTCGGAGACAACAAATAATGATGAGTCGGGTAAAGCACCGGATGATGGATCAGGTGCTGAATCACAGAGGCTCGAGATAGATAAGCTTGACACGGCCAGGCGGTCGGTGACTCTTGTAACACATGATGTGGATGCGAATATCGGACCAGAAATTGGCGGGTGTCATGTGATGAGGTACCCTTAAGCTGTTCAACATAGTGCATCGCTAATGTACCTAAACATATGATCTTAATGCGAACATGATTCGATAAATGTTCCTTTGTTGAGGCTGAGTCTAATAATTTCAAAACAAATGATATGGTTGACAAAGAGGCTTTTGATGAACTTTCAAACAAATTATCAAAACTTGAAAAACATTGCATTTCACTTGAAATTGCGATACTGAGTAAAGAAAAAGTTTTCAACTTAACAAACCATGTAAAATCCGGAACTTCACGAATTCCGTGAACTTTTTGAAATTAACACTTTGAAAGCTCAGCTTCAAGACAAAGAGTCATCTATCAACAATTTGAAGAAACATATTTCTAATATGCATGTGAAAAGTAATTTGGTTACAAGTAATTATGATGTTAATACTATTGATGATATTCAAATGAGAAATGATGAATTAGCGGTTTGTGTGGCCAAATTACTAAAGGAAAATGAGTCGTTGAGAAAGCATCACATAGAACTAAGTGACTCTGTCAAAGAAGCTAGAGCTAAGTCAATGGAGCAAACAAACTCTTTGATAGCAAAAATTGATGAACTCAAAGCTCAACTTCAGGAAAAGAGTTTCGCTATTGTTGCCTTAAAAATGAGCTTAGGAAAACTGTAGGGAAAAGTGTGAACACTAAGTTTACAAAACCATCAACCTTGGGAAACCAGTTTCTCATCCCATTAGAAACCGGTCCATTGTTAGGCAGCCTACTGCGTTTATATCTGAAAGACCAAAATTTTCAAAAACACGGTTTGCCTCCCAAGTTGATGAGAAACAAGCTTTGTTAAAACCGGTCACTTCACCTGAGTTACCTAAGAATAAGGCTTCTAGCTCCGTTAACTCTCAACACGTAGCCACTTCTACTCCCAACACCTCTAGGATTAGTTCGAAAACAGTGTCAAAACCAAGCATTAAAACCGAGAATTCATATGATATGAATGACTTGTGGAAGAACTATTATCTAGAAAAGCTAGGAAAAGGCCTGATTCGAAAAAGACAGAATTTTAGGTGCAAGACCTAGGGTGAGGAATTCTACGAGATTTCAAGGCACTGCTAGTAGTTGTAAACCATTACCTAGGAACACTCAAAATACTAGGGATTGGCGTGCATCTAAGAGTAGTTATGTGCATAAGAATGCTAAGCATGTAGAAAACAATACTAGAAATTATGAGTCTTTTCCACATAAGAAACAATTTCCTAATTCACATGCCAAGGTACAATCCACTAAGACTACCTACATGGCTAAGGTTCGACATGTTATGATGCAAAACAAACCTAAAACTTCGTCTAGATGGATCCAAACTGCTAAATCTTTGTAGTCTAGGACTAACGATAAGTCTTCCAGTTTTCATAAGAATATCAACAATCGTAGACCTTGCCATAAGTGGATGCCATCTGGTAGAATGTTTAAGGATCTTTGGACTTAGGTGGGTACCTACCGGAAAGCAGTTTACCGATGACAAAATCAAGGTTGACTGTGAAACCCCAAAGGGTTTGGATACTAATGTCACTAACCAAAATATATGCAATCAAGTTTGTAATATTAGTGCAGGTAGTCCTTACTCTGTTGTAGATACTTCAATCCTTCACTACATGGACTGGCTTAAAGTATGGATTACAAATGGATTGATATCTCATAACTCACGGGGTTCAAGTAACTCAATCTTGATTTTATTTTGGCTATGACATCTGTTCAAATCAATTCAGGCCTCGTACTTCATCATAATGGCGTCTGCAGATAACACTTCAGGCCTCGTACTTCACAGAAAAGAAAAGTGTACGCTTCAGTGCGCTTTATCTTCAAAAGAAGAGAAATCTTCATGTTTATGACCATTCTCATCGACACTCCTCATCAACATGCTTCATGCTTTTTTCCATGTGCTTCAGTCATTAAGTTACCTGGACCACTGATAATTACTCTTATTCCACTTGCTCAATATAATGAAGATGGCGACATCATGTGCTAATTTTGCGGAGGAGAAGTGTGAATAGAATACATTTGGATGATAATCACGTGTTTAATCAAGAATGGCATCTCCGTATGCAATTCTTGATAGGGAGAAGAAGTGTGAATTTTTTGCATGGTTGATTGATATTTGAGAATATATGGTCAAACGGCTCCTAACTCATGTAAGAACCGAGCTTCTTTTTATCAGATCATCTTCACATGGAGTTTCATCTAAGAGCCGTTGGTTGACATCTTCTTATGGACTGATGAGTTTAACGACAAAGTGCTTCCAGTTGCGATGTTGATTTCCTTGATGAACATCTTTATGTTCTTGTTTGATTGGGAGGGATTTGATTTAAAGAGATTTTCTATATACGAATTAACGGGAATGCATGTGGTGAGAAGAAGATGTTAACTTTCTATTCCCCATTCGGACAATCTTGAAGAAGGTCGAGTCTGATCAGTTCTACATTCTCTGTTACATGTTAGAAGACTAAAGACAAGTTGCATTTGATTATCTAAAGACTTCTTCTTAATCTGGCATTTATCAAAGCAGTTGTCGGTTTATGGGAGAGCACTAATTGGGGATAGTGATAAGTCAGATTCAATCCCCAATTAGACTTGCTCATATTCTTTAGCTTGATCATTCCTCGAGAAACCCAATCTCGGTTATTCCTCGAGCGTTGATATTGACTATTGTAATATTGCGGTTGCACTATTGAATAATAATCCGCTCTTTGGTATTCCTTTGCCAAATCTTCACAGATTATTGTTCATGAAAAATGATCCGCTCTTTGGTATTCCTTTACCAAATCTTCACGGATTATTGTGCACTCTGTAAATCAACCACATTAACATTAAGGAAAATGACTACCTTATCCGCTTGAAGACATTATTGGTGAATCTTCCAGATCAGTCTCTATATGTATATCTTTAGGAAGATGGAATTGATGTTGAGGAATCATTTGTTCCGGTTCATTAAGTGGGTCAATTTACATCCGGTTGTACATTTATTCACGTGTTGGACATTTGACACAAGTTGACTACTTTTGAGTTAACCATTTATCACTTATTTGAGATTGAAGTTGACTTTCACAAAGGCGTGTTCTTATTTGATAACTTGCTCGGGCTTAAAAATTTGAGTTGAAGACTTGGTTTATCTAGTTACCAGATCTAGGTGGATGGTTGAAGACATTGGTTAACTATCACTATTAGGAGTTACTTTGTTTTACTCGAGGTCACACGCATATGAAGGTATGGATAATCGCAAGAGGTGTTAATGTCTCATACTTTGCTTGAGTAGTGAGTGCTTAGAGATTTGCTTGAAGCATAAATTCTCGACACCGTTCTTCCATCATTAGGTGCAAGCTTAAGATACAAATGTGGGGAATTTGATTTCAATTTCAAGTATGGTATATCGGGTTTTCTTCATCAGGGGTCACTTCAAATTGTCTACATAAGGGTTGATAAAATAGTCAGAGAGAGTTTTCAGCAAGTTGATTCTCACAAGAGTTCAATTGTTCTTCTCATAAAGATTTCAAGTATTTGGGCTTATACTATGTTTCGATTAAAGAAGTGTCCAAACTAGCAGGGGAAGGAGACAAGAATCTAAGCAGTAAGCTTGATGCACTTAATTCTTCTAAGTGATTGAAGATATCAGGAAGACAAATGTCATGACCAGAGAGAAACTCAAGGTTTTACTCATCAAGGCTTTTAGTGTTATTATTCCAACTACGTGGGGAAGTGATGTAAGAGAAAGTTTCTGAAGATAAAAGAGGTACACAAGTATGACATATTCGGGGAGATAAATGTGTAACATGAGGAAGGTGTTATCAGTTATTCTCTCTTTGGGAATGTGTGTACTTCGGGTTCTTGAGCTTCATACACGATCATCGGGGAAGAAAAATGTGAACATGGGAAGGTGTTTTCATTCCCCTCATGATGTGTATTGGGGAGAGCTCTTGGGTATTGGTGTAATTCGGGTTCTTGAGCTTCATACGATTATCGGGGAAGAAAAATGTGAACATGGGAAGGGGTTTTCATTCCCCTCATGATGTGTATTTGGGAGAGTTCTTGAGCATTATACAAAAAGGCTGACTGCATCAATTCAACTACTTGGGGAAAGTGTTCTCTTGACACCTTTTGGAATGGATCGCTTCAGACTTTAGTGGAAAAGGAATTTGAGAAGATTATATAAATGTGGGATGATACGTTGTTGTTGGATGATATAACCTCGAACGAAGAATCATGGTGATTATTCTTAAAAGGAGCAGCAGGATCGATGATAATGGTGTGCTTCTTTGTGCACTTGGCTAATGGAAGCTTGAAGGAAAGCTTTGAATCTGCTCAGCTAAAGGATTTTCGGTTTGGGGGGAAGCTGCCAAAGTCTCTCTTTCTTAAAGGCTCATGTTCTATCTTCTATTCTGGAGCCTCGGAAGCTTTGGTGGTGAATGTTTAAGAGATGACGAATTCTATCTTCTACAACGAGCTGCTCGATATCCTTATCTTGGTACTCGTATTATCATCTTTCTTAAACTATATCATCTTATCTATCTTTGTATATATCTATCTTAAAAACAAAATACAAATATATAAAACCAACAAAATCAAAATAGAAAAATATAAAATCTTCAAAAACCCATAAAAATCAGAAAATTTAAAAATACCAAAAATATGTTTTTCCCAAGACATGTCTTCTGATTTCGATAACATCTACGGTCTTAGAAATGTCATTCAATAATGGCACGGGACCATAGATGAAGTTCGAGCAGGAGGTGTAAATATTATTTTCAAAACATGTCTCAAAATATGGCTTACAGTTATTTTAAATTGTAACCCGGGCTTCAAATGATGGCTTGCAGTTACTTCAGACTGTAACCCGTGCTAAAACTATGGCTTGCTATTATTTCAGATAGCAACCCGTTCTTCAAGAAAGGAAAGTTCTGCGCTAAACCATTTTTCAAAATTCGTGCACTTATCCTAAAACAAAACAAGGAAAGCATGTCGTCAAAAGACTGTTGTTCCTACACAAATTTTTTTCCTTCTATAAATTCTTCAGAAAAATATTTGTTGTTTTCAATAATGGTGGTAAATGAGTTGCTTGAAAATCAATCAGTTTCAGAGTTTTCGTAAAAATTGATAACTCAATCAATGACTTCAACACTTTTAAACTTTTCAGAAAATTAGTCATTGATTGAGGGGGATAATGTTTTCAAATCTATATCATCTAACGGGCTTTCTTAATTATCCTATATGATTAATTAAAATGATGTTAACCTACGTTGAAGGACTAGGTGCCTAGGATAAGATTGTTAGGATTAGATGATTAGAGTTTGAGGAACACATTATTCCCATGCCTTTTATGATCTGATTGATATGTTGTATTGACTTTGATTAATCGATTGTTGTTTGGGTGATGTCGACCACCATATATCTGTATATGTGTTCACTAACGTATGCAGATATCATGGATATAAGAATGTTCCCAATCCGGATCCCACAATTGAAGATGATTGGATGCCGAAAGGAAAGGGTAACTATATCTTGGGTTGACAAATGAAGAAATGGAGCTTAATTGGACTTCTATGGAGAGTTGGCATGGAAAAATGCAACATAAGAGGTCTCCTTTGCATCGTGAGACGGTTTTCTTCATCGGCAAATGAAGAAGCGGAGCTTAATTTTACCTCGGTTGGCATTAAAATGCAACGAAGAAGTCTCACTGCATCATGGATGGTCTTTCTTCCAAACCCTCGGCAACAACAACGAAGCTTCTCAACCACCTAGCGTATCTTTGTGCGGGGATAATAGTGATGATACCATTTTTTCTAAAAACTTTGAAAAATATTGTTTTGAAAATGGAAAAATATTGTTTTGAAAATAAATCGGATTTAAAGTTTTGAAATCAACCAGACTTTATTTTGTCAAATCTTATGTGATTTCAAATTAAATATTTTCAAACGATATTTCATCAAAAAGTCCGTTTTGTACGATAATAAGTGGTGATCTAAAGATTTAATGTTATGTCATGGTATGATTTTCTTTAAAAATCAAGGTCTTTCAAAATGAATTTTTTTCTATTCTTGTTTGATTGTGAAATTGTTTTATTTTACTTAAAAATCTCTTAAAACAATCATACCTGACACTAACAATCTTTAATGTCTTAAAATGGTCCTTATCTGTCATTTTTCAAAATCAAATCTTGCCACATCTTTCCCCAAAATTTTCTAAATGATTTAAATCTTTTGGGATCACAAATCTCAAATGGTTTGAAATTTTTAATCGCGGAGAGATCGTGATTTAAATCTCAAATCTGTTTTAATGGAATTGGTTTTAGTCCTTCAAAGGCACTCCTGCCTCCATGTTCCAAACGATTTCAATATATGATGAACATGATTGAGGAGGAGCATTTATCCAAAAACAAGATGAGTATTTAAACAAGGCCACATTTTCTCCCATGTTTTCTAAACCTAATTAAATCACTTGAGATCCAAAATCTCAAAGGGATTGATATTTTTGATCGGGGGAGAATTTGTGATTTAATAATGAAATTTGATAAAAGGTGATCGTTTTGATTCAATTGTGCAGGCTGCTCTCTCATATGTGCTAAAGCGCTTTGAATCTCGATGCACATATTGAGGAGAGCATTTCAAGAAAATAAACTATCGTGGTGCAAATGCTTTTATATTTTAACATAAAGTACCTTGATTGAGTTTTAAATGGTTTCTTAATGGCTTGTGTGATCGTGAAATGTGCTTCAAAAACCTCTTGCCTCTATGTGATAAAATGATTTCAAATATCCTACGCACATATTGAGGGGGAGAATTTACCAAAGAAAATCAAATGGCTTTTTCCATGGAAATTGTGATCAAGAATATATTTCAAAGAACTCTTGCCTCCATGTGCTAAACAATTTCAAAATAATATGCACATGTTAAGGGGGAGCATTTCTAAAATGATCAAAAAAATTAAGGTGCAAAATGTTTTGATATTATATCACAAGTACCTTGATTGATTTTCCAAATGATTTTTCAATTGGTTTCGAGAAGGAATGAACAATACCAAAAGACCGACCAATTTATTTTATGCATGGTGTTATAAGGATGGTTAGGTTAGGTATTCGTTCCCACGATCCGCCGAGCGGAGGGATCTACCGGGGACAATCCACTAGATAGTGTAGAATTCCTTAGGTATGATGAAAAAAGGAGAAAAATGAGAATACGGGAAGAGTGCGGACTGAGAAAGAGCTAGAACTGTAATAAACCCAACAAGGTCCTAGTAATGAAGTCTCGGTAAGCACTGAAGGGGTTGAAGAATGAAAAAGAAATTAATGTAAAAAGGGTGAAAATAAATAGCCCTCCAATAATTCAACCTTAGGGCGAAACGGGTTCAATTCATATGCTCTTGGTGGTTACTAAGGTAACGCCTGTATTGAAGACAAGACGTCATGGACCCAGTGACGCACTGCACTAAACTTCCCAAGCTACTCAAGTTCCTCTTAAAAGGACTTGTTTCATTCTCACGGGGAACCTACATAATCTATCGATTTTCTCTTAGAGATTGTTGATATTGAAGAAGGAGACCCTCTCCCTAGTCTCCGGCATAGGAACCAAATGTGCACTATTGAGTCTAGAGCCAAGAGATCGTCCACAATATCTCATTAGGACACAAAATTAATGAAGACTTGTTGTTTCACACAATGTGGAAAGTAAGAATATATTAAGAGTCCTACGCATTATCCTTGTGGTATTGCCAGAACATCCGAGTGATATGTAAAATATTCACGATGAAGATGGAAATCCCTCTAGAGCCAACATCAAACAAGCTCTTGGTGGGTGACATGTGAGATCTTTTCTAAAATCAAGCTTGTGACAAGCTGGGCCGAAGCGATGGGGCGATTCACTCTTAAATCAACCTTGCTCCAGGATTGGAATTGACGAATACTTTTGGAAAAACCGTTCGATGTGCAAATCTTCTTTTCTCTAGCACATCGAATGTGTACTCATGTTTTCAAACACAAAAAATATCTCTGATTGAAAAAATACTTTTGGAAAAACCGTTCGATGTGCAAATCTTCTTTTCTCTAGCACATCGAATGTGTATTCTCATTTTTTAATACAAAAGGTATTTTGATTGAAAATTGATCTTTCTCATAAAACCTTCGTATTATTGCAAAACTCTTTCTTCAAGCAATACGCGATTGTTTTCAAATCAATTTCTCATCAATCAGTGAATCTCAATTCTCTGGTTCACTCACTCCGTGTTGTCTTCTTTGAGACGTTCTGGTTTGAGAACGGCTAGAAGCTGCGAAACCATCCAGGAGATTCTTGAATCATACGATCACGCGATTACTTGTCTGCGATCAGCGGGAACCGTGGGTGCGTGTACCTCAATTCAAAGAAAAGTGATCAAAGACACTTTCGTGTGTTTTATTGCTAACTGTTGTTTGCGGTACATTTGGGCGGTTCGGTGATCGAATTGAGGAGTCAATCAAAGCGCATGCTCACGGCATCCACACTTAATTGAAGAAATCATGACTTGTGCATATCTACGAACACGGCTCGATATTTTTATACTATGTTTCTACTACGCTGCTGCAAATATCATGAGCCAGTAAAGCTTTCGCTACTCTGATGGAAAGATGTCATGATCCAGAGAGTGTGAGCATGTCGGTCCAAAAGTCACAACATCACATGATGGCAACACAGCAGAGGGTGATCTAGAGATTTACTGTAGTTGATGATCTCAATGAAATCGCGAAGATCATCAAAGATGTGGATCAGTTAAAGGCCTCCACTTAAAAGTACAAATCAATGCGGACTTTGAAGAATCGCTACTTATGCACAAAAATTGCGGAACTTGAAGAATAGAAGTCTACGAGCTCATAACTAAAGACAAAGATAGAATGCTAGGATGCAAAATGTATTTCATGGGGTGACCTCCCTTAGGGGGAGATTGTTAGGAATTAGATAATTCCATGTGAAAGTGTCGGTCACCCCAATTATGGTCTAGCATATGTTAGCTCGTAGACATGTCGTTATTTACGTTATTTAGTAGTTTATTAGTTAATTAGTAGCGTAGATTAGTATAGTGTAACACCGTGGAGGAAGGACGGGTCTTTACCCACTGTATGCCTGATCCACAGTCCGTAGGAGGACGTGTAGTATGTAACTATAAGTACCCTCTACCTCCCAAGGTAGAGGGTTGGACCTTTCACTCAATCTAACCTTTCTTTCTTTGTTTACTTTCTCTCTCTAGAAAGGCTCCCACCTTCTACTTCCTCTCTCTAAACTCTTAAACCATACGCCTAATATTATTATGTTATGATGTGTTTGTGAAATCCAATATGTTCTGAGACCTGATATTTCTTATGTTGTTCAGCAAGTCTGTATTCATATGCATGATCCTCACAACCCTCATTTTTCGGCTCTTAATCGGAACTTACGGTATGTTCGGGGTACTTTAGAGTACCGATTACAGTTGTTCGCATCTTCTACTACTTTCTTGGTTGCTTATTCGAATGCAGATTGGGTTGGTTGTCCTATTACTCGGAGATCCATTTCTGGCTATTGTGTGTTTCTTGGTTCTCGTTCTAGTGTTGAGGCCGAGTATCGGGGTGTTGCTAATACAGTTGCTAAGACATGTTGGTTACGAAATATTCTGCCTAAGTTGCATACTCCTTTGTCATCTGCTAAGCCTTTTTACTGTGAAAATGTCAGTGTTGTTTATGTGTCTTCTAAATCGGTTCAGCATCAACGGACGAAGCATATTGAGAATACATTTATTTTTTTCGGGATTTGGTAGTTGCTAGTCAGGTCCGGATTCTTTATGTGCCTTCCCGCTAGCAATATCCGAATATTTTTACTAAAGGTTTGTCTACCGCTTTGTTTATGGAATTTCGTTCCAGTTTGATGTTCGGTGTTCTGCTGCTCAAACTGCGGAAAAATATTAGTTTTACATTAGTTGTATATGTAATGTGATTAGCATAATTAATGGGTGATTAGTAATTTACCCAAAATAGCCCATGTATAATCACTATATATTTCCTCTCACTTTGTATGTAATAATCATCGAACAATATTATCTCATATCCTCTCACACTAAAGGTGCATATGAGCTCACCTTTTTTTATTTCTTCTATATATTCACATTTTCCTTTATTCATTTGCTATTATGAGCTCACCTTTTTTAAATCGCATAAAAAGGTACTCATCTTATGTCCAATTTCAATTAAATGTACTATTCTTTTTTTTTTCTCAATTTAAGGTATTCGACTTTTTTTTTGGGCCGATTTAGGTTTTTCTAACTTCGTTAACCATTTAGTTAGTAAATTACATGTTTGGTCCTTGAGTTTGTATAGGCATTTCATGTTTGGTTTAATTTAGTTCGTTTTCATACGGCTTGCATAGCGTTTTCGTCCGTTTTTATATCGTTTTTAGTCGTCCGTTTTACCGCGTTTACGTCCGTTTTTGCGTTTTGTCCGTTTTCCACGTTTTCGTCCGTTTTTACACGTTTTCGTCCGTTATTGCACGTTTCTGTCTGTTTTTACACGTTTTCATCTGTTTTTACCGTTTAAAATCCGTTTTACACGTCTTCGTCCGTTTTTGCTCGTTTTCTTCCGTGTTTACACGTTTTCGTCCGTTTTTGCACGTTTCGGTCCGTTTTTGCACGTTTTCGTCCGTTTTTACATGTTTTCGTCTGTTTTAAACTTTTCGTCCGTTTTTGCACGTTTTTACATAAATGGACGGAAACATATAAAAACAGACAAAAACGTGTAAAACCTGACAGAAACGTGCAAAAACAGACGGAAACGTGTAAAAACAAACGAAAACGTGCAAAGACGGACAAAAACATGTAAAAACAGACAAAATTTATAAAAGCAGGCAGCGTCAAAAACGCGGCGTGCAACAACAAACGCAGCGTGTAAAATCGAAGAAAGCGTGCAAAACAGCGAATACGTGTAAAAGCGAGCGAAAGCGTGCTGGACTAAAGCGTGTAAGCGAACAAACATGCAAAAACAGACACAAGCGTGCAAAAACAGCAGCGTGCAAAACGGACGAAACAGCGTGTAAAAGCAGGCAAAGCGTATAAAACAAGCGAAAATGTATGCAGCGTATGAATAGCGGGCGAAAATAGAGCAAACATGAAATGCCTATACAAACTCAAGGACCAAACATGTAATTGACTAACGAAATAGTTAACGGAAGTTAGAAAAAAACCTAAATCGGACAAAAAAAAAAGTCGGGTACCTTAAATTGAGAAGAAAAAAAATAGTACCTTTAATTGAAATTGGACATAAGATGATGCGCTTTATGCGATTTGCTCATATATTTTTTTATATATCACTCAGTTGTTCATATGTATACGAACATGTCTTTTTTACCATCAGTTTATACATTTTAACCTGAGAACATGATTAAATAGAACTAGTATTATCATGTAAATCGGTACATGAATGCTAGTATTATCATGTACATCGGTATTTTAAAATACTCGACTAACCACTTTTTAAACCTTAACTTCTTTTGATTGATTTGTTAATATATATATTTTTTCATAAAACCCCCTTTTATTCAAGGGAAAATATAAGACGGCTATGTAATCTATATGAATTTGTGAAACAAGGACAAATACTTGCTCATGAGCACAAAACGTTTCTTCAATTAGAAAAAGGTACCGAAAATATGCTTCTCAAAAGGAACAAGTGGGAGAAGAGATATTCAGCCAGCATCTGGTGTTTTTGTACCATGTTTACGTCGACTGCTAACCTTATTTTTTCTCATTCACTCAAATGTGATGAACCTCCAATTCCATAAATCGTCTTCTCATAGACATGTTAATCATTACATCATATCGTAGTATCTCAAAGTAAAACTTCATATAGCTCCAAAAATTTCTTGTTTATTTCCAAATTGTAAACCTAGTTTGAAAGAAAGTTTAGATAGTTAAAAGATAACAGAGAAAAAAGGGGTTTAAAGATATTGATGCAAGATAAAAAAAAATAAAAAATAAAAAAAATAATAAAAATAAAGTGGGCCTAACGTTGCTAAGTTTGGGCCCAAGATGAGCTTGGTTTTGTAAGGTCCAATGACGTAAAAGTAAGGTCCAAGAGATAGTGTTGTAACATGAATCCGATTAACTCAAACGTGACTAGCACGTACTTGATCAACTCGAAATTTTATAGGGTCCACATGAGTAAGAAATTCATTTTCTAAAATCCGAATGATTCTTACGGTAAATTTATTTTCAGCAAAAGTTTATTTTCAGTGAATTTAGGTACTTTAAAATCTTGCACAAAAGGTTTGTTCTTTTTATTTTCTTATTTAAATTAAATCTGTGTGATGTTTCCGTAGATTTTTTTATTTATGTTGATTAAATGTTCGAATCAAAATAAGTAAGGTTGTTACGGGTGTTCAGTGTTTAGTTTGACACCGAATAAACTAAAAAAATGGGTGAAAGCTGAATATGCGTAACAAAATTTCTTAAATTTACCGATATACGTAACATACTTATTTTATTGTAAACATACGTAATATACTTTTAAATACTTACCAATGTACGTAATATTGCAATACTACCACTTATAAAAGTTACAGTTTTGATTCTCGTCGTTTGCGTTGACTTCCACCTTTAATCCCTTGACATTTTTTCACTTAAAAAAGTTACAGTAATGGTCCATTGACTTTTGCATTGACTTTTACCGTTAGTCCCTTGACATTTTTTCACCTAATATATGTATATTTTGTCCATTTTTATCTGTTTTTGTTAATTTTTATATGTTTCCATCTGTTTTTATATGCTTTCCTCCGTTTTCTTACGTTTTCATATGTTTTTATCCGTCCTTATATGTTTTTGTCCATTTTTATACGTTTTCGTTTGTTTTTATATGTTTTCATACGTTTTTATCCGTTTTTATTCGTTTTCATCCTTTTTTATTTGTTTTTATGAGTTTTTGTCCACTTTTATACGTTTTTATCCGTTTTTATTCGGTTTTATCCGTTTTTATGCGATTTTTTTATATGTTTTTGTCCGTTTTTATACGCTTTTGTCCGTTTTTATTACATTTTCATCCGTTTTTATTCGTTTTCACCCATTTTAATCGTTTTAGTCCGTTTTATCGTTTTTATCCGTTCTATCGCGTTTTATACGTTTTATCGTTTTATATATTATTGTCCATTTTTAAACGTTTTTGTCCATTTTTATACGCTTTCCTCCATTTTATATGTTTTCATCCGTTTTTATAAATATAAAAACGGACAAAAACGTATAAAAATAGATAAAAACATAAGAAAAACGGATGTAAACGTATCAAAATGGACATGAAAACGTAAAAAAACGGATGGAAACAGATAAAGACGGATAAAACGTAAGAAAAACATACAAAAGTGAATTAAAACGGACGAAAATGGATAAAGACAGATAAAAACATAGGAAACGTAAGAAAAACGGACGAAAGTGTATAAAAACGGATGAAAACACATACAAACAAATGAATACGTATAAAAACGTTTAAAGACACATAAAAACGTATGAAAACATAAGAAAAACGGATGGCATTAAAAAGCGGATAAAAAGCGTATGAAAATGTAAGAAACAGCGGACGAAAGTGTATTAAAACGGATGAAAACGGACAAAAACGTATAAAAACGGATAAAAACGTATGTAAACATATAAAAATGGACGAAAACGTATAAAATGTATAAAAATTGTCGAAAACGTATAAAAACGGACCTTACTAACGTACTAATAGTTAAATAAATAATAAAAAGAGTAAATGACACGTTCGTCCTTTTGGTTTGAGAAATGACGATTATACCCTCATGAAAACGTAAAAAAATGGGCCAGCGTATAAAAGCGGATGAAAACGTAAAAAATATTGACAAAAACAGATAAAAACGGATAAAACATACATATATTAGGTGAAAAAACGTCAAGGGACTAACGGTAAAAGTCAAGGACCATTCATGTAACTTTTCTAAGTGAAAATTTCAACGGACTAACGATGGAAGTTAACGCAAACGACAAGGATCAAAACTGTAACTTTAATAAGTGGTAATATGACAATATTACGTACATTGGTAAGCATTTAAAAGTATATTACGTATGTTAACAATAAAATAAGTATGTTACGTATATCGGTAAATTTGAGAAAGTTTGTTACGTATATTTAGCCTTCACCCTAAAAAATAAATCAGACCGAAACCGAATAAAACCGAACAACAAATTTAGTTGGTGTATAGTTTGGTTTGAAACCAAACTGAAGTATTTAGCTGATGTTTGGTTTGGTTTATGGTTTGTCAAAATTAAAACCAAAGCGAATAAAAAAATCGAATGTCTCTATCTACATTAAAAAAAATTTAAGTATATCTATACATAGTTTCTTTATCATCTTAACTGACAATCTTTATATTCAATTAGGTTTAGATACTTGAAGATGGAATATTCAAGCTATTAAGACTCCTGAAGACTTTTGTCGAAGAAAATTTTATCTTGTTTCGCTTTCATTTACTTCTGTTAAGTTGTGAAGCTTTTTTGTTTCTTAAACTTCATTTCTGTTAATTTACTTGAACACTTTGTGAGACCGTTTGATTTGTTAATATTTGAACTTTTAGGTTTGACTAAAATAAACTGTTGGTCCCTAAACTTGTCCAAAAACGACGTACTGAACCAAAACATGCCATTTTCGTCGTCAGATGTCCTTTTTCCAAAATTTTGAGGCTAAACTGGTCCCTTGACCAGTTTTCCGTTAGTCAACCACGTTAGTCGGCGTTTGCTTTGTCTTTAGTCCAAGGGCACAAATGTCATTTCCTTATTTCGATTAAAAATATCTGTATATTATTTCCACATGTAATATAACCCTCTTCCCGCCCTATAAACACATATATTGTATTATTTTTTGTCCCACAACTTTCGTTACAAGAATTATCACAATTCACAAACCATAATTGCATGTCACAAAGCCCGTTTTTATTATTCAAAAAACCAAAACATGGATTTTACTCTATGGAAACTAAGAAGACATCAAGGTTATCCAGTTGATGATATCGTTTTGTACAACTCTGCTAAGAAGAAATAAGGTACGGTTTTTATTTTGATTATAAACATTGGAATTTCTAATTGGGGTATTTATTTTTTGGCAATTAACTTTTGAGAATGTCCTAAACATATATTGACATGTTTTCAGGTGGTAGATCTAATATGTTTAACATGAGGGTTCATCACAACAGTTTCTTTAAATATTGGCCTGGTAGAATATACGTTGGAGGTATGGAAAATTTAGTTGATTTGGTTGATGTTGATAGTGTGTCAGTTGAAGAGTTGGATGTTCTTATGTATGAATTGGGTTACGAGCTTGGTTCAAAAAATTACTATTACTTTGTTAAGTCTGGTAGTAATTTAGATGATGGTTTGTATAGCTTAAGTGAGAGTGAAAATTTAGAAATATTGAAAGATCTTGTTGATGACCATAAGATGATAGAAGTTTATGTTGAAAATGGTAAGACAAAATTGGATGTTGATGAAATGTCACCAAAGTCAATTAGGACAGTTATTGCTGATGTGGATGCGACAAAGAAAAAGGCAGCTCTTGCTATTGTTCCATATTGCTCAAACAAATTGTTCTTAGAAAACATTGTTAATAAGTCTGTGGTAGATGATTTATGTCAGGTTACACATCAACCTTTGGAAGTCAATACTTTGGTACAATCTAGTCAGATGCCAGAAACAGAACCCTTATTTTCATCGTAGAGGTCGTCAAACTGAAGATATTGTAGCTGATGTCAACGGCAAATAGATAAACATGTTAAGCATATCCAAATAGATAGTCACGAAGAGGTATGTCAAAATGATCAAGAGTTAGGTAATCAAGAGGAGGAAATATGTAATCCTGTTGAGCATATCCAAAAGGTAAATCTGCGGTATGTGAAATTGATGAAGCTTTAAGTGATGACAATGTGAGTAAATAGATAGTTATGTGAGTGAGGACGATGATATTGAGAACAATCGAGATGGTAACACAGTTGTTGATGAGGCAAATACTTTTAGGAGCCGATGTTCTATTGTAATCTGTTCAACATGGTGAGACTCTGAGTTACCATATATAGGTAGCTCGACCATATACCAGATGATTTTTTAAGAAAAGTAGTTAGATGTTAGATGATAATGAGTTCCAAGTGGTTACGAGAATGAGGATGAGTATGTTATTAGGAAGAAAAAAATGAGGGCATACAAGAAACAAAATTTAAGTGAGGCAACACAAGTAGAGGATGAAGTATACTTTTCGTGGTCAAACTTTTGTAGCGCCAAAGAAGTGAAAGATAAGATCAACACTGCTTTCAATACGAGACTAGGAGGAAATTGCAACTCATTAAGAATGACAAACAGAGAATTAGGGTTAGGTGTGTTGGAACAATACCTGTTTGTGGTACAAGTGAAGGTGTTGGCTTGGGAACAACCCCAAAGAGGAAAACAGGTCCATTAACTAGAGGCCGCGGAAGGGATGTATATTTGAGATCAGTGAAGGACCAAGCAAAGGCAATCCTTAGAAGCAAATAGTAAAGATTTATGGATGAACACAAATGTTTTCAACCAAGAGAGATTAAATCTTGTGACTACAAGTTTCTTTCAAAGCAAATAGTTGACCAAGTTCAAGTCAATCCAGATATTCCAATCATGGATGTTCAAGATCAGTTCACTAAACAGTTTGAAGTTCAAGTGTCTATGCAAAAGGCATTAAGGGCAAAAAAAAACAAGGCAAAAAATGAGATTAGGGGTGATCATAAGTAGCAATACACCATTTTAAGAGACTATTTTGAAGAGTTGCAGAAAGAAAACCCAAATACAACAGTTAGGATAAGTGTATAAACTGCAACAGGTCCAACAAGTCCAACCAGAGTTTTCAAGAGAATGTATGTATGCTTAGGTGTTTTGAAGGAAGGATATAAAGCTTGTCAAAGAGATTTGTTGGGTTTAGATGGTGCTTTTATGAGGGGTCCTTTTCACGGTCGAACTTCTTACAACAGTCAGTATAGATAGCAACAATGGAATATACCCTTTAGCCTATGTTGTTGCAGAAGCTGAAAGCAAAGACTCATGGATTTGGTTTCTTGAATGTTTAGGAGATGATCTTGACTTGCAACCAAACTCAAACTACACTTTTATCAACGACAGAAAAAAGGTGATGTTACTTTTTAGTTGATTATATTCACTTGTATTTTCAATAATTGCTACTTTTATTAGTAATAAATTGACGTTCCTTTGTGTAGGGTATAATTCCATCATTAGAAGCAGTATTCCCTAGTGCTGAACACATATATTGTTTGAGGCACATCCATGATAATATGAAATTGCAATGGAATGCTAAAGCATACAAGGAACATTTGTAGAGATGTGCAGCAACAACAACCGTCCAACAATTTGAGGCAACCATGTTGGCATTCAAGAGTTTTAGCGAACATGCCCATGCTTGGTTAAGTAAGATACCACCAACCCATTGGTCAAGGTCGCATTTTTCAGGTACTAACCAAATCTATGTCTAAGTGTACATATTTTGTTCTACGACATTGTTCAACACTGTTGTTTGTATAACTCAAACATGTTCTATAAATGTGTAGGGAGGGCTCATTCTGATGTGTTACTTAATAACATGTGTGAGGTGTTCAATGGGAAACTAGTGGGAGGTAGGCACCAATCCATCATTACTGCTTTGGAATACATGAGAGAATATTGTATGAAAAGAATAGTGAATGTTGTGAATGTAATTGACAAGTGTGTCGGACCATTAACACAAAAGGAAACACTCATGTTAGACTTGATAAAGAAAGAGGCTTATAAGTACATCGTTTTACGGGTTGAAGGAGATAAGTATCAGGTCAGTGGATGGGGAGATAAGTGTTTTGTGAATGTTGAAGATAGGGCTTGAACATGTAGAAGATGAGAGCTTACAGGTATGCCATGTAAACACGTTGTTGCTACCAATTGGTATATGAGCTTCAATGGAATGCAAGTAGGATCTGTTGAATCATGGGTTCATCCATGTTACTTGCTTAATACTTGGGAAGAAACTTACAGACACTACATCCATCCAATAAATGGTTATCAACATTGGAAAAAGTCACAAGTGCCTACAATCATTCTTCTACCTAAACATCATAAACCATTAGGTAGGCCACGAAAGAAAAGAACTAGGGCTTTTACTGAAAATGATGATAGACAAAACCAGTAAGTTGTCACAATCTAGTAGGAGTGTAGTTTGGGGTATATGTGGCAATCTTTGGACACAACAAGAAAACATGTCTTGGGTAACGAGGTGTAACAGGAAGTCAAGGCAGTACACATCAGTCTCCAAAAATAGGTTCATCTCAGCCAAAAGTTACAGCAAAGAAGAAGGAAAATGTTACAGGTCACAACTTTGAAGCAAATGAAAAACCTCAGTGTCAAACTGATGCTCAATATCAAGGTGATTTTCAACCAAGTGTGGTCGGTCTCAATCTGGAAGTCAAGTTGATCACGACTTCGGTGGGTCTCCAAAACAATTTTGGACTAAGAACAAAATTATAGCAGCAAAGCTGTCTTCACCACAAAAAAATGTTGGTTAAGGCGTTAAGCATTTGAAAGCCAATGTTTTCCATCGAATATGTATTCCCCTAAACATTATTTGCTGTCTTTAAACAATGTATGTTCTGAACTTTGTAGACTATAAAATTTTATGCATTTGAAAGTATATCCATTTGCATTATGTATGAAATCATGTCATATTAGTCTATGGGAAAAATTGTGTTTTAAATGTATTGATTTGTCACTTTACCCATTTCTACATACTGTTACAAGTTCATACGCATATTAACTGTTGACTTTTACAAAGTCAATTACTGTCATTACCCATGTAAAATTGAGTAATCAATAATCAATTAACAATGTATGTTTGCATTTTAACACATTTAAACATGTATATATGAATTTTTGGGACAAGGACCTATTAGTAAAGGCAGCACAATATAAGGACCAAAGCGTAAAAGAAATATAATATTACCACTATACAAGGACCAAACTTGATCAACCAAGAGACTATTTTTAGTCAACATACACTAAAACTTCTTAAACACAACTTACCCATTACAGACCATCTACCACCGATCCAAAACACAAAAACCAGCAACTTTCTAAACCCTCTAGAAAAACCATACAAAAACCAATATGATGACTATCCAAGAGAAAACACAAAAGTTCCTCAGACGACAAACTTTCTCCTTCTCAAGAAGGAGATCAGCCAGGGATGCTTGGTGAGTAGCCTCTAGCTCGTTTGCCCTGTATCCCGTGTTGACAGCCTCCTATGTCTTAGCAATGAGGTCAGTTTGGCATTAATGTAATGCCGCCTCATTCCTGTAAATGTTTCTCTGCAAGTAAATAATCACTTCCCTTACTCTCCTTGACATGGGTGGATCGTACCACCCATTGAATGGACAAGTAGTAGGCTAAAACCAATAATCAAAATATTAGCATCTCTTTGCAGCATAAACTGATACTAAACCCACTTGTATAAAATCACAATTATAATTAAACAGAGATTACTATAATCAACAAATTTAAGATAAAACCACCACAAGCCAACTTTAAAATGAAATAAAATAAAGTGTCACAACCTGTCTTGGACAGGCGTAGAACCTTCGTCCAGGGTTCGTGTTGTTCCAACATGTTCGAACCACAGCCCTTCGATTGCATGAACAACGCACCATTTTTCTGATTAGATTACAGTCTAAGTGAAGAAGATAGGATTTAAGGGGATAGGAAAGGTTAGGAGTGAGTGGTGATAAACTTTCCCTTTTATTAGCAAAGTTTTACTGTAGCACCCACGGTAAACTAGTGACCTGACACGGTAATATTAAATAATGGAAAGTGGTAAAAAGACATTTTTTCCCTTGGACTAAAGACAAAGCAAACGCCGACTAACGTGGTTGACTAACGGAAAACTGGTCAAGGGACCAGTTTAGCCTAAAAAACTTGGAAAAAGGACATCTGACGACGAAAATGGCATGTTTTGGTTCAGTATGTCATTTTTGGACAAGTTTAGGGACCAACAATGTATTTTAGTCTTTAGGTTTTTATTTATGATTTATAGATTATAGTTTTATAACAACCCGTAAATTCCCGGATTATTATAATATTATTTACCCCAGAAAATGCAAATCGGTTATTTTCTGACACTTGTCAATATTTAAAAACGAAAGGTCATTTTGTTTTCTTGAAAACACGACACCGCACACACGGTACTTTTTCACTGAGTATCTTTATAGTAAATGTGAATTTATTATTGTCTGATTTATAATTTTAAGCATACGTGAGCTTAAACTGTAGCTTTGGGAAATTATTTCGGCACATTTCGACATGTAGTAACACACAGAACTAATGTTTTACCTTGAGAAAATTGTAAAGATCACTTTTTAACACTTACTGATGATTTACGAACAAACTCGAGAGGTTATCTCATGATTTCAGAAAAACACGGCACCGCACGCATACCGACACCGGTTAGTAACGGCAAAATGTTATAACTTAATTTCTATGCAATAACGATATCATATTTTTACGCTTGCGAAAACGTTTCCAAAAATATAACTTTTATGTTTTGCTGGAACCGGGAAAATACAATTACGCGGAGATTCGACAAAACGCGGAGTACGCTAAATACATTAATAATAAAAATAATAAACTACCCTATACCCCCGACTAACGCCCATTCCTCTCTCCTTAATCACAATACAATTTCATCTCCCCACCCTTATCTTTTCCCAAGTTTATAGTTTGATAGATCACCATCACTCTCCTCGAGACCATCGCCCCATTCGCCACAGTCATCACAAGACGGTTTCATCACCTCTCCCATGGTCAAAAGTAGATAGATAGATCACTATCAATACTGTGGAAAACTAGAAGGGGGAGGGTTGAATAGTTTTGCCAATTTTAATTTAAGTTTCAAAGATTTAGATTCGATCTTATGTGAATTCGTATGGATGGATAAATAATGTAAAGGAATAAGTAAAGTAAATAATGAAAGCAAGTAAAGTAAAGGATAGAGAGTAGTGACACAAGTGATTTATAGTGGTTCGGCTATAATGACACCTTCCTTGCCCTACTCCACTCCCTGAGTTCCCCACTCGAGAGTTCAAGCACTATGTCAACAAGCTCCTTCAACACGGCGGAGAAGCCTCACAACGTCGTTTACACTTTTTCTGATACAAAGCTAAATACCGAGTCCTTAGCATGACGGACCAAACCAACACAACTATTACACAACAACTATGTGAAATATGAAATACAAGATCTTGCTATAGAAATCTTATGGATGAACAAATCAATCAAGGACCCTTTGCTTGGATGACTTGTAGTATATCGCGATCTCGCCTTTGAGAAGGACCTATATGAGAATCACAACAAAAGAAAGAAGAACAACTAGATTGATCAAGTGATCAGAGGTTAGAAGAGTGAGATAATATATGATAGAGTTTGTAAGAAGAAGGGTGAGTAACAATGGAGAAATGGCTCACTATTTATAGGCACAAAAGCTTACTGTAGCTCGGTTCCGGCGGATCCCTCACTTGGGGGGGGGGGTCTATCCAGTGAAATTCTAGGGATCCGACAAGCTGGGTTGTACCAGTCCAAATTTTTGGTTGCAAACCGGGTTATGGGTTATGGGTATGAGCCATGGGTACCCAACAAGATACAATGTATCTAGACAATGGGTCATGGGTTATGGACATTGGGTCATGGGTCATGGATAATACCCAACATGATTTTATGCATGATGTCATGCAATGAGTCATGGGTTATGGATTAGCTCCATGGGTATGGGTCATGGGTCTTTGATATTACCCATCCTATTACATAAACTATTACAACAAATGAATTATTACAACATTTTATGTGAATGAACAAATGTATATACTCTACAAAAATAACATGTATTCTTATAATTTTACTTATGATAACATTATATTTGTTATCAACAAAACACAACGAGATCGCTAAATATGAATAAACGTTTTTACGGTTTATTTGTATTAACAACTTCCCCCTTTTTGTTGATGACAAAACATAATGTTATGATGAGTAAAACTTCATATTAGATGTATGTTTTGAAAGAATATGTAAGTTTTACTTCTTCTCCCCCTTTTTGTCGAAACAAAAAGTGATCCTAACGAAGAAATAAATAGTGGAAAAAATAAGTATGATCCATGTTAGGAACATGTTTTATTATCAAGTGTAGGTCATTTCATTTGTAATAGGTCGTTAATAATTATGGTTTATAAATGTTTGTAATTAGTTTCTCAGCTCATGTAGTAAGCCCATGAGCTTTGATAGAAGGTTCTTCTAGAACCAAGGGGAAACACCCCTACTTATGTAAACACTATAAATACCCCTCCCTAGAAGGGAGAGGGTTGTTGGTGCTAATTGCAATTATCATTTTCACTAATCATTCATTAGTTCCTTCCACTTTCTCTCTCTATAACTTTCTCTCTCTAGAAATACATATTGTTGTGATAATATGATGGTGACCTAACAAGTGGTATCAAGAGCCAAGGGATAGTTTAGGTTAATATTGCTTAGATTTAATAGAAATTCGTACTTAAAAACGTGTTTTAGATTGAAATTTATGGAATTTTTGGACTGAATACGTGTTTCTGCGAGTTTCTGCGCATTTCTTATGAGTTTCTGCGAGTTTGGCGAGTTAGCCATGAATTTCTGCGAGTTTCTCATGAGTTTCTGCGAGTTTCTCCTTGAAGTTTAGCGAGTTTCTGTCTTGAATTTCTGCGAGTTTGCATTTTTGGCGAGTTTCTGTCTGAATTTCTGCGAGTTTGCAGAGTTGGCGAGTTTCTGTCTTGCATTTCTGCGAGTTTGCAGAGTTGGCGAGTTTCTGTCCGAATTTCTGCGAGTTTGCAGAGTTGGCGAGTTTCTGTCTGAATTCTTGCGAGTTTGGTTCTTGCGAGTTTGGTTCTTGCGAGTACTTGCGAGTTTGGTTCTTGCGAGTTTCTTCTCTGCGAGTTTGGTTTTTGCGAGTTTCTTCTCTGCGAGTTTGGTTCTTGCGAGTTTGGTTCTTGCGAGTTTCTTATGCGAGTTTCTTCTCTGCGAGTTTGGTTCTTGCGAGTTTCTTCTCTGCGAGTTTGGTTCTTGCGAGTTTCTTCTGCGAGTTTCTTCTGCAAGTTTCTTCTGCAAGTTTGGATTTCTGCTACTAATCTACATAAACCTAAACAACATCTATCCTTTAAAGATCCATAACACATCTATCCTTTTTGGCGGGAAAATTTGAGTAAAATTTAAATTTTTAGGGGAGACTAAACGTTCAATTTTTACGCGAAATTCAAATTTTGGTTCAACTGTGAAATTTTTGGGCCCAAATTCGAATTTTTCGGGTCCAATTTGGCGTCAAAATTGTCAAACCTCAAATTTTTCTTACAACCTTAGAATTGCATCTTATAGTGAATTTCAAATTTTGGGGGAGAAAATTTTTCATAATTATTTTTGGAGGGAAAATTAAAATTCACTATATCAATGTCTCTAATGCTTTCACAAATCTCCTCGCCTTCCATCTACTGCTTAAAACCTTCTTCACCAAACCTTGCTACTGATGATTCTGAAGATCCATTTGTGAAATTAAACAAAGAAATGATGTTACTGACTAAGATGTTCTCACAATTTAAGAATTCAAAGAGTCAGACTTCATCTGATCCCCGAAATCAAGCAGTAGTGCAAGGTGAAAGAGTTGAAGTACAAGGAAGGAATGCTCAAAGGCTTGTCAAGAATGATGAGAATACTGCAAATGTCAGTAATACGGACAATGAGGTTGTAGCATTGGAAAAGCAGGATGACATCAGCAGATCTGGGGAAGATATCATACCCAACTATGACACCGAGCCCAACTTTGATGAAGAACAAATGGTTGAGGAAGATATCGTTCCCACCTATGACACAGAGCCTATCTTTGACAAAGAACATATGGTTGAGGTACAATCTACTGTTGTTCATATTCTGCCTGCAAATGTGAAACAAACTGAGCAACCTGAATTCAGAAATGAAGGAGAGGTTGACCAGTGTGTTGCACAATGTCCAGACAACTGTCTCATGTCTGAGCCCTTAGTTGCAAACAATACAACTGAATCGTCAAATCAAATTCTTGAATCTGAAAACATTCTTCTCAAAAAGACCATTGCTCAATTTCAAAAAGATTTTTCAAAACTAGAGGCACATTGCAAATCTCTTGAACTTAAAATGCAACGTAATCGTGTGGATACATTAGTAAAAGAAAATGAGCATTTAAAGGCTCAAATTCAAGCAAAGGGGCTTGCGCATGTTGCTTTACAAAACAAATTGAGAAGATTAACTGGCAAGAGTGTGGATACTAAGTTTACAAAACCAATCAGAAATCAATCAGTAGTTAGACAACCAACTGCTTTTAAATCTGAACGATCAAAATCTTCAAAACCACGGTTTGCCTCCCAAGTTGTTGAGAATAATCATTTGTCAAATCCAGTCACTCCACATTCTTGGCCTAAGGGAAATGCTTCTGTCTCTATTAAACCTCAACAAATAGCTGCACCTGGCTCTTCTAGGATTAGTTCGAGAACAGTGTCTAAACCGAGCATTAACATTAAAAATTCATATGATTCACATGACGCGTACAAGAACTATGATCTAGAAAAGGCTAGGAAAAGGGCACTACTCCTAAAAGATGTAATCTTAGGTTCACGACCTAGTGTGATGCCTTCTAATATGTTGCATAACATTGCTTGTAGTAGCAAACCAAAACCTAAGTTTAATCAACAAACAGTTAGAAATAAACCCGTTGATCTAAACGTAAAATTTCAGAAACCTAATAGGTGGATCAATATAGAGACCAGACTCTTCCAAAAGAAGTTTCAACATCCCCTAGATCTAACCTTAGATGGATTCCAACGGGTAGAGTTTTCAAAACTGTTGGTCTTAGGTGGATTCCTACAGCCAGATACTAAGTAGTTGCACCATAACAAGTGTGAAACCCTCTACATCCATCCCTGAGGCAAGAAATGAAATCATCAAAATAGTCTGTTCAGGTGTCAAGAAGATAATTGACACTACATATTTATGCTTCTAACATCTGGAACCCAGTTACACTTGGGGATCCATGTTTTCTCTATCTTGCCCCCTCCTACTTTCTATACAGGTACAACAAATATGGCTTCGGAATAATTCAGTTTCGGACCCGCACTTCAGCTATGGCTTCTAAGTACAACAGCTTAGGACCCGTTTCTCACCTTCTAAAACATAATGATTCATCAGCTGCATCACCATTGTACTCAATCGTCAAGAATTGGAAACTTTGCTTGCTCCACTATTTGGAGATTCTTTAGAAATCCGTGCTTCAGATGTATCTAATGTTTCCGCTGCACAACCTGATCATATTCTAATTCTAGATACACCCTGAATCTACAACAACAACCATTGCTCGAGATGCACCTTCAATCGAATCTCTGATAACAGTAGATCAAATTGTTTCCAACAACAATGACACAACTGATGATCAACATAAGATATTTAATGAACAAGTTCAGAAGTTTTATCAGCAATTGATTCTCACAAGATATTTATGGTACTTCATACCTCTTTGATTAATTGAACGTACATGGTTACGCTGTCTCCGATTTCATCATCAACATACGTGGTGTATGTTTCGATTCATCGAAAACATCGGGGGGAAGAGAGAGTATATGTCATGTGCTTTCTTTGCCCTCTTTGCGAAAACTCTTTCCCTTCACGAGTTTCTACAATCAGGAGGAAGAAATGAGACGATACGTGGTTCAAACATCTTACTTCGGTGTTATCGTTTCAACTTTCACTGGGTTATTTTGTGTGAAGTTACCTACATATGATAAAATGATCATGTGCGAGGCATCATAATACAGTTAAAGTAGAACAAACCGCTTCCAACAATGATGAACCAGCTGATGATATTCTGAATGAAGTACCCCCACCTGCAGATTTTGATCCAAATGCGTTCTTCAACCCGTTTGCTAATGAGACTGCTGCACCAGATGTCGCGGAATCTTCAACAAACCATTTGAATCCTCAGAATCTGCACAATGTATACCAACATCAACCCTCCACACATAGATGGACAAAAGACCATCCTCTGGAAAACATTATTGGCAACCCGAATCAACCGGTCGTTACGAGACAACGTCTTCACTCAGATGGTGAACATTGCATACACTCACCGTGCAATGATGAACCTAAAACATTAAAGACGCAATGACAAAAGACAACAGGATTGAATCCATGCAAGAAGAACTCAACCAATTCAAACGTCTTGAAGTATGGGAACTGGTTGAAAGACAACAGGGGTCTACGTCATTGGTCTCAAATGGATTTGGAAAAACAAATTGGATGTTGAAGGAAATGTTATCCGAAACAAGTCACGGCTAGTTGCTAAGGGTTATCGTCGAAGAGGAGAATAGACTTTGAAGAATATTTTGCTCCGTTTGCTTTCGTCTTGAGGCTTTTGTTTGGATATTTCTCGCATTCGCGGCTCATATGAATATGACGGTCTATCAGATGGATGTCAAAACTGCGTTTCTCAATGGACAACTTAAAGAAACGGTTTATGTCAGCCAACCAGATGGATTCGTTGACCCTGAGTTTCCAAACCACGTCTACAAACTCAACAAAGCTCTGCATGGTCTCAAACAAGCTCCTAGGCATGGATACGATAAGCTATCATCTTTCTTCATTGCAAATAATTTCACCAAAGGTTCGGTTGACCCAACTCTTTTTATACAATATCACGGGGCACATATCTTAATTGTTCAAATTTACGTGGATGACATCATTTGTGGGTCTACACATAAAAAGTTTTCAATCGCTTTTGCAAAACTAATGAAGAAAATTTTGAAATGTCCATGATGGGTGAACTTACGTTCTTTCTAGGATGCAGTTCATCAATCACCACATGGTATTTTCTTGAGTCAGTCCAAATATGCCCTTGAATTGTTAAACTAATTTGGAATGAAAACCTGTGACATTTATGCCACACCAATGGCACATACCAAGAAGCTAGATGCTGATTTACATGGGAAATTAGTAGACCCTACCAAATACCGTAGTATTTTTGGGTCTCTCATGTATCTAATAGCTAGCAGACCTGATATTGTCTTTGCCGTGTATCTATGCTCCCGTTATCAATCGCGTACAACTGAAACCCACCTCTCTGAGGCTAAAAGAATCCTCCGATACATCAAGGGAACCATTAACTGGGAATCACGGTATCCGAAGGATTCTGGTTTTGAACTAATCGCTTTTTCAGACGCCGACCACGCAGGATGCTTAGACTCAAGGAAAAGTACTTCAGGAGCACTACAATTTCTTGGTGATAAACTGGTGTCTTGGCAATCAAAGAAGCAGGATTGTACATCGTTGTCATCAACCGAAGCAGAATATGTAGCCATGTCCGCGTGTTGTGCTCAAGTCATCTGGATGAGAACACAAATCAAAGACTATGGTTACGTATTTGACAGAATCCCGATGTACTGCGACAATCGGATGCCATTGCGATCTCGACAACTCGTTCCACTTTTCGAAATCAAAGCACATTGATCTTCGTTATCATTTCATCAAGGACCACGTGGAACAGGGTACAGTTGTATTATACTTCGTGGGTACAGAATACCAATTGACATATCTTCTCACCAAAGCCTTGCCTCCCGCTAGGTTTAATGAGTTGGTCCACCGGATTGGTATGAGGTGTTTGACTCAAGAGGAATTGGATGACCTCCTAAAACAGTCTTAAAAACCTGTCAAACACCAAAACCTCTTTTGTAAATATTTTCAAAAACAAAATACAAAATTATAAAATCAGAAAATCTCAAAAAAAAAATATATATATATATTCTTCTATCTATATTCTTTCAAACATCGCAAGTACAAATCTTCAGTCAACACTTTGTTCTATCAAATCTTTCATTTTTTTTGAACAACAAGTGTTGAGGGGAGAAAGTAAATATTTTTCGGTTTCATAAAACCTTGTACTTGCATGTTTCCAAAATATATGTTGTTTCTTCTAAAATGGTGGATACGTCTCTTGTCAAATACTCTCCTCGGACTCAAATGTTTTTCAAAATTCATTATTTCAAAAGTCAAGGGGAGTAAAGTTTCTTGCCTTACATATGTTTTGTCTAACCTAAACGGAAGTTAAAGGATCTTGGTTGGAACCTATTTGAGGTTAAGGGACTGAATGTGTCAACTTGGTAAATTAAAAATCATTTACTCCTAAAATACCAAGATCAAACGGCCCAAATCAAATCTTCAAAATCCGTTCAAGCTGTTCATAATCTGAAAGTTCTAAATTGTTTTGATCAAGATTCTAATCAAGGATTTCACAAATCTTTCAAATCCAACGGTTAAAACTCTTTAAACTGATTTTGGAAAACTGTTCACTCGACGAATGGGTGTTTTATGCATTAAAGTGGTTGGATTGAAATGAGTTATATTAAAACCTTTCCTAGTTTCTATTAAACTTGTTTCAATCGTCCAAAACCATCCAGAATCTTAAATTTCATTAATTTGAATTCTAGGGTTCTTGCGCTCATTTAAGGTTTTTTTTCTATTCTGTGATATGTTATTAGGTGGTCAAGAAAGTGTTAGAATAAGTATATATGCATGCTTTGAACCTTTAAATTAGCCCAGAAACATCTAAACTATAAGAATTTAAGTTTTAGGTTATTAGGGTTCATATCCCATGAATCTTCTGATTCTGTGATGGAAATGTGTTATATCTTGTTCCATAGCACCCATATGACATCTAGGACACTCAGAAGAAACATTCTTGTTTGATTTGTGTAGCTATATCGTGCACGCTTAGATTAAGGTTTAGGGTTTAAGTAATTTTACTCCTAAGTCTTTCTGTGTGTATCTGATATGTTCTTATGCTTATTTTGTGATCTAAGAGATGTTTGGAATTAACTGCAATCAAGTTTTCATGCTTATGTTTATAATGTTACGCATAAGATGTCTACAGTGGAGTACGTGTATCTTGGAAAGATATTCGTAAACAACGCTTGCTACGCATAAGCTTTACTCTGACGAGCAAACTTTACGCGTAACATCTAGCTTATTTCTGGTATGCCTAAAGCCTTTGAACTTGTCTGTGAAAACTCTTTCGCATAAGATTGGTCTTACGCTTTAGCATACCCCTACGCATAAGCTCCTTTCTTACGCATAAGGATCCCTGTTACACATAATCCACCTTCACTACATTTTTGCCCGTTAAATATATGTTACTTGTTAACTTACGCATAAGCTTTCAAAAGTTAATATGTTGTGTGTTAAGTGAAAAATTGGACTTTGAAATCTCAACACGTTCACGTAACTTATCACATCAACTTCATCAATTGGTTAAATGTGACTTTGGACTTGCTAGCATAACATGTTACCATCATACAAGGAATTAGATAATAAATCAGACTAAATCAAACACATCGTGTTTCCATACGTCATTTTTTTTGTTAATGTCTTCAGATCACAAAATGGCTGCAAATCAAGCAATCATAATGCCCCGCAGAGCTCTTGATGGCAAACACATTCCCTGGATCGACAACAACAATTGGCATGAACATTCTCCGTGTCATCTTCAACAACTTCATATGCTCATAATCATCTTGTTGAATTGCTGTGGACATCCTTCTGCTTCATCCATTCAAATTCATGCTCACAAAGTCATCTTGATGATGAGTAAGATTCAATGGATGAGGAAATACAATTTCGTAAGTCATTAAGCGAGAAAAGGATGGAATACCATGCTTCACCTTTTCGTTAATCAACCCAGTGGGGCAGGAGGTCAAGCAGTAGTCCTCCACTTATGGAAGATCCATTGTAAACATCTCTTACCCCATCCGATCCGGTTAATCAACCCGGTGGATCGAGGTGTCCTTGTCTCTACAACTGTTGAAATGAAGCAACCACAACAACAACTAAAACAACTGCAAGAAGAAAAGCATGGTGAAGATGTGGAAATATCGTGAAGGAGATTGATCATGATAAGGATGAAAGAGTCACTGATGATGATAATTTGGTGGCTGAAGAGGAAATGATTCGAAAAGAGGCAAAAGAAGGCTGGTGAGGAGGAAAAGTTTAAGAAGGAATCGACAACTACATAGTTGACAATCCTATACACAAACCTCAACAGGTCTTACGTAACACCTCTTGACACTTCCACCAAACCCAAAAAAAATCATCTATCATCACCTCCATCATCAAAACACCATGTCAACAACAAATTGAAAAGGCAACTCCATCCAATGATTTGATAAATGGTTAAGCGGGTTATCACCAATACACAACAAGCTACACCACCACCATCCCGATCAACCAAGGGATTGAGAATCCATACCACCAATGGAGAAAACCGTTGATCACTTTACATACACCGGTGGTGAGGATCAACACCTGAGCCCCAACCGAACCCTCAACCAGAAATTTAGATCAAGTACTGCACTCCTTGTTTTCATACGCTTCAATTCAAAGAGCGTGTTGAAGTTCTCCTCCTCGGGGTCGAATCTTACCTAAATTCTACACTTCATGGAATCAATCAAGCTCAGTAAAAAAATCGTTCATAAACAAAAGTTTGGGTTTGTCTACTAATGTGAAAATCATCATACTTGCTTCATGGCTTTCGATGAAACTCACTAAGTTCTATGGCCACCCGGAGATGGTTCGAGATGGATTGGCATATCGATTGAAGGACATTGAGTTGGGTATAATTGGAAAAAGATGGAATTCAAAGGATTGCAAGGATGTTCGTTGATTTATCACTATGATTGATGAATGTTGGATTCATTGGGATCAGATGCAACGGTTGGAGAGCTATGTGGCAGATGACAAACTTCCGATTCGACTCTCCAACGTCCTGAGAAAGTAGGCGATCGTCTGTAATCATTGGGTATTCTCTTGATTGTGATTTTGCTTGTTTGATTATCTTCCATGGCTTGCACATTCAGAGTGTACAACCCGTTCTTGTCAAGAAAGGACCCGTGGTATCGTGTGCCACAATCCTATAAAAAGGGCGAAAGCTTCTTGATTAAAACTTATCAAAACTTTCATTTTCAAAGTTTTGTTCAACGAACAAAGTACTTTATTATGTTTTCAAAACTTCAAAAGTTAGTATCACTTGTTGAGGGGAAGTATTTGCAAAATCTTTGTTCTAAATCAAATGTTCTTGAAATCCATTTCTTTCCAAATGAATTTCCAATGCCTCAAAAAGCATATTTTAATCAACATGTTTTCAAAACAACATTCATATGCTATTTTGAGGGAGAAAATGATTAAAATTGTTGATCAGGAAGTTATGGAATCTCATAACGTGCTCGACTCGGATATCACCAATGAATTGACGATCTTTGAATGTCAGTAATCGAAAAGATTTGTCTTTCACGACTTATCTTAGTAGAATGTACCAATCGGGACACTCTTGATTGAAATGAACTTTGACGGGTCTAACCTCCTTTTCAAGGAGAGTTTACATCTTCAAGGTAGTTATTAGAGCTAGTTGTCACCTAAAAGCGGATAATGGAACTCTTTAACTATACAACGTAACCGTGTCTCGCGGGGAATTGTCTATCAAGAGTCGATCAATTCAAAAAGTGCTAGCTCTTCCCTCTCTCTGTGCAGATTTCAGTCAAAACTCATAAGCATGTGGAGAGTATTTCTGAAAAACCAAAAACTCTCAAAGTGTTAGCAAAACATGTTTTTCATCATAAACATATTGAGAGATTTTTCAAGAAAAGGTTTTGTGGCAACATAGGATAGTCATGGAGTTATAAGGTGACTAAGATTTAGAATAAGCGTCTATGGGGTTGAAGGACACCAGGAGGTGGAATTTAAAGTAAAAAAGTTAAAAAGAAAGTGAAAAAAATAAGTTAAAGAATTAAAACAAAGGGTTCTGGATTCCAAATTCACTATACTATTGATACGTTGTCTCAAACCAACACATTATTGAAACAAAAAGTCGTCATGGACCCGGTGATGCACTAAACCTTTTAAGCCACTCAAGTTCTCTCAAAAGAGCTTGTTTCATTCTCACAGGGAACCCTACGTAATCTATCGACTCTCTCTCAGAGATTGTTGGTATTGAAGAAGGAGACCCTCTCCCTAGTCTCCGCTTAGGAAATCAAAATGCACTAATCGAGTCTAGAGCCATGAGATTTATCAAAAGATCTCTTAGGAACACTTAAATATTTCATCACTTGTTGTTCAAACAATAAGAACACAAGTGACACTTTTCCAGAATCCTACGCAGATCTTAGCAATCTGCCAGAACATTTATGAGGGGATTCACAATTGTGATCCTCGGTGAATGGAAATTCTGCCGGGGTCAACATCAAACGATACGACAGCAGGTCACTTCGGTAACTACTTGTGGGTTACGCAGTGTGTCTCAACGGTCTACCATGTGGTGATGCTTGGTATACCTCAGCGATTCATCTGAACTGTAGGTGTACTTTGGTATATCGCGTTATCTCACTTGTGGGACTCCAGGTTCGAGACAGCCTTTGAGAATTAGAGTATGTGCTCACACTATGTCTCAAGTTAACATTCTCGAAGTTCAAACTTGTAAGCGCTGGATTATTTCTAACCTATGTTTTATGTTTTCTTCTTATGGATGCTCACGGGTGGAAAAGATCGTGCAGACACTTCACATGCTCATACCAACATAAAGGCAAAGAAAATTTCAGAAAGATTCTACATCAAAGTCAAAGAATCTGCAAAGTTATGAGATAAAGATCAAAGATAAAGAATGAGAGCTTCAAATATATGAATCACAAACTTCATCAGAAGTATGAGCATGCTGGAAATGACTTTCATCACTAACAACAAAGATGTTGATAAAAGGCAGATTTCACAACCGATCACAACAACAAGAACAAAGAACAAAGATTCAAAGAATCAAAGACGTCACAAGCTATGAACGCAAAGAAGTTCAAGACGTAAAACGACCTAAGCAAGACAACAAATGATGACCAACCCTTAGGGGGAGATTGTTAGGAACATGTTTTATTATCAAGTGTAGGTCATTTCATTTGTAATAGGTCGTTAATAATTATGGTTTATAAATGTTTGTAATTAGTTTCTCAGCTCATGTAGTAAGCCCATGAGCTGTGATAGAAGGTTCTTCTAGAACCAAGGGGAAACTCCCCTACTTATGTAAACACTATAAATACCCCCTCCCTAGAAGGGAGAGGGTTGTTGGTGCTAATTGCAATTATCATTTTCACTAATCATTCATTAGTTCCTTCCACTTTCTCTCTCTATAACTTTCTCTCTCTAGAAATACATATTGTTGTGATAATATGATGGTGACCTAACAATCCACAAAACACTAGCTCCCCCTTGACGGTAGCTCCCCCTAGAATTGGGCGTCAAGTGACAAAATATAATACCTACAAAAAAATGTTAGTAGTAACATGTAATACAATCTTGTATAGGACGAGAAACAAGATGGAGAGCCAAGGTACGTAAACAAAGCCTTGTAAAATATCAAAGTGTAGTGGTATATATGCCAGATACAAAATGTAAAACTAATAACAAGGATTGTTCTTTAAGATGACTCAAAAGAAAAAAATAGAGAAAATAATATTATCATTCCTTCCATGCTTGCATATGGTTAATTATGGAAGTTTTGTTGAGTGATAATGTGGATGCGATCAAGGATATGGTTGAGTATGAATCGCATCTCGTCCCTTATTTCCATTGTAAGTTCTCTAGTGGATTGACAATGTTCGCAATGGAGATGGTGAGGGTAGTGTTGGTGGATGGTTTCCGGGTAGGTTTGATTTTTGGAGTGCGGAATATGTGGTGAAAATGTTGGAAAATATGGATCAAAGTCCATGATGTTGGTGAGTGGTGGTGGAAAAGAACCTAGATGTTCTTGTAAAATAATGGGAGGTAGAGGTGGTGATGTTTCAAGCTCTTTGTAGAGTGTGTTTGGAGATGTTGGGGGTGTTAAAAATACTAATTCTTTTGGGTTTAAGTTGGAAGCTAGTTGGGTAGTTTTTTATGGTTGAAGTGGAGCAGGGAGTGGAATAGACACGGGTGGTGGAATTGTTTTTGGAGTCTTAAGGAGTTCCGCTAGGGTGATTTGGATGTCAAGTTGAGACTCGTTAGGTGAATGTGGTGATGAGCTTGTGGGAGATGATGGAGGTGCTACAATGTAGTCATTTGGTGGAGAGTTGGTAGTTGGTGATGGGCTTTTTGACAAAGGTTTAGCTAAGCCACAAGGTCGGATACTAATCCGTGCGGTTCTCCTAGATTTGGTTGGTGGTGGTACTACGGAAGGTGGTAGGATGAAGTTTTGGATTTCTTGAAAAGGATTGTTTTCACTAGATGGTTCATCAATGTTTGAGGATCTTTTGGATGACATGATGGTGATTGTTTGTGAGGTTGAGAGTGATGGATATGCAAGCATTTTGGAACCTTATTTATAGAGCAAATAATGCATTGCAATGAATGCTAAAACCAAAATGTGTACTATAATATAATGATTAGATATGAATTTAAGGCATGTGATCATGAGAACACAAGCATTAAGTAACATATTCATTAGTGAAAAAGCTAAAATGTTGAAAATATGAAAGTTTCTAGCCAAAGTGAGAAAAAGAAGAGAAAAAAAACTTTGCTTCTGTGGCACGGTTCCCACGGATCCGACCCTTTAGCGTTCCATCCAGCGTAAAAGCTGGGATCCGTGGAATTGGTGTTTTCAGGAAGCTCAAATTTTTCCTTTTGGAAACAATAGTGCCTAGTGTGTGCCTATATGCAAACCATTTAGAGTTGCGGTTATCTCGACTCCCTTTTAAAAGAAGAAAAATAAACAAATAAGTGAAAAGAAAAAGCATATATATATTTATGTGAGATAACCCGAGTGCTCCGTAATTCATTTTTGCTTAATTGAATGTATCCGAAAACACATATTAGTTATGTATTCCCTTTAGCATTCAAAAGACATGAGATGCAATGAAAGAGGTTTTTACTTTGTATTAAAAATGAAAGAAAAGGTTTGTCCTAGACGTGAGAGTGATTTGAGAAAAATGATACGGGGAGAAGTATCCTTTTAGAAAGAGTTTCGAAGAATTTCAAAAAAAATTATTTTGAGTTTTGAAAATAAATCCCCATGTTGTTTGTGAGTTGTGTGTGAAATAGAGATCCTAGACTCAGAAAAGAAGGTAAGGCAAACGTTTACGTACCTTGTAGAATGGAAAAAATTTCATGACGATTGTTCCATAAGACCAAGACCAAGACGAAGCAAGTTGAATTTTTCCGCTTCAATGGTTTTGTGAGGACGTCGGCTATGTTGTCTTCAGATGATACTTTCTCAATAGAAATGTTCTCCTTTTGAACATTGTCTCTTAAGAAGTGATGACGGACTTCTATATGCTTGGTTCGAGAATGCAACACCGGATTTTTGCTTAAGTCAATAACACATTTGTTGTCGCATAAAATTGCTATGTCACTTAGATGGATGTCGTAGTCAACTAACGCTTGTTTCATCCATAGTGCTTGTTGGCATGCTTTGCCGGCGGAGATATATTCGGCTTCGGTTGTTGATATGGCCAATGCCGTTTGCTTCTTCTAGAACCAAGATGTTAAACAACACCCCATAAAAGTACATACACCACTTGTACTTTTTCGGTCAACATAATCACCTGCATGGTCAGAATCCGCATATACAATAGTTTCTACCCCCGTCCCCTTAGGATACCATAATCCTAATTGAGTAGTACCCTTAATATATCTAAATATTCTTTTGACGGCTTCTAGGTGTGAAGTTTTAGGGTCTTCTTGAAACCTATCACATAGACATACACTAAACATGATATCCGGCCGACTAGCCGTAAGGTAGAGAAGACTACCAATCATGCCATGGTATTTGGTGTTATCAACGGATTCACCGTCTTCATCTTTGGTGGGTTTGGTATCGGATGACATTGGTGTTCTTATAGGTTTTGACTCTTCTAATCCAAATTTATTTAGCATTTCTTTTATGTATTTGGATTAATTAAAGAAGATACCATCTTCTAGTTATTTGATTTGTAGACCAAGAAAGAAACTTAATTCTCCTATCATACTCATTTCAAACTCAACATGCATGATTTTTGAGAAATCATCACACATGTCTTGACAAGTCGATCCGAATATAATATCGTCCACGTATATTTGAACAATAATTATATGTGATTCCTTTGTGAAAAGTCTATTGTCAACTAACCCCATGGTATAGTCGTTTTTGATTAAAAATGATTTGAGTCTATCATACCAAGCTTTTGGGGCTTGTTTAAGACCGTAGAGAGCTTTCTTTAGTTTGTACACGTGATTAGGTTTTTCGAAATCGATAAAGCCTGGAGGTTGAGCTACACAAACTTCTTCATTAATAAAACCATTTAGAAAAGCACTTTTAATACACATTTGAAAAAGCTTAAGATCATGAGCACAAGCATAAGCAAGAAGTATTCTTATAGACTCTAATCTAGCTACGGGAGCATAGGTCTCATCAAAGTGTATGCCTTCTTGTTGGTTATACCCTTGAGCAACAAGTCTAGCTTTATTTCTAGACACCACACCATTTGCATCTTTATATACCAATTTTTTTACGATTATGGTCTGGTTTTTAGGTGGAGGGACTAGTGTCCATACATTGTTGGAAACAAATTGATTTAACTCTTCTTGCATAGCCATTACCAAACTTTCATCTTTTATGGCTTCTTGAGTATATTTAGGTTCTATGGTTGAGACGAAACAAAATAAACTACTTTGGTTTTGGACTTGAGATCTTAAGGTTCTTTCATTTAATTTTCCTATAACCTTTTCTACGGGATGATCTTTAGACTCTTTAATATTGATGATTTCATTGTTAAATGGTTCATCTTCTTTATTTATGTTCTATTTGATTTCTATGATTTCACTTTCGATTAACTCATCATCGACAAGAGGTAGGGTAGTTTTAGGTGAACTCTCATCAAATTTTACGTTTAAAGATTCTTCAACTTTCATGGTTTCTTATTTAGTATTACGTGTGCTTTACTATTAGGAGAATATCCTAAGAAGATACCTTCGATTGATTTAGGATCAAATTTAGTTAAGTAATCTTTAGTATTAAGTATGAAACATTTACTACCAAAGACTCGAAAGTGTTCTAACGTAGGCTTTTTGCCTTGTAGTAACTCGTATGGAGTTTTTCCTAAGAATGGTCTAATTAGGACACGGTTTAGTATATAGGTTGATGTGTCGACGACATTGCACCAAAATTTTTGAGGAATAGATTGCTCATTAATCATGGTGCGACTCATTTCTTGTAGGGTTCTATTTTTCCTTTCAACTACTCCATTTGATTGTGGAGTGCGAGAAGCCGAGAAATTGTGAGTAATACCATTAGCATCACAAAAAGCTCCAAATTGCACTTCATTATCAAATTCCCTACCATGATCTATTCTAATTGACATAATAGGACTTCCTAGTTGTCTTTAGATTTTCTTACTTAATATTTCAAAGTAATCGAACGTTTCAGTTTTATTCTTTAGAAATTTTGTCCATGTGTACCTAGAGTAATCATCCACTATAACCAAAGTATACAAGTTACCTCCGTAACTTTGAATAGCAGATGGACCAAATAAATCCATTTGTAGTAATTCTAGACACTTAGTTGTAGAAACCATATTTTTAGCTTTATGGCTAGCATGGACTTGTTTTCCTATGTTACAAGCATCACAAAAATGATGTTCGTATTTTATTTTGGGTAGATTTCTTACTAGTTCTTTGGATGATAGCGATTGAAGAAGTCGCATATTGGCGTGACCCAATCGTCGATGTCATAAGGTCGAAGTATCATCCATATAGGTAAGACAAAGTTTGTATTTTGGTTCATTACCGATTTTAATGACATAGTCTCCATGTTTTCTAATGCCTCTACCTATAGTAATACCATTTTTCAACATTTTACTACCAGTTTCACTAAAAAGTACGTTGCCTTTTTTATAACATATTTGTCCTATACTCAGTAGATTGAAGTTTAGGTTTTCTACATGACAAACATCGTTAATGGTTAAGGATTTGTGAGAGATTGTACCTTTACCGATGATTTTGCTCTTGCTATTTTCAAACACCATTTTTCCTCCATTGAAGGATTCGTACGTGGAAAACAAATCTTTGTTACCGGTCATATGCCTCATGCACCCGCTATCCTTGATCAATTCATCCGGATCTAAGTTAACCTTTAGGCACACCTAAGAAAACAATTAACTCAAAAGTTTGGTCCCCATTTGTTCATGGGTCCATTGGTGTTATACATTTCATTCATGTGAGGCATATATGAAAAAGGTGAGAAAGCATTCCAAGGTGTAAAGTTTTGAAATGGAAAACCGTTTTGTGCATTAGGATTCCATCCCATTTGATGGTGGTTACTTCTCAGATAAACATTATTTGGTCTTCTTATAATTGTGTTTGGTTTAGAAAACGATGGACCTTTGTTTTTCATAAAACTTTGATTTTGTTTTAGTGGAGGTGGTTGTTTGACATTTTTAACAATAACATGGGTTGGTTTCTTCTTGTTAACAACAACAAAGTCAGTTCTAGATGATGTGGTTGCATTATTTCTACTGTTTGCTTGTACAGACCCACGAATCCCTGGATTTACACTAGACGGTTCCTTTTTCAAGGGATCCGTTGCTACAGTAGCCTGTTTTTTAATTTCTTAAATGAATTGTGTTTCTTTAATCTCGCTAGTTGACGCAATGTGTTACTGAATACCTAAACCCTTTTGATTATTTCTCGTTTTAACACTATTATTTTATCATGAGTATTAGTACTTATTCTAGCAATCTTGGAATCAAGATGGTCAACTAACGTTTGAAGTTGAACACAAAGCTCACATTCACTATCTACTTCCTTTCCCTTTTATAAACGTTTTAAGTTATCTTTTAGCTCAAGAACTTCCTTTTCTAAACGTTCATTTTTGTTTTTCAAAGTCTTATTTTTGTTAATTACTTTTAGACTAATTTTGCAAAGTTTATCATATTCACGATGTAAGGATTCATCATCTAATGATGAGCTACTATAATAAAGAGATTCGGGACATACCTCGTTTGAGTCTTTTGCCATGAGACAAATTTCTTCGTTCTCCTCCTCACTCATTCCCCACGAACCATTTACGAACGCCTTTTGTTCGTCACGTTTGGGACACTCACTAATGAAGTGATTAGGATCCTCACATTTAAAACATGTGCGTTCGTCCTTTACTTTCTTGTCATCTTTGCCTTTTCGGAACCCCTTCTTGTCGTCATATGGTTGCTTGACATATCTTCCTTTTCTCCGAAAGAACTTCTTGAAATCCCGTACCGCCATTGCATACTCTTCGTCATCACTTTCCGAAGATGAGGTTTTTTCATCGATTGAGACCTTCTTGGCTTTTAGGGCAAGAGATTTGTGCTTCTCTTTCTTTTCTTTTGAGGCTTCGGAGTCTTTAGCGATGGTCGTCACCTTTGGTCTCCACTTTGATGGGAGCGTCCTTAGAAATCTCCTGACATGATTATGACTAGAAAAAGACTCATCAAGTGCTTGTAATGAAGTAATAATAGTATTAAAGTTAGCAAAAGAATTATCTATACTATCCTCATCCGATATTGAAAATTGTTCATATTGTTGAACAAACAAATCAATTTTGTTGTTTTTAACTTGTTGATTTCCTTGGTGAGTTACAACTAAAGAATTCCAAATTTCTTTAGAGGTTGTAAGCATAGAAATTCTTTCAAATTCCTTTTTAGGTAAGGCATTATATAAAACCATTTTTGCCTCACTATTTTTGGAAAGCTTTTTCTTTTGGTCGTCGGAGAGACGATCATGAGGGATGTTTGTTTCGTTGCCGGTTTTATCATCTTTTGTAGTGTCTAGAAAGTCACCTTCAACAATGATGTACCAAAGATCAATATCTTTTGATTTCAATTAAGTTTCAAATATATTTTTTCCAATAAATAAAACCATTTGTTTCAAGTAGTGGAGGTTGTTGCATAGATTGCCCTTCTCTATAATTTTCAAAACTCATTGTGATCGAAAAGTTTTTAAAATACAATTTACTTTAAAACTTTCGTAAACCATGCTCTTGATGCCAATTGTGGAAAACTAGAAGGGGGGTTGAATAGTTTTGTCGATTTTAATTTAAGTTTCAAAAATTTATATTCGATCTTATGTGAATTCGTATGGATGGATAGATAGTGTAAAGGAATAAGTAAAGTAAATAATGAAAGCATGTAAAGTAAAGGATAAAGAGTACTGACACAAGTGATTTATAGTGGTTCGGCTACAAGGACACCTTCCTTGCCCTACTCCACTCCCCGAGTACCCCACTCGAGAGTTCAAGCACTATGTCAACAAGCTCCTTCAACACGGCGGAGAAGCCTCACAACGTCGCTTACAATTTTTCCGGTACAAAGCTAAATACTGAGTCCTTAGTACGGTGGACCAAACCAACACAACTATGTGAAATATGAAATACAAGATCTTGCTATAGAAGTCTTGTGGATGAACAAATCAATCAAGGACCCTTTGTTTGGATGACTTGTAGTATATCGTGAACTCACCTTTGAGAATGACCTATATGAGAATCACAACAAAAGAAAGAAAAACTATTAGATTGATCAAGTGATCAGAGGTAAGAAGAGTGAGATAATATATGAGAGAGTTTGTAAGAAGAATGGTGAGTAACAATGAAGAAATGGCTCACTATTTATAGGCACAAAAGCTTACTGTAGCCCGGTTCCGGCGGATCCCTCACTTGGGGGATCCGTCTAGTGCAATTCTAGGGATCCGGCAAACTGGGTTGTACCAGTCCGGATTTTGGGTTGCAAACCGGGTTATGGGTTATGGGTATGAGCCATGGGTACCCAACAAGATACAATGTATCTAGAAAATGGGTCATGGGTTATGGACATTGGGTCATGGGTTATGGATAATACCCAACATGATTTCATGCATGATGTCATGTAATGGGTCATGGGTTATGGATTAGCTCCATGGGTATGGGTCATGGGTCTTGGATATTACCCATCCTATTACATAAACTATTACAACAAATGAATTATTACAACATTTTATGTGAATGACCAAATGTATATACTTTACAAAAATAACATGTATTCTTATAATTTTACTTATGATAACATTATATTTGTTATCAACAAAACTAAAAACGAGATCGCTAAATATGAATAAACGTTTTTACGGTTTATTTGTATTAACAAATACTTTCTACCTCGTCTCTTCCCTACGCAAGTTCACAAGAGCTCCTGAGAGACCATCAAAGAAAATGGACCATTGCTACAAATGGGTTATCACAAGACTTCCCAAAGAAAGCATAGTCAAACCTTCCTATTTGATTTTTTTTAAGGCAGCCGAAACCACAAGGGCTTCACACTCATCAAACACCTTAATCAAATCACAAGAACAAAATCTCTCAAGGATGCTTGAAGCTGTGGTTGTGGTCTTGGTAGGGGTTCGGATTGACTAGTGTGTAATCGGGTTTTAATTGTTGGTCTTTTCCTTCAATTGACATCACTCTCCTCTCCCGTTAAGGTTGCGTGTCGGAGCCACTCACTATCAATAATTGATTTATTTTACTTCAGACTGCTAATTGCTGAGGTGAGTTTCATAGCCCCTACTTTTACCTGTTTTCATAACTGTTTTGGGGGAGAATACATGCTCGTTTTTACTTAAACTCAATGCTCATTTTATCTGAACAAGTGAATTGTTTACCCAAACTGTGCTGATTGATTGATATAATTGATTTGGTTATTCGAATGTATTATGTGTTACCTGCCAATTACTTGATTACTTTCAAATGAATACAAGTGTAAAGTTGTTGCTTATTTTTACATATGGACACAAGTACTTGAAACTGTTATGCTTACATAACCAAATGAACTGGTTGCATGACTGAATGAGCTGGTCACACCTGCTATGTACATACATGACCGAGTGAACTGGTCACATAACCGAGTGATCCGGTAACATGACCAAGTGAACTGGTCACATAACCGAATGAATAAATATTAAATCTTATGGTCCACACAACTTTTATAAACTAAAACCTATGAACTCACCAACCTCGTGTTGACACTCTTTAGCATGTATTTTCAGGTTATAAGGCGATAACATAACTTTGGAGCGCAAGGCAAGGCCATGGCATGGTCATAGATTTCTCTGATAAACCTAAATGAGGACCGTTTTATTATGGGCCTGTATTTCCAGCATTAAACAAATGATGTAAACTTGTTTTACTACAACGAATGAAACTTCTTAATGAAAATCAGTTGTTTTATACTTGTGTTGTTATATCAATTTAGTAGCACCCAAGACATGTATGTTTCCGCTGTGTCATTTTGGGGGTGTTACAAGTTTTATGCTCGCTTGAATTTGGTTTTCTTATTTTAACTGAATTCTAATTTGGTGTATGGTATGGTTATCCATTCTATAATTGGTTTGATTTGGTTCTGGTTTTGACTTTAAAAGTTTTCAAACCGATAAACCCGAACCATACAACCCACAAACCTAAAAACCGAACCGATTAACACCCCTGTTGTTAAGATCGATATCTTATTATGGATCGTTTTTCAATATTGTAATCATAAATCAGATCGAGATCGAAAGATTCTACTTAAATATTTAATGTTTTATACGTCTAGTAATTCGTATTAAACTGATAATATAACAAATTTATGAAGAAGTAAGAGAATGAAAATGAAACTCGCATGAGTTTAGGATGCTATTGCAAATAATCGGTGATTGTAGGATGATCTGACACTTATAGTGGCTTATTCTTGTTTGTTATTTCACTTTAACAACATACATTCGTTTATAATTTCAATGTTTAAATAATTTGAGGAAGTAAGATCGGATCGGATCGAGATCTTACGATCTTATGATAAGATCGTAAGATCATATGTATTCAGAGATCCTCTACTATAGAGGGTCGACACGTTTTTGCTTAATAAAATCGTAAACTCGTACGATTTTAAAAGCTAGATCGCGATCTTAACAACTACGAAGTATTTTTATTTCAATATCAAGATCTTTCTAATTTTTACTATTAGGTTAGACTTCTGAATAGGACTAAACCAATTAAACCAGAATAAAACAACATCAAAATTACCTTGCGTAAAAGAAGCCTATTAGCATCACTACACTATCTTCTAACTTACGCAATAAAACTTGTGGAGTTCCTGATTTTTATCAAACCATGGTCGTTAAAATCCGGATATACGATTTTACGAAACTACAAAGCAAAAACAATCCGGATCTTAAGTACTCGATCTTGATTTATCTTATAATTTTACGAAACTACAAAACAAAAACGATCCAGATCCTACATATGATCTTAGCAAGCTTAAGATCTTATAAAATTCCGATTTTGACCATATGATCCTAAGATCTAAACTGATTCTAACTTACTTTCTCGAACCACAAACTTAAAAACTACAACGTCATGAATTACGTTTTTATAGAATTTTAAAAACAATATGTTAATCTTCTTAAAAATTTTCATTATCATAATTTACGACAACATTTTATATAAAACATTTATATAATTTTGTGTTTATAATATATAATAATTTATAAATTTAAATACTATTACAAAAATTATTAAAAAAAATATAATAAAATTTTAAAATCCCTATCCAATATTACAATTTCTGTTGTAATACTTAATAAACCTTGTATCAAAGTAGTCAAGAAAAGCCGAACCTCCCAAACCGTAAAACACTATTGGACCGTCTAAAAAACAGAACATATCCAGAAACATCATCATATCTGCGTGTCCGAAATAATATAAGAGAAACAAAACAATGCTTCTTTAAATGACTGGCGGAAGGAATTTTATATATAGAGAGATTAATCAATTAGTACAAAAAAAGAAGATGGTGTTGGGTTTGAGTATACAGTTAATAATGGATTTAACAGTGGCTGGGATTTCTGCTATGATTGGGTTTGGGATCTTTGCTTTCGTTGCTTCCATACTTTGCTCTGCTGCTTTCTTTCACAGCGCTAAATCACACTCTTCATGACTTTATATCACCTATCATGGTATGCCATCTTTTTTTCTTTTAGTATTATTATTAGATTCATTGTTTGGTTTTTATTTATGTTTTGACTTTTTGGGGAAATTGAAACATGCTAGTAAATTATATCAATTGAAATGTTATTGTTAAGTCTTCGGATTACCTTTTTCGGACTGAGGTTTAACATGTTCAGGGTGACTGACTCTGTACCCTGACTGTGTACCTTGCTTAACCGGGGTATTCCGTGACCGTTTTCGACCACTGGCGGACCTAGGCTCCCCGTAGTGTAAATTTAAGAAAATTGCAAAACATATAATGGCTATGTTTAAAACATTCATGCATTAATTGTTTGTGCCTTCAATAATAACTACCCAACCTTTGCATTTAACCTTTTTCAACCGACTTTATGTACCATCAAGTTATGGATAGTTTTATTTCTTAAATATAACCTCAGGGCTACGTTTAGCAAAACCCATTTAATTAAAAAAGATCATGATTTTTTTTTCTGAAATGCACATGGTAAATTTGTAAGTCGGCGTATATTTTTTAATATTGCACCAGGTAACTTTAAGTCTCGGGTCCGCCCCTGTTTTCGACCCTTTCACTTTCTCTGTCCACCTCCAAGATTTGTATTCAATGAGGTTTGAATCTTAGACATCTTGTGGTGACATTAGGGTCCCTGACCACAAGGCCATGTTCGGATTAGCATTTCCCTATGTTTTGTTGAAATTTGGAAACTTTACTATCTTCACTTTATGTAAACGTAGGACAGCATCAACTTTAGTTTATCATCTTAGCTGAGCTATATACTCCTGTTAATAAGGGTATTAAAAAAAAAAAAACTGTTACATATTTAGGAATTACTAGCTCAAAGATTTACCAAAAGAGGCGTTCAAATTGTTTTAAATTGGCCCTGAAGTGACACCTAAGTCCTAACCAAAACTATGCAGGATGATTTAGAACAAAAATTCTAAGCATGACAAAATTGTATAGCTTTTGTAAAAGGTTAATCAAGATTTTGACGATTTGGTAACAATATCTAAAGTCCACATAGGATCGAAACTTCGAAAGTGTATGTTGGTTTTTACTGTGAAATTTGCATTTCAGTAGTTTTTCTGCATCATTAATATGTATTTTTCTGATCTTTTATAAACATTTGGTATTTACAGGAATAAAAAATCCATAAAGAAGGCCAGAAGGGGATCCATGGGATGGTGTTAGCAAGTGTCTTTTTGTCCTAGTAACTATTATCAGTCCAGATGGAAGATGTGTAAAAAAAGGGTTAATAAATCTTCCTTTTGTATGTTACTTATGAAACATATGTAATATGTACCATCTAGTGTTATTGATAATAGCAGCTTAACAACCTTTACGAATCTACTATAAGACTACGGGTGTGTTTGGGAGGAGGCTTATTTGGGCTTATGGGGCTTAAACTTCAAAAATAAGCCGGGCTTATATTATTATCCTCGTTTGACGTAGAGGTTTACATTATTAGCTTCGGGTTTTTGAAATTATAAGCACCAGCCTAGAAAATGAGGCTAAAATTTTTAGACGGAACTTCTAATATGTTAAATTACTTAATTACCCACAAACATATCTAATATATACATATGTTAATTTAATTATATGTCCTTTTTAGTAATTTTACAATAATAAGCTCCAACTTAAACTAATTTGCCAAACAAGTTTATGAAAATAAAAATTCTAGTTTCAGCTTATAATTTAAGCCTCGCTCCAGCCCCCGCCCATTTTGCCAACTACAACAGAGTACCTTATTAGTACACATTAACTCAATACTGTATATGTGTAAATAGTCGCCATTGCTCTCTGAGCTTGTTGGTGTCCATGCTAATACCATTGTTAACAAAGCTAAAGTGAATAACTGAATATGCTAGCTAGTTCATGATGGAACAAACGGCACTATTTTCACGACAGATGTAACTTTTACAGTTATAACAAAAAGTAGTTCAACAAATTATAAACACCTTAACAAAGAGTTCATTAGAGGAACATGAAATATCGATCATTTCTTGAAAATTGGGATGTGCATTCTTGATTCTGTCCATATGAGATAAGTGAGGTAGAAAAAGCAGAAGATATTTAGCTGCGAAATGTAAGTGGATTGACAAAAAAATGTCTTTAAGAAGTATGTAACAAATGGCCCTGTATAATTGTGGTCCGTATGATGTACATGGAGTATGTAACAAATGGCCCTGTATAATTGTGGTCCGTATGATGTACATGTACGGTTGCATCCTTGTTCATTGGTTATTGCAAACTTATCCCCTCTGTGTTGTCAATCGTTAAGGACCACTTGATGGGTGTTGCACTGATCTATTTGTATTAGTGCAAAGGTACGTTTAATCTGGTAATATATGGAGCTTAAGTTTTAACGTACCTTGGTAGATTACATTGCTAATTGGATTTGGAATGTGGCTACATTTAAGCTTATATGTTGAGATTAGAGTAGTATATATGTGCTAGTATAGTAACCCGACAAGTGGAATCAAAGCTAGACAATATCTAAAATAGATAACATGTTCATATGCCACTTGTTGTAGGATATCTAAGCCTTTGACAGGTAAACTTTACTAGATATCTCTTGTTACGCAAATTGACATGTACGGATAGAGATTTGCAACAAAGTTGAAGCGATAACTACAAACACACTTGAGTATAGATCCTTAACTTGATAGTGATGTGGCTAAAATGCTCCAAAAACAATGCTACTTGACATGTTACATATCTATAAACTTTTGTTTTTTGAACGAAATATCTATAAACTTTTAAACTAGCAACTCTTTGGTATCACTTGCCAAATTGGCATCTTGGTATAACTAGTTAAATCTATATAGAGTATGAATTCTGCAGGCACTTCTTTAGAGTTAAAGTGTTTGTTGCAGTCAACACCTGTAGCTTTGTCATGAACTCATATATTGCCCACTCCTGCTATTGATGGTACTCTCATTAGTTGCAGAGGTGCATTGTAAGTCGATCATGTTATACTTTTGTACACAAACATGTATCAAAGAACCTTGGATCCACCATGTTAATTCCCTTTAGATTCCTTTTAAGGATGTGAACTGATTCATATTCTGCAGAGACAGAATACACTTTAAACTTGATTGAAGCACAAGCTTACTTGAATTAGAACAATGCAAAGCTTGCTTCTCTTGTGAACCTTACCAATCATGTTTCCCTTAGAATTGGATTCTTATTCCTTTTCTGATCCACAATATTAGCCTCATTTCTGCTTCTTTTTTTTTTTTTTTGTTATTTTATGTTATAACGTGCATGAAATCTTTGAAATAAATCTGCTCTGAACGTGGCTTGACTTCCAATGATGATTGCTTTTGATTTCCATTATGGAGTCAAAGATGATCATGTCATCTGGTCACTTTTTAACCAACAAAGAATCAGTAAACTTTTTTGGCTTCAATATAGAAAATATTCTGTCTGATATCTAATACAACTTCCTCTCCAGAACAATTTCGCGCTTTGCCAAGTCGTATATTGACTTCTCTTTTAAAATAGAGTGAAATTGTCGATTGGAATTGGTAACCCATGTCTGAATGGAAGTACGGGCCATCAAGTCCCTTATCAGAAATAGTGCTCCAAAATGCCCAGTGATTGAGAATTTATGTTCCAGTGAAATGCATTGGGGTTTTGTTGTTAGTCTCTTACAGGTATATGTGTTTATCCGATCATTCTATTATAATCTCTTTGTTCTTTAACAAATCAAATCAATTTCAATGTAGTAATTTTGCGTGAATATAGTCTAACCTAGAGTTAGGAGATAACTGATACTATTAGCTTTCTATGGTTGTTACTTTAGCTATTAGACCTACATGAGTATATTTTCCTTGAGTATTTTCTGCCAGCTATGTTTTTTTGTTTCAATTATTTGTACTTCTAAAGGCATGTTAGTTGTTCAGAAATGAATAACATTAACTACAAGATGCATTTTCTCATTGAACATATCAATAAGCACCACTGCATTAATTAGATAGCTAGCTAGTTGTTGATTACTTGATTTATCTAAACTATAGATACTTCGGATAACATACATCTTTTTATTTCAAAGAATCATGTTATATATTGTCTATATAAATAATTAGTATCATGTGTGATATGAAGCTTGTGTTTGAATTGGTGTCGAGACTTGATTATTTTTAGAGGGAAGGGTCCCCTGCCCTTTAAAGGAAGTCAAATTCGATAGTAATTAATGACTTATTTTCAGATCAAAGACATTGTAGTTTAGACATAATGTAATTTCAGTTTAATTAGTTATATGTATGGTAGTGTGCAAACATAAGAGATCAAATGTTGTAGTTGAAATTCTTGTCTATAGTAAGTTATGACATATGAATTTAGGAAGCAAAACCTGACAAAGTTGGCTAGTCATCTGTGGGGACTAAGCTATATTGTGACCTTACACATGCAAATAAGTTAAACTCTAGTATTATGGCTTATCTGCAACGATTATTCACTCAATCCGTACAGTCGGATTCTGGTGAAGCATCTCATGTTTATTCATTTTGTAACCAAATGCATCTTTATATGAAATCATAAATTAAGAATATCTGCAGTGACAAAAACACACTTTTATAGTGGATCATTATGTTATAGATCATAATGTTATACATGCATTATCTCCTCTTCTTAACCATCTTAATTTCATACAGAAATAACAAATATATGTGCATGGATATTGGATTGCACCCTGATATCAAGCTCCATATTTGCTAAAAACAGATGAAAAAACAGAACATTTCAAACTTAACTCAAACCAGTTAATTAGTCTTTCTTGCCTTGACATCAACCCTCGTCTTTTGTTCTTCTTCTTTAACTGCTCTTTGCCTTCTTTCATATAACTTCTTCTCCGCTTGCTTTTGACTCACTGCATGCTTGGACTCACGACGTGATCCACTTCGCTTCTTGGAGCTTCCACGCAAGATTGCCTGAGGACTAGGACGAGAAGAAGCATCGGACACCATTGAATCATCACTATCTTCATTGTGGTAAATACTATAATCACCATAACTTTCATTAATACCATCATCAACATGACCATGGCCATGGCCATGAGCATGACCATGACTATGATCATAACCATGACTATGATCATAACCATAACCATGACAATTATTGTAACTGCTTTCATGCATGGGAGAAACAATGTACATGGTCCATCCGGACTCGCTGCTGCTACACTCTTCCGCAGCTCCAAGGTATTTGGAGTGCTCCATTTGAGTAGGTGAGAAACTATTTTTTAGTGCAAAGAACTTTAGGCTGTTGAGATATGAAATAACAAGAATGAAATATACAAGAACTTATAATTAGCATCATAAATTGAACTTTAGATATGAGTGAGTGGCAAGTGGGGAATGAACCCCACTCTGCATTTGAGAAAAAAGTACCAAGTCACATGATCATAAATGGCTAAAAAAGAAGAGGATCCCTCCTGCATTATTTAAATTTTCTTCTGTAATGTCATCAACAAGGCTTCTTTTCATGTGAGATTGTACAGGCTATCCAACTGTATTTTGGCGTTATTGTATTAAGCCCAAATATTGCTTCCACTCTTTTCTATCTGCTGTCTCTTTGTTCATAAAGTAGGCTTATGTCCTTGGTTTTTGTGGGGGCTAGGATTAAGTATGCACATGATAAGAGCACAAGGTATCATGCATATCAATAACACGTTATTGGTATGTAATGATAAAATACTCATTACAATACTAAACATCACAAATGGCTGAGCCTTGCAATGGCCAATCCCTTTGGAATATGGTTTGGCTCACCAATGGCACGAAAAATGGATGTTTGGCATGTTAAATTCTCCCCATACCGTGTGCTCTAATAACTAAACCAGTATTAGTTGAAATAAATGGTTGTCTATTAAGCGTCGCCAGTGAGGCACTTGTCTGTTTGAAGAAAAATGTGTGGAGGTAGGTGATTCTATAACCTTATGCAAAAGTAGTTTATGCATTAAGCTGTCATTCTATTATAAGAAACATAAACTTTGTTAGATTGTTTATACATGTACATGTGAATCATATCATTTTGACATAAATATGTACCAACTGGCGGATGGATGTTTAATGATTTCGTAGTAGACCAAATGGTCCTAAGCGACGATTCTTAAAACACGGCCATAGCTATAGAGAGGTCTCTCTCTAGCACCATTGGTAATAATTAAATTCATCGCCATTTATTAATCCAAGTACTGGGCTAAAGGTAGTGACTTTGTTATAAACATGACAGATGAGACCATTCTTGATTTGTTTACCATAAACACGAGTCTTACTTTTCGATTACTTGCCAGATTAGTGAAAGGCGAGCTTTAGAAGTGGGAAATGCAATGGAGCCACATTCAAGAGGTAAGACATATGGTCACTAATACACATGCTGATCCATTTATCAATTACTCATTTCTAATGGACACCTTGTACTTCTGTCTTGACATGAATAAAAGTCACACTTTTTTTATAATTGCAGTGAACCCAACTGTATTTGGCTTTTTTATCATCAACACTCTGCTTGTCTGTCCTCATAAAGCATGTTTATGTCATTTATCAAGTTGAGTCGACTCACTGAGTCATGATGTACATGTGTTTCGCCAATTATAATTAATCATCTAGTTAGATTAGGTGGATTTATATTGCTGTCAATTTAAGTTTATCTTCATTGTATCTTTAGTTTTCGCTTGTCTGTCCTCATAAAGCATGTTTTATGTCATTTTCTTTGCTAATTGGACTCATTGAGTCGTTGCATTCAAGTTTTGCTCGTGTTGATTAGATTCCCCTTGATGGCCAAATAGCATTTTTTCCCCCTTGATAATCACTTAACTTAAAGTTGGATACTTTGGCTGGTTTCCATCAAACGCTTTCTCATCATCCTCATTAGACAATATTAGTAGTGTCAGCATACGGTATTGTATATAGATGAGCTCGGCCTAGATGTAAATAATTACTCAATAGTTATATGTTGTACCCTACAAGTATCTCACTATTTCACAAATAATTTATAAAGGTTGTTTATGATCTTTTCATAATGAGTTAACTCACGAATAAATTGCACCTTAGCTAGCTTTTGCTCATGCAAAGAAAATTGGAAAAATTACCTATAACAATATAGTTGAGTGAAATTGGTTGGTTATTCTTGTTGGTCGGCGTAAAAGCATGTGTGTCCTTTTGTGTCATTTTCTTACCAAGTCGACTCACTGAGTCACTGTGGAGTTCCACTGAAAGTTTTGTCATATACATAACTGGATACTAGGTAGAATTGGCTGCTCAGACAACCTAAGATGGCATTCTATATTGGTGATCCTCTTGTCGTCCTTATATACTACTTTTATGTTAATTTTAATCTTGTCCAGCTACATCCATTCTATTTGCATGCGAAAAAGAAAACTTCCCCAAAAAAAATCATCTCGTGGTGGACTTAGCACTGAACCAACTGTATTAGGCCTTTTCCTTGATCTTTTGTGCGCTTGTTGGCAGTTTTCATAAAGCAGGTCCATGTTGTCTTAATCTTTTTACTAACTTAACTCACCGAGTCACTGGACCGTTTTCTCATAATAGCAGAATCTTAAGTACACTAGGCACCAAATCCAACTGTATTTGGCTTCTTTATCGCCAATCATGTGCTCGTAACTTATGTCATTACATGCACCAAATTGCCTCACTACACTCAAATTTTTCGTAGAGTTAATCCTGTTTTTAACTGCTGTAAATAGTTCTCAGTAGACTGATTCAAGTGGACACGTAAATCGAACTTTCCAGTCTGTTTGGACCCCGTTTAACACGCGGCCGAAGCATCTTCTTATCTGGTTATAACCAGACAATCGAGGGGCCTATTCTATTTGTGATTTGATAATTTGGACTCTTACTAATTTTTGGCCTTTGTGAGCTCCAATAGTAATGAGCAACTTGTTTAGTTTGTTTGTTTGTTTGTTTGCATGCATTACTTTTGTTCATTATTTTTTGCATTGCCCTTTTGGAGTGACAAAATATAGTGGTTCGAATCAAAATTTGGTTGGAGCTTATTGAGTTAATGTGCATAATAGGGCTGCATGTGTGGCGTGGGACCGATATCGACATGGTGAGGTCCGATATGGGACAGGGGATCATTCCCGTATCTACCTTACACCATGTGTTTTCTCTACCCGATTTTAAGATACTTGAAAACGATAACTTCATATTATTCGATTTCTATGTGTATCTAACTTTTTAGTATTAAGTTATAAATATGTCGAATACATATGTTTAACACACGTAAAGCACAAGATATTTCGTCAAGAAAACAAATAAATCTGAACTTAAAACGTGATGTTAAGAAAGATATTTTGCATTCGGTATAAATATAGGTCGATCATGTTTTTTCACAAACAAAATGATTAACTAAATTATCTTCAAAATAAAGGCTCATAATTTGTTTATGAAAAAACATGACCCGTAATTTGCATACCTACGTTATCCTAGAGCCAATTTAAGTCTAAAATTCTTTTTGAACAATATTTCGTATAAACTAATATCGATGAACATTAATGATCGAATGAAGGTTTTCATTATGAAGTTAATAGATTTGTTGATGTATGCTATTTATTACTTTTGTTTCATTTTAATGCTACCACGAATAATACTTCCTAAACAAACCAAAATAACCATGGCTAACAACTTATTTCCTCATCTCGTTATTACATAAATTACAATATTTGCATATCTTCATGAACACGCTAGCTTGGTAACGCTATATCAACCATTGATTTTGGAAAAGTTGTTTCTTGTTCAGATGCATAGTGCGCGCAACTTTCTTGTAATAGTCATCCACCGTTAAATTAGGTATCTTGTTTATGCCATTAAAAAATTGCATCTTAAATCGTTAAAATATGATAGGAAGGAAAAAATTCGAGAGTACCTCCATTTGACGCACTAGATTATTAAACAAACTAAACCAATCACAGGATATTTTCTATTCTTTGGAGAAAAGATCATTTCTACATGTGCCAACGGCTGCAAGAGTTCAGTCTAAAATTCTGGTAAAATAAAAAAAAAGGTTAATTACTTAAAAAAATATTAAACTTGACACTTTTTACCATTGTATATAGCCATGTTTTTTCTTCTAATGTGACACTAAACATTCGAATTTCGTACATTGTGTGTACCCAGTAACGACCGTTGGTACATAACTTGGCATCATCAGTCCTTTATACTAACGGTCATTAGTAAATAACTTAAAATTTCGTTTTCTCGTGTCAACTTGGCATCGTTAGTCATATATACTAACGGCCGTCAGTAAATAACTTAAAATTTCGTTTTCTTACGTATTGGTACGTTTTGATTTTTTTTTTTACGTTTTCGTTTGTTTTTTTAAGTTTTCGACCGTTTTTTTACGTTTTCGCCCGTTTTATCACGTTTTCGCCTGTTTTTTTTACGTTTTCGACCATTTTTTTACGTTTTTGTCCGTTTTAATACGTTTTCGTCTGTTTTTTACGTTTTCGCTCGTTTCTTAAGGTTGTCGTCTGTATTTTAACGTTTTCGTTTGTTTTTTTATGTCTTCGCCCGTTTTTTACGTTTTCGTCTATCTTTTTACGTTTTCGTCTGTTTTTACGTTTTCGTCTGTTTTTTACGTGTCGTATGTTCTTTTACGTGTTCGTCCTTTTTTTACGTTTTCGACTTTTTTTTTACGTTTTCGACCGTCTTTTACGTTCTTCTTTTTACGTTTTTTTTCCGTATTAATGTTTTCGCTACCGTTTACGTTATCGTGTTTTTGTATCGCTTTTTTTTGGTCCATTTTTACATTTTCATCCGTTTTTACGTTTCGTCTCTTTTTAGCGTCCGTTTTTTACTTTTTGTATGTTCATCCGTTTTTAAATTTTCGCCGCGTTTTTAACGCGTCTTTTTTAACGTTTTCTGCCCCGTTTACGTTTTCAGCCTTTTTTTACGTTATCATATTTTTTTTTTACTTTTTCGTCTGTTTTTTTAAGTTTTCACCCGTTTTTTATGTTATCATCTATTTTTTTACGTTTTCGCTCATTTTTTTTGACGTTTTCGTCCCTTTTTTACATTTTCGTCCGTTTACATTATTGTCTGTTTTTTTACATTTTCGTCTGTTTTCTTACGTTTTCGTACATTTTTTACGTAAAAAAAAGGGTAGAAAACGTAAAATAAACAGACGAAAACGTAAAAAAATAGGCGATAACGTAAAAGAAGGGCGAAAACGTAAAAAATGTGACGAAAAGGTTAAAAATAGACGATAACGTAAAAAAAAGGGCGAAAACGTAAAAAACGGTCGAAAACGTAAAAAAAAATCATAAAAAAGGGCCGAAAACGTAAAACCAAAGAAAACGTAAAAAAACAGACGAAACATAAAAAAATAGACGAAAACATATAAAAAAAAAGACGAAAACGTAAAAAAACAGATGAAAACGTAAAAAAAATACGAAAACGGAAAAAAAAAACAGACGATAACGTAATTAACGGGCGAAAACGTAAAAAAACAGACGAAAAAGTAAAAAAATTTCAGGCGGTAACGTAAAAAAAGGGCGAAAACATAAAAAAATTGACGAAAACGTAAAAAAAAGACGAAAGCGTAAAAAACGGTCGAAAAAGTAAAACACAGAAGAAAACGTAAAAAAATAGACAAAACTTGAAAAAATTGACGACGATAACGTAAAAAAACCGACGTTAACGTAAAAAAACCGACGAAAACGTCAAAAACGGACGAAAACGTAAAAAACATAGGAAAGCGTAAACAATGGTCGAAAACGTAGAAAACGAACGAAAACGTAAAAAAATGATGAAAACGTAAAAATACGAAAACATAAAAAGACAGACGAAAACGTAAAAAACATAGGAAAGCGTAAAAAAAGATCGAAAACGTACAAAACGAACGAAAACGTAAAAAAATGATGAAAACGTAAAAAGACAGACGAAAACGTAAAAAGACAGACGAAAACGTAAAAAACAGACGAAAACGTAAAAAAACATATGATAACGTAAACAAATGGTCGAAAAGGTAAAAAAACGGACGAAAACATACCAAAACGTAAGAAAAATAAATTTTAAGTTATTTACTAACGGCCGTTAATATATAGAACTAACGATACCAAGTTGACGCGAGAAAACGGAATTTTAAGTTATTTACTAACGGGCGTTAGTATAAAGGACTAACGATGCCAAGTTATTTACTAACGATCATCACTAGGTACACACAATGCACGAAATTCGAATGTTTAGTGTCACATTATAAAACAAAAAAAACAAAAACAAAACAAAACATGGCTACATACAACGGTAAAAAATGTCAAGTTTGATGCATTTTTAAGTAATTAGCCCTAAAAAAATAAGTAAAGCTAAAATTTCCACAATATCAATAAATGGCATATCTTAACGAATCAGTTTATCCGAAGCAAGAAGTTTTCATTATGGAAATAAAAGCAAATATCCTACACCAGCAACGCTTGAAGATAAAGAATTAAGGCTTCCATAGATAGATAGATGATGACGATGATGATGGTGAAATTGTTATCATCAACTGCACCCTCATCAACTAAATCAGTGATCTCTCGTATGATGGACTCTTTCTCCCCAAACAATGTGCTGAAACTTGAAAGCACCATAATCTGCATTTTCATTTATTTTTTTAACTGTTAGATTCACATAGGCTTACAATTGAAACATACGAACTCAAAAAACAAAATTATAGAGAAGAATAAGTGTTAAAAAAATTTGCGTTGAAACACATGAAGCACAAAATACGCTAATATCTACATGATGCCCTTGTAAAATCATTTTTTAATACCACAAAGCCTTGTTATATTCCAACCACACAAGCATACAAAATAATTGTGGATAAACGAATCAGATTGTGGTATTCTAAAATTTGTGTCCATCATTTTAGACAAAGCAGGTAGTAAGTCAAAGCAGAATTCCAAATCAACATAACTAATCAACTGCTATCTAAATTATATACGCGAAAACAATAAAATATATATATATTAGAAACTGAATTATCTTATAGCAATAGTCGATGGTAGGGGAAGGGAAACAGTAGTATATGGATGTGGCTAACCATTTACCATTCCATATTTGGTTGTTGAACGGTCGCCAAACATCCAACTTGCTTTCTTGGCTTTTGAAAACAGCCTATGAATTTGGATACCCTTGGTAACGTAAACTATCTTCCAAAACTCATACAAAACTTTTGCATCGATTTTTCCCATGTTCCCCACTCTAATAAATACAAAAGAAAGCATTCTATTAACGATCAAACCAATCGTGGCTTTCCAGTCACAACTACACATTCTTCTGTTAGATGCTCCAAGAGTTTGACGCCAAATAACTCATCCAATGTTTCAATGTAAAACACTACCAAAAAATGTTAAACCCTTATCAATAAATTGCATGTGCAAGACTATGATATCATTATATTGTTAACAGTCCACATTCAAATGATCAAAAAGCCACCGTTAGTGATAAAATGGTCTTAGCTAAAGAAAGGTGGAAAACAAAAGAGGATATGGTGATAGAATTTCCACCAAATATACTTTCGCCACATCGTCTTATGTGCCCTAACTTTCTTTAATTAAGTGTATTTTACCAATATTTAAGTCTTTTTCATTATGTAAACGTGAAATGCTAAAAAAAAGTTCTTCTTACCATTGCCACATCCTCTTCTGTTTCCAACCTTTCTTTAAGTAAGCATATTGTACCAAGACTCTTGTATAAATGGAATCCCTGATAACTCATAACTCAGTTGGGAACATCTGCAAAGAATTTCATGTCACTGTGGATGAATGATTGGCGCACAAACAGGCATTCCTTGTAAGCGAAGATCCAAGACGGCTTTGAATAGCAGCTTATCTGACTCCAGATCATCAACAATTAACAAACTCTTCTCTCTAGCTACCATACGTAAAATCTTTATTAGTAATATGTTTCGTGGATTCGATCAAGCACTTTCTGTCTTACACGTCTTCTATCAACTACAAAGGCATTAATATATGTAAATCTATTATAAAAGCAAGTTAATACAACTACCTCATAGATGTAAATACACACATAAACTGACAATAAATAAAATATCCATAATCATTTTCACCATAACATATACAGAAACTATATGTGTTGCACCTAGAGGTGGCAAAATGGTTGGGTTGGGTTGGGTTGGGTCTTGGGTCTTAGATGGGTATGGGTCTATATGGGTATGGGTATAGATGGGTCACTTGGAAGGATGGGTCTAGATGGGTATGGGTATAAATGGGTAAGAGTCGGTCGGTCGGGTTTTTTTGTTTTGCTAGTTTTTTTTGTTTCATCAGGAACATAATAATTAATTATTGAAATAAAGACAAAAAGTATTCAATATCCATTTTTTTACGCTTTTCATCGTTTTTCGTCCGTTACACACGTTTTCGGGTTTTGTTGTTTTTCCGTTTTTACACGCTTAGCTCGTTTTTGTTACGTTTTTGCCGATTTCACACGTTTTTTTTCATTTTTACGTAATGTTTTTTATTCGTTTTACCTTAATTCGCTCCATTTTTTTATCGTTTTTGTCCGTTCCATTTTTTATTTTTTTTTTTTACTCCGCTTTTTTTTTTTTTCGCTCCGTGTTTTTTCTTTTTTCCATTTTTTCGTTTTGTTTTTACCCTTTGTTATTACGCGTTTCGTTTTACACGTTTTACCGTTTTCGTTTTTCACGTTTTGTTCCATTACCGTATTTTATTTTTTACATTTTTCGTTTCCGTTTTAACTTTTGTTTTTCCAGATTTTCGTCTGCTTTTTTATTTTTTGTATCTTTTTAATTTCACATTCGTTCATTTTTTAATTTTCGTCATTTTTTATTTTTTCGTGTTTTTACCTTTGCCACGTTTTCGCTTTTTTTTTTTTACGAATTTTTTTTCGTTTTTTATTTTATTGGTTTACCGTTTTGTCAGGTTTTTTTACCGTTTACACGTTTTCGGCCTTTTGTTTTTCATCTTTTTGCTTTTTACACGTTTTTGTTATTTTTACACGTTTTTACACAGCCTTTTTTTATGTTTTGTCCGTTTTTATTTTTTTTGTTTTTACGTCCGTTTTTTAAATGCAAAAACGGATAAACACGCAGAAAATGTTAAAATGGACGAAATCAAAAAACAGACGTAAAACGAACAAAAACGTAAACAAGCTTAACGAAACGCGAAAAACGGAAAACGAAAAAAAGCATGTAAAAAACGGATAAAGACATAAAAAACGTAAAAAACGGACAAAACATGTAAAACGGATAAAAACGTGAAAAAACGAAAACCCGGAGAAAACTTAAAAACCTTTTAAAATGTGCAAAAACAAAAAACGTACACAAGTGAAAATACTAGCGAAAACTAAAAAAACAAAAAAAAGTAAAAAAAACGGAAAAAACGATAAAAAAACCGACAAATCGTAAAAATAAAATCGAAAATAAACTAAAAAAAAACGGAAAAACGAAAAAAAAAACGACAAAACGTAAAAACGGACGAAAACTTGTAAAATAAAAACGGAAAAACACAAAACGTAAAAAATCAAAACCAAAATACGGACGAAAACGCGTAAAAACGGACAAAAAAAGTGAAAACGGAAAACGAAAAACGGAAAAACGGTAAAACGGACAAAAACGTAAAAAAAACGCACGAAAAAGTAAAACTGACGAAAACAAAACCGGACGAAAACGAAAACGGATAAAAATAAAAAAAGCATAAGTAAAACGGACAAAATCGAAAAAATACATGAAAACGGAAAACGGCGAAAATGTAAAAAACGACGAAAACGTAAAACGGACAAAAACGTAAAACGGAACGACGGTAAAAATGACGAAAGTAAAACCACGATAACGGACAATGAAACGGAAAAACGACAAAATTGTCAAAAAACGGACGAAAACGAAAAAAAACGGACAAAATCGTAAAAAAATAGACGAAACGTAAAAAAAACAAAAAACGAAAATCGACAAAAACGTAAAAAACCAAAAACGAAAACGTAAAAACAAAACCGAAAAAACTGACAAAAAAAACAATAATGACGAAACGGCAAAACGTACAAAATTGTCAAAAAACGGACAAAAACGTAAAAAAAACAGACGAAATCGTGTAAAAACGGACAAAATCGTAAAAAAAAAGACGGAAACGTAAAAACTGCGAAACGTAAAACGGAAAAAACGTAAAAAACAGTTAAAAAAACAGTAGAAAACGGTAAAACGGACAAAAACGAAAAAAAACAAGAAAACGTGTAAAAACGACAAAATGTAAAAAACCGTTAAAAACGGAGAAAACGGACGAAAATGATAAAATTATATTGTGAGTGATTTTTATAATTTTAGTTAACAATCAACTTAAACCATGTAAATATTGTACTAGACCCATGTGGGTATATTATTAGACCCAACTAGAACCATCAATATTAATTAATTAAAATAAACTATACCCAACTAGACTCATCTATTAAAATAAACTAAACCCATTTAGACTCATCTCATTAAAAAAATTTACCCAACTAGACCCAAATTTAACCATTGGGTCTTAAATTGCCACCTCTAGTTGCACCCAAGGAATCAAACACCAATAATGATTGCAACTCATATAAGTTAAATTTGTGACTACAAATGATATACAACATATACACAATGCATACAATATCTTTAAAAATTTATACGCACCAATGAATTATCAAGATTATCTTTTTGGAGCGACACTAAGTGACATCGTTTCTAAAGGCAAACAAACTAAAACAACATTGTTTACAACCAAAGTGAGGCCAAGATTTGTAAATAGTCGAAAAAGCAGGATCCGATCCACCATGGCTGCAGACTTAGTAAGTTTTCTTGCCAAGATACGGATAATCTTAGCTTTGCTCGAACCCATTAACACAAATACAAATTCTATCATCACAGCATCGTGTCGGCTGACTTTAGTCAGACAATAAATAAAACGACGTCGATTCTAAAGGAAAAAAAACTAAAGCAGCGTAGTTGACAACCAAAGTGAGGCTGAGATTTGTGAATAACCGAAAAAGCATGATCAATCCGCCATCGCTGCAGACTTCATAAGTTGTCCTGCCAAGATACAGATAACCTCAACCTTACTCGAGTCCATTAACACAAACTCATATTCAATCATCACAACCTCGTCCTGACTAACTTTAATCAGGAAATAGATAAAACAACCACGAAACACACAATACGACATACAAAGTCCGACAATCACTATCTCTATTACATCACAACTCACATACAGGCTGATTTTGTAGATAATTATCTGACACACACGTGTTCATCAGGAGTATGTATCTAAGAGACGTAACTATGTATTTAAGAAACGTCTAAGCCAAGCTATAAATAAATAAATAAAACATCATTTTTTATCCAAAGTTATACCCAAACATAAACTGTCGTCGTTTACAGCAAACAAAGAGAGAGAAAAGGAAAGCAACTCAAAACTGTAACATTCTTGAATAGCTCTAAACGGCCATGTTTTTATCAAAACAAATCAACTAAAACAACGTCGTTTATAACCAATGTGAGGGTCAGGTCTATGAACAGTCAAAAAAGCAGGATCAATCCATCATTGCTGTAGACTTGGTAAGTTGTCCTGCCAAGATACGGATAATCTCAGCTTTCCTAGAGTTCAATTAACATAAATTCAAAGTCTATCATCACTACATCTTATAACCAATCACATTCTCATCACCGGATACAATATTACTCTTTTATATATTTATGGTAGTCTATTACACATTTACTGTGGAAGACGAAGTCGTATAAAGGTAATGAAAGAAGACCACGTCCTGAGAATATTTATTTTTTACTCTTTTGTTGGCTTCAATCGACGCCTCTTCATGTTTGGATATAACGTTGGATGGAAACGACATCGTTCAGTAAATTAAAAGAACCTGAAACGATAAAGTACGTGTCATTATAATAACCAATCCACCATATCTCTATCTCAAGAAACGCATACACGCCATCTCTTCTAGTTTGATGAGGCGATTTTTATACAGTCGAAAGAAAAGGATCAATCCGCCATGGCTGCAAACCTAATTAGTTGCCCCGCCAAAATGCATATACTCTCAGCTTTGATCGGATACACTAAAACACATCTGAAATCAATCGTCTTAGCCTCTACAAAACTGAACAACAAAAACGAATAGGATGTAGCAAATTCTTTACATAAAAGACATGTACCCTCCCATTCCTTTCATTGACGCCAATTTCAACCATCCCAAAAAGACGGTATTTTGAACTATATGAAGCTGTTTCATTTTAAACACATATATAACCCACTTATAATCCAATATCAATCTTTAAAAGCCATGTCACATTTTAAACACAACATGCAACTAACAGTTATGATCCAATATCAAATTTAAGCACAAATTGTAGCACAAGTTGTAAAATTAGCAGTAATAATATCTTTAAAAAGACAAACAAAAATATAATTACATAACTTAAAAAAACGGATGGTCACATATCAAAAACACCTATTCTCAAATAAAAACAAAAAAACTTATAACAAACCTCAAACAAACAGAAACACAAATTCCCAAATAAAAACTAATAAAGAAGCTGAAGTATTATACATTTTCGATGAAAATTGCATGTGTACCAATACCGTGCAGATCTAAGAAACAAATACTCCACACCTTCGCGAGATAAAAAAAACACCAAACCACTGTGTGTTTCATGGTAGACGGTGATGTGTGTGAGACAATGATTTGAGAGAAAGACTGGTATAAAACTGTGTGTGTGAAAGAGAGTAAAATATCAATGTTATTTGAAAATATGAAACGGCGTCGTTCCAAGCCAACAAAAAAAAGAAAAAAAATAATCCAAAACAACGACGTCGTTTTGGAGACTCTTTAAATGACGTCGTTTAAATGGTGTCATTTTTCACAGTAAATTTATAATATAGTGATGTAAACTGTAAATTAAAAATATATGAGGTGATTTGCACACTCTTATTTTTTATTTATACCAATTTATGTGATAAGCAATTATACATTTATTATTCACTATTTTATCAAGTTAAACATTTAAATGTGCAAATAAAAAATTAAAATGTGTCAACAATTCTTTAAAATATATTGCATTTAAAAAACATGCATTGTGTATCATTTATTATGTCCTGTTTTGGCCACCACCATAATGCAACCCGTCACCACAAAAATCTGGCTCTGCTTGTAACTTTCTCAACCACTCAAATCTAATTTCACCACTTTTCTGTCACATACGATAATAGAGTATTATTTTATTTTATTTTTTGTTTTTTATGCTTTTCTGTCACATACGATGATTTGGATCTTATGAATTTAGTCGGTCAAACATTATGATACTGTAGAACTGTAGAATACATTCCAAAAACTTGGGCAATTGAGTACGGCGTCAATTGAATCCTATTCAGGTTAATCTATTCGAATTCTCACGTTGGCTGGTTAGTATACCTTCTACCTAAACACGATCATTTTATTAATCATGTTAAAAGACTCAACTTTAATCCAGACTTGCATAACACTTGTAACCCGTTTGAGACATGTTTAACCTGTTTAAGTAAATAAGTCAAGCGGTGAAAAAGATTGATGATTTGTCGATTCAACCAATATAAATCCAAAAATGTTATATACAACAAACAAATAATGATACAACAATTCAATAATATCCGAGTTATAATAATAATTCATTCTCATATAACAAAATACTTTAATCCAAATTGCATATATAATCCAAGTATATATTTTATTTTTGAGAGGTTATATATTTAAACGGGTTTACGGGTTGACTAGTTTAATACTTATTCAACCTAAACACGACTCATTTATTAAACGAGTTAAACGAGTTGACCTATTTTTTTATCCAAGCATATTTATCCTCAACTCAAACATGTTTAACTTCGTGTCAAATTTGTGTCATTTATCGTGTCATGTCGAAAATTGTCACCCCTAAATTTGAGGCAATATCTTGCATGTATGTGCCTTATAACATGTATTGTGATTACATCTTTAACAAGAAACATAATCATAGAAAACTTTTGGTCTTGCAACGTAAAATTGTTTTTTTGTTACAAAAGTTATTGTTTAGACTTTAGAGTAAATTACAAACATATGTGGTTTGCGTTGACTCATACTCTTTGTCTTTTGATTTTTTTTGCACAGATAGTCCTTACCTCCAAAACCCTTGACACTCACGATCCTTTGACCAAGCAACGCCAACTTTGATCGTTAAACACCCCTCATGTGACTTGCTGGTATAATTGTCATTTTACATACTACTTTCTTTTGCCTACTTTTTTTTAACTAGAAAAAGCTACTTACAAGCATATTATACAACTCACTATTTTTAACTAAAAAAAGCTAACCACCATCATTTATCAACCAATTAAAACTCACGTTCTTCCCACAAAATCCAGTCAACCACTGTCAACAATACAACTCACTTGATGAACACAAACTAAAATATGTAGCCATGTTACTCCCTGAACACAAAAGCGAACACTAACCATCATTTACGATACAACCCACCAGCCTTCGTCTTTTAGATATGTGTGTTTGTATATGTGTGACGATGGTGGTGCTTTGTGAGTTTTTTTAGGTTTTATTTGATGACTTTAATTAAATTGTGGTGATAGCTTCATTTTCTAGATCTGTGTATTAGACTACCTTTATCAACAATCTATTACAACCCAATCTTTTAATAAAATATTATTTTTTCCTTCTTCTACCTACAACCAACAGGGACGGACCTAACATATTAGAGTGGGGGGCAGGCGCCCCCCATGGATAGCCGAAAAAGTTGATATTTTAGTGTAATTTTTATGTAATTTTGACCTTTTTTCGAAAGTGACCCCCGCCAAAAACTCAAATTGCCCCCCACTTACATACTAAAATTCAACATTTAACTCTTTAAAGCCTTATAAATCTTTCATGTCTAAGTAAAAATATTCGATTTATCATTACGTTTCTAGTTTTTTCTTTCACATTTTGTTGCTATCGTAAAAAAAAAAAATTTGCCCCCCACATCCCATTTTTCTAGGTCCGTCACTGGCAACCAATACATACAACCAATTTATATTTTTTTACCATTTATCAACAACCTAACTTTTTAATAGTATAAAATACTAAATATTAAATATTAAAAAGGAAAAAAGAAAAAAGAAAAAAAAACAGCCACTAGATTGCAGGTTGTGGGTTGGTGACCTTGGGTTGCCAAGTGATCTAGATTGGTGAGAGTGATTGTATACCAGATTATAAAAGTAATATATTGGTATGTATTTTCATTAGGTTGGGTTGTCAACCCTCCCAATAAACATAGTCTTAGTTAGTTTGAAGAAAGAGAGACGTGCATGTGTTTTTCAGATGGATGAAAATGATGGTTCTACGTAGGGCTAAGCATCGGGCCGGATCCCGACCCGACCCGACCCGTCCCGACGAAGCCCGATCCCGAAAGCCTCGTAATTTCTAAACCGAATACCGACCCGAGAAGTAATCGGTTCAGTCGGTTCGGGATAATCGGGCTCGGATGCTCGGGGCATGTTTGCTTGTTTTTTCGGTTTTGTCGTCCCGACCCGGCCCGTCCCGACCCGAATATCGAAAATGGTGAATCTCTAAATCGTGTCCCGACCCGAGATGCTGTTTTTCGGTTTCGGGATGATCGGGTTATGTCGGGATCGGTTCGGTTGTCGGGCCTCGGGCGGTTTTGCTCACCCTTAGTTCTATGTTGTTAATGTGTTTTTGGTTCATATCACTTAGTTGTACTCTATGTTATTTGTATTGTAATTTTATCTTTACTAGTTGAAAGTGGTGTGTCAAGAATAGAGAGGAAAATAAAAAGACAATTTTACCCTCATGTACCTTGCAACCGAGGAATTTTTAACGTTCAAAATTGACGCCGTTTAGTCAAAGGACGTTTAGTGTTTAAGATTTCAGAGTTAGTGATTGTTTAAAAAAAAAGTCGAAGTACCAAGAGTGAAAGTCAACGCAAATCACATGAACCATCTTTGTAATTTACTCTATGTTTATTACTTTTACTACACTAACGCAAACCAAATTGACGATCAAACAACATGTGTGATAAGTCTCAATGCAAGCAAAAGGGTTCACAAACTATAATTTTGCTAACGAACCAAAAAACTAGGTAGAAAGAATGCCAAATTAGAGCTCAAATCTCGATTAAAATTTTTTGCTTTTTTTGCATGCAGTTGCGTACTTCGCATGTGGGAAATCAGATAATTCTGAGTGTGACGAGTTTATGTTTTATGGGCTGACGTTGTTCCAACCTCCATCTTATACATTGGGGCGAAGACGTTTTGCTGCTAATTGGATTTTGAATTTTGTTCAGGCCCTTGGACTTTTGTAAGTTTACGAAATTTATTAGGTTTGAGACAAAATTGGTTTACAAAAATTTAAGTTTAAACATATTGAACCATGTTACTAAAACTTAAAATGCTTACGGTACGTGTATCCTACATGAATGTTTAGTTGGGTAACTCATCAAATGATCAAAACAAACACGTAAATATAATCACGCATAAAGCAATATATTGACTGCAAACCTAACAATACTTTTTAAAAAAGATAGTTTAATGCAAAAGACTAACGATATTCTTATCATTTATTTTATGAATGTTTATTATAATTAAATAAGATACACGAGAAAAAGTACAAAAACTTCTTAGTTGACTTTTATCTTTCATGATGTATTTCGAATATCTCAAAAAATATTCAACAACATAATATCATATAAAATAGAAGAAAAATGACTTAAATAACAAATTTCCTCCTAGGCGAAGCGAAAAAAAAAAAGGGATTTATTCCGCTAACGCGAAGGTTCGAGAAAGGCATAATGCCCGCCAGGGCCGGTCCTAAGATTTTGGATGCCCTAAGCAAGACGAGTTAAATATGCCCCTTGTAAACAAACAACACATTTTCTTTTAAGGGTTAGGAACCTGGTCAAACCATGCGGCTCATTCTCACCCCGATAGTTATTTGTTAAATACAATGTTACAATATAAGGAGATAAAATCAGAATAACAAGTTCAACATTGATCACCTAAAACGATGTCTTCGCATGTTTCTTAAAGCAGAAGCATCAATTATCTTGTCATAATCGACATTTTCTAAAAAAACTACTTCCAGTACTCACAATCGCTAACCCGTACATTTAGCCTCTCTTGACTCATTGTACTCCCTTACTTACAAGTAACTCTTTTACGTTTAAATCCAAACCATCCCAAACTCTTACATCAAAAAATATTATGATTAACTTTATCAACATAACAACTTTGAGGACTTTCGTTATTTTTTTCAATAGGATTTTCAGTATCTTCCCTAACATTAACCTCATCATTGTCTAGATTTTCATTATTTATAGGATTTTCATTATCATCATTAGCGTTAACCTCATCATTTTCTAGGTTTTCATTGTTTATGGGATTTTTATTATTTATATTAGCGTTAACCTTATTATTATTTTCTGCAACACTACTGTTATTCTTTTTAGTTCTAATCACAAACCCATCCATAGAACCGTGTTTAGGTCGATAAGATTCTTGTTGAGTTTTCTTTCATTTCCTGTTTTGGGGACCTAACGGTTGTGAACGACGCAACATAATATTCTAATAAAGCAAGAATAATAAGTAAGGAACAATATTACCTAATCAAAATTGATGAAGTGAAGAAAAGATGATCGCTTGATTCGCTTGATGCCCTAATTGTTTTGGATTTTACTCTTAATTCCTGTAACCACAATTCATAAATCGTCTATTTGTAAACTTGTATAACTGTTACGTATTATTTCGTTCTTTTTTTAACTGATCCTAATATGAATTAGCAATATACCTACTGTGTACGTACGCAGGTTTAATATTGGGCGTTGAATGTTAATATCACTTAACATGGGCTTTGGATTAGAAAATATTTTGTTCCTTTTACCGATCTTATTTTGAATGTCTTACATTAGTTTAGTGGACTTTGTATTAAAATGGGCTACATGAATGTAGTAATTAGTATAGCTAAACATGGACTTGTAGATTGTTGCCCCCTCTCTTGGGCTGCCCTTCGGCCGTCGCCCACATGGCCCATAGCCGAATCCGGGCCTGATGCCCGCTTGGATGTCATTGCACGACTCGAGTCACTAACTACTAACTAGGGGTTCTTAAAAAAAATCGATTATTAAGGTTAGTACTTGTGAAATTTGAATGTAAATACCTTGAAGGTTTTTGAATGTTAGGAGGATTTTGGTTTAAAAACAAGTCCCACCGATTCCCTAACTACACGTACATATTATAAGCTCATGCTTTTTATCAATGTCCTTTGAAACTTGAAGTAAACAATCATCTTTTCACAACATGGGTTTCATTCAGGATTTAAAATCCATTGATTTTGAACATGAATCATTCCCAACTTACCATGATTTTCTTGTTCTTCCTCTGATTGTTATCTTCTTCCCAACTGTTCGATTGTTCCTCGATAGACTTGTTTTCGAGGTAATTATCTGTGATCCTATAGAACTATATCTAAGAGAGTAATTTTCTTTTTCTTTTTGATGCATGAGGCTTGAGTAAAGATGATACAAAAAGATTTAGAGTTCATGATCATGCCAATGAAATTTATATAGATGGAATGTAATGTTACAACTTACAACTTTTTTTTTTTTTTTTTTTTTTTTTTTTTTTTTTTTTTTTTTTATACAGTCTTGCAAAAAACTTAGTTATAAAGTTTGAATATTGTCTTATGCCGGGGTGGAGCCAAAAAGTTATGGTCGAGGGGACAAACTTTGATAATTTTTCGAAACTACACTACAAATCGGTTTGTTGGGGGGGGGCAAATTACAAAATAGCCAGATATTTTAGAAAATTTACCCTACAATTTTTCTCGCTAGGGCGGCACGTGCCCACCTTGCCCCCTTCCCGCCTCCGCCTCCGGTTTTATGCCATTGATATTGTCCTACAAGGAAAAATGTAGCATTAAGATGTCGAGCTTTAGGTTACAAGAAATCATAGTCTATGGGCTTCCCCAGGGACGGGTTTCACGCAACATGGGGAGGTAAATCACAGTTTGATCACATCCTTTCTCCTCGTGTGAGAACATCAGCAACCATACTATACTCCACAATTTGGGTACATTAAATTTAAATGTGAATATACTTTAGCAGGCCAAAACCATACTAGTTATCTATGCATTTAATATGTAATTGGATCTTCGACATGATCCACATTGCTCTTTGATCCTGCTTTCGAATGTAGGCAGGGCCATACCAATGTGTAATGGTATATATGTGCATACCTTGCTTCTTTTTGTAGTTTGAAATTATAACTATAATAAATGTGTACCCAAATCTTTTTTATATAACGGTAGCCAATAATAAACAGCAGGACTGAAAAACCTGCATACATCAAGAAACTTGCCTTCGCCTATGCAAAGAACCACCTGTTTTTTTACATAACAACACGAGTTTCTATCAAATACTCTATTTGTACATCTATCTTCTTTATATTCAAGTTACATGTTGCAGGGTATAGGAAGGTGGTTTATATCTAGCAATAGGCTGGACATAGACGCCAATGAAAGGAAAAAGAGGATACTTAAGTTCAAAGAATCAGCGTGGAAATGTGTATATTATCTCTCAGCAGAAATCCTCACCTTGACTGTAACTTACAACGAGCCTTGGTTCACTAAAACGAGCAACTTTTGGATCGGTCCTGGCAGTCAGAGATGGCCCAACCAGAAAATGAAGTATGATACTTTTTTCACTTATATCGATAACTATATTTGCAAGTACTTTGAGAGTTCGACTAAATGATTCTTAATTATAGTAAAATCATGGTTTAATTTGATTTCCAGGTTAAAACTGAAAGTCATGTACATGTATACGGGTGGATTCTACACATACTCAATATTTGCTTTGATTTTCTGGGAGACAAGACGATCAGATTTTAGTGTGTCGATGGGTCATCATATTGCATCTGTCATGCTTATTACAATGTCCTACATATGCAGGTATTTTGTTTTGATAATTAGTTGTTAGTTGATACCATTTGGTTTGATACACGTGTGATTAATCAGTATGTTTTATTGTAGGTTTGCTCGTGTTGGGTCGGTTACTTTAGCTCTTCATGATGCTAGTGATGTATTTCTTGAAGTAGGGAAGATGTCTAAATACAGTGGTGCTGAAGGGCTTGCTAGCTTGTCATTTAATTTGTTTGTATTGTCATGGGTAGTGTTGCGCCTTATATACTTCCCGTTTTGGATCATATGGAGTACAACGTTAGCTTGCGACAACTAATTCTAAATTTTTGGACTCATAATTCAGTTTTCTATAAAGTACTGTATATAAATGTTTGTGTTTTTCTTCTTGTTGCAGCTATGAAGTTCTTCAAACTTTGGATGAAGAGAAGGAATATCCAAAGGCTCCTGTCTACTACTATGTGTTTAATACACTGCTAGTCTGCTTGCTCGTTCTTCACATATATTGGTGGGTGCTAATGTATCGGATGCTTGTTAAACAGATCCAAGATAGAGGAAAACTTAGTGAGGACGTTCGTTCCGGTGAGTTACTTTGATCAACTCACTTTCATCATATCATTTACTTTTGTTGCAGGAAAATTGCAGGTTTTAACTTGGTACATATGTATGTTAAGTAGAATGTTTGACTGTTCTTCCAAAGTTAAATGCCTTCATAAAGACAAGATGGTAATAGGTTTACAATGTTACGGTTTCATTTCTTTCCCTTACTTAAGTTTCTCGTTTTTTCTCATGTGCAGATTCTGATAGTGATAAAGAACATGAAGACTAACGGATATACGATTTATATTGCTTTGAATTTAAGGATCTGAAACTACATTGTATAATCCTTGGGTCCTAAGTATTAGAAGACTAGATTTTTGCTTTTAACAGTCAAACAAGGTTATTTTAATATGTAATTCTGTTTTTATGAATAGCAAAGGTCTTCTTAAAAGTTACCAAGAATACCATATGCACTCAAGCAATCTGACCCGGAAGATCAGTATATCAGTATCAACTAAGATATGACGTAATACATTGTATCTGATTCCTACAAGGCCTGTCATATATTTTGTTAGTCCTTTACAGCCAGCGGCGGAGCCAGAAAATGTGATCGCGGGGGGCATTGAGCAAAAAGAGTAGTTAAATAATGTGTGAGAAAATGTTACTTTTTAACATACGTAACTTAAACAAGTCAGGTCGGGTTTAAGATAAAGGAAACAAAATGGCTCTGCTATTCAATCAACACTAAATATAACTTAAGGTGTCGATAGCATAAAATTTGATCGGTGATTTCAACTAGTTATGTTGAAATAAACTCACTTTGGTTGTAAAAAGTGTGGTAAGAATTATATTGAGACCAATTTTATAAAAAGAAATTGTGATTAATATCCCAAAACTGTAATTTATAAAAGCAATTTAAATAAGAAAAAAGCAATGACCCTAAGGCTGGCCACAGAGGGGCCGGTTGTCGTCGGTTGAAGCACTAGGTCGAGCAAGGTTCTCCCACTGTGGGCACTTGGGTTGTCGTCGGTTGAGGAGAGAAGAACATGCAATTCGGTTGAGGAGACAACCGAGTCTCACAACCCAAAACTTTCCCACTTTTCCAAAACTTTACCACTTTTACAACATTATAAATACTAACCTCAAACACATTTTTAAACACACAATTTCAAACAACTTCTCATAAACACTTTCAAACACATTTTGATAATTATGTCTTACGAGTTATTTTTTAATTCTTCGTCTTCCGACGAGGAAGAAGTTATGAGCGAGTTTACATAATATAATCATCAAACACAAGCAGCTGGCGATTTGTTCTACATGGTTTCCATAAGAGGGCCACCGTGATCATGATCCGGTAAGATCCCATGCAGAATCCTTAGTAGTTACTCAGGAGTTAACGGATCGATCAACTCATCTAAACGTAAAATCTGATTTGGTCGAACACATTTGGAGAAACCGTGGAAATGCAGGCAATCAAGAGATTGCAGGCGAAGACGAAAGTGACGAAGACGGAACTGACGATGAAGAGTTTTTGTGATTTTTCAGTTTTTAATAAGTATTGTAACGTCTACGTTTTATTAGTTTAAGTTTTTTAATTATTGTTGTAATGTTAAGTATTTTTATTAATGAAGTTTAATTTTGTTTTTAAAAATATTTGAATTAAAAAAAAAAAAAAAAAAAAAATCTCGGCACCACAAATATCCGTCGTCAGGTCGTCGGAAAGAGAAAACTGATGTGGCACCGACGAACTAGTTCGCCACTGTGTCTAGCCTAACAAAATACAATAAAATACTTGTCTTTATTAACTAAATTATGCTAAAACTTTATTAATATTCACACATATGATGTACCAAAATTCAAAGTTTCAAAACCAACGGTACTAGTTATGAACCCATATTTGAGCAAGCTATATATGCGTTTTAATGATGTACACGAAAAACAAAGAGAAAAATATTTAATGGTATTTAATATACTATTCACCCACTATCCAGTACCCCTTACCCACTTTCCGAGAAACTAATCACTTTCTCACTTCCATTTTTTCCGACGATTAAAGCTCAAAGCCACCAGAAAACAGTTTTTAGACATTAGAAGATACTATAATTGTTGTCAAGCGAAAACGACGAGGGCACTCGGATTTTGTGAGTGAGGGCACCGGACTTTTTTCCCATTAGTCCGACTTTATTTCTTACTTGTTTTGTGTATCCATAAGAACTTGGTTGGGGGCATGTCCCCCCACTACTACCAACATGGCTCCACAGCATTTGCATTTCAAAATCCTCAAGTAATTAGGAGAGTTAAATGTGGCTCACTCTGTACCGATATGCACGAGCTGTTACAAACTCTTCACTTAATTTGTTGATGTTTTCTACCACGATCTTTTTTGTTTATCTAAGAATGTATAATTGATAGAGTAAATTGCAGGTTCTGTCAGCGTCAACAACTGTAAAAAGCTGTACATTAGTAGTAATTTTTTAAACATCAAACCAAAAAGTCTATCAATTTAGGTATAAAACATAGATTCATATGTACTCCACATTTTTATTATAATTTTCTTGGTTTCTAGATGTTTATTATACCATATACATGTAACAAATGATGGTTTGAGACTTTGAGTACTGCTACTTAAATAACAATTCTAGTATCATGTAAAGAATTAATGTGTCAATCACAACTTTAAAAAAAATTATCATGATCTGCTTTCTTATATAAAATATATTAAAAATATTATGAATCTGTTCATTTTTAGCTTATCCTTTTTTCTTTTTTCTTTTTTTTTTCCTTTGGTTTCTAGTAGCATGCATCATACTAAATACTTTAGTCATAACCAACATTTCCTTAAGTTTGTATATACATTAATAGCGTAATTGCATAAAAATAAAACTTAATGGTTTTAGAATACTCACCAAACAAATCAGTATTAGTTACATCCTCCATTGACTAAAACCACATTTTCACATAAAGCTTCCTTAGATCCCAACTTTTACACGTAAATTACCACCTTATATATTCACTCAATCAGTCTCAATCATTACGATCTATTGTCCACAAGCTAGGACCACAATACACCATGAAAAGTAGACAAAATTTTATTTCCATGTTCATTCATTTTTTGCTTCTAACACTATTGCATGCAAGTGATCCTCCCTTATCCTTGGATTACTACAAGTCTACTTGTCCTAACGCCGAAGCCATAGTCCGGAAAGAAATGGAGTGTGCAGTTTTATCTGACCCACGAAACGCTGCCTATATCTTACGCTTGCACTTTCACGACTGTTTTGTACAGGTATATATGAATGAGTTGATTTCGGCTATGCTTTATGTCAATTTGGTCAAATGTTGATTAATGCTTAGTTGTTATAAATTTGCGGGCGAATTAAACCTAGCCCGTTTCAAGTTTTCAACCCATACAAAAAGTGGCCCATTTCAAAATGTACATGCTTACACCTATCACCCAACCTGCTCATTTTGCCATTTTTGGTTTTTATGAAATATTGGTGTAGGGTTGTGACGGGTCGGTGTTGCTAGAGGACACGGTCACCTTTCAAGGAGAGAAGAATGCTCCCACGAATTTAGATGCATTGAAAGGGTTCGACATCATAGATAGGATCAAGAACAAGCTAGAGTCCGAGTGTCCTGGAACAGTTTCATGTGCTGATGTTCTTACTATTGCTGCAAGAGATGCTACGATCCTGGTACATAAACATGAAACAAAAGTACAGCTTCAGTACTAGTTTGTGAATTTAGTAATGGTTGTGATTGTGGGTACAGGTTGGCGGACCTTATTGGCATGTCCCGGTAGGAAGAAAAGACTCGAAAACAGGTAGCTTTGCCCAGGTGGAAACAAATGTACCTGGTGCAAATGACGGATTGCTATCCATAATCTCTAAATTCATGTACCAAGGCCTTTCTGTCACCGACATGGTTGCACTTTCAGGTAATCCAAACCAATATCCATAGATCCCAAAAAACACATAAGATTTGGTTGGTTAAGGGTCAAAACGGAAACTTTCTGTGTGCGTGCGGGTTGAATTGACTAACCAACGTTTCCTGTTTATCATGACACAAACATTGTTTGAAATTACTATATGATTAATATGGCAGGTGCTCACACAATCGGCATGGCTCGTTGTACGAATTATCGAGAAAGAATCTATGGAGACTATCAAATAACATCCATAGCCAACCCGATCGCCAAGTCAAACCTCAAAACACTCCAGTCAACATGCCCGGCAGCTGGAGGAGGAGAAAATAACGAAGCTGCAATGGACTATGTTTCACCAAATCTTTTTGACAACACGTATTACCATTTACTATTGAATGGAGAAGGCCTCCTTAACTCGGACCAAGAACTCTACTCAAGTGTTCTTGGCATCGAAACAAAGAAACTTGTGCAGAAATACGCCTTAGAACCCATTGCATTTTTTGAACAATTTTCGGAGTCGATGGTGAAGCTGGGAAACATTACAAATCCAGAAACATTTGTGAATGGAGAAGTCAGAAAGAATTGTAGGTTCATGAACACATAAAAAAAAAGTTTGTGTTTTTTCATGTATCTACTGATTTGTAATTCATATAAATGTGTAACAAGTGAAGAGTGTGCATTATTGATTTGTAATACATATAAATGTGTAACAAGTGAAGAGCGTGTAACATTGTAACAACCATTCAATATAATGTTTGTTACCTGGCGTTTTAATATTAAGACCAAAGAATTGGTGATACAGAAAAAAAAAAAAAAAAAAAAATTTAAAGAAAAAAAGTATTTAAACGAGCTAGAAACTAGAAGAAATCAGCAAAACAAAAATAAAAAGTTTGATACATAGTGAGGTGATTTATGATTTATTTGCATGTATACATTTGAGGTTTATGGTTTCATCATTGCATAAATCATGGAAACAAGAGTTTAATTAGTAAGCATCATCACACACGCGTAAAATTAACGGCATTAACGAATTTGATAGTGTTCACTCTTCAAACACTAAAGCCAATATCACTGTGAATGTGTTTGGAAATGAGTGTTTTGGAGCGTTTGAGGTAGTGTTTAGCTCTTTTTTATTTTTATTTTATTTTATTTTTTTTTTATTTTTTTTTAGTAAAGTTGAAAATTTAAAACCCGTTTATATGGAGTTTTATTTTTTTCTTTTTAAAAAGATGAAAAAAGTATAAAATGGTAAAATTTAGAAAGTGTGGGTTTACTTTTTTGAAAATTGTTAGGAAAAAATATGTGAATAAACGAGTTTTCAGTTTTTCTATTTTTTTATAAAAATTTCTTAAAAAAATGAAATGTTTTTCATCAACTACACATACCTTTAGCTTTTAGGTTTGTTTGCTTACTTCAAAACAATCTTTTTATTTCTTGGATTAAATTTAAACACTAAAATTGAAATACCGGAAGTTTTTGGCAATAACTAGAGGTATAAACAATTTTTCAAGAGTAAATTGCGGAGTATAATGGTTTGTGTGGTTTGCCCAAATTTGCATCCGTAATTCCTATAACTTTATATGTGCAAACGGTGTTACTTTGATATGCAATATTCGTCCGTGCAAAACAGTGACCAAAATGCCCTTGTGTACCCTTTTAATTACCCATTAAATCTTTATACCAAATACTCCTTCCTCCCAAATTCATAGTCCACTTTTCCTTACTTTTTTAAGGCATAATTTCATGTTTACAATATTAAAAAACACATAAGAAAGTTTGATCAAGTTTACAATATTACCCTTACCTTAGTTGAAATTAATATTACAAATTTTAAAGTAGACATTAGTTAATTAGTTAAAAGTAAAATTATCATTGTGCAAAAAATAAAAAGGACAAATCAGTAATAATTTCGCTTTTCCTTAACTGTATGTTTTCATGAGGTGACAATTAATTTGAGACGAGGGAGGGCGTACTGCATATCGAAGTTTCAAACAAGGTTCACTTTCAAAGTTGTAGTATAAACTTCACTTGCAAATTCTTCAAACAACAAGGAACATCTTTGCAATATAAAAAGTTAAAAACAGAAAAAAGTCAAAAGTTAGAGGGCAAATTTGTAAAAATGTGAAAGATTGATTCTTCTTAAACAAAGTCTACTGTTGACCTAATTTAAGACCCAAATTCTTACACAGTAAAAAAATTACTACCGTACCACTTACCAATTTAAGCTCTTTATACAACCGCTAGAAAATGTAGTTCGGGGTTTCGGTTCAAGCGTTGAGATTGCCAAAGTAATAATAATCCACTTTTAAGATTTGTCTTATTTTATTATAATATTAATATCTATTATAGCTTTATTTTGTTATTTGTCTGATATTCTATGATATATGTCGTGAAATGTGGCTTTACTAATTTGGTTTGATTTAGATTTAATTAAGAGCTTTACTACACTTAGTATAATGTTTTTTTTATGGGCTAGGGGGTGTTTTTCTAAGCTTATATGTGGGCTTATAAGCTTATTTGATTTCGGCTTATATTTCATAAGCTTCAATTTTTCGGCACTTTTTGAGAGTAACGGATTATATAAAAGCTTATGGTTGGCGGAGCTTACATGGGTTTGAGCTTTTAAAATAAGTTAGCTTATAAAGTAAGTTTGTTTGTCAGGCTTATGGAAGCTTTTATAAGTCATAAGCATCCATAAGCTCAATCCAATTTAAACGGGCCTATGGGGCTTATAGTTATTCAAATTACTTAAAAACCTTTCAAAATATAATGGATTATCACGCAAAAGTTGTAAATATATGTGCGTTTAGTTTGATGTATTTTTATGTGATTTTACATTAATAAGCTTTGGCTCCAACTAATTTGTCAAACAGATTTATAAAAATATAAGCTTCAGCTTCCTAACTTATAATAATAAGCCCCAACCCCAACCCATTTCGCCAAACATTCTCTATTATGATAACTCATCACACATTATGCAACTTTACCGATTATGTTGATCGCAAGTTTGAAAAAGTTAGAAAATAATTACTTATTCCAAATCACTGAAAGTACAATAATATAACTAAAACAGTACAATAAAAAATTTAATTAGGTCCATTGAAAAAATTAAAATGCTATTTTATGACATTAACCCTTTTATTAATTGTGGTTTTCGACGTTTTGGCTGATTTAGTACTACTTTTAACATGTTAGGTTACAAATGTTTTATTTTATTGTACATTGAGTCATTGACGATGGATATATGGTTAATTGACAATAAACTATGGGTAAAGGTTATAAAATGGCAATGTACTTCTCCACATGTTCCACCCGAGTATGCGAAAGTAATTAACTTAAAACTGTCCCATTTAATGTTAAAAATTTTCAGTAGGTGTTATAATATGCACATTTTGGTGACATGTCAAATGTCACACCCAATATGTGACACGTGTCACTAAAATGTGGATATTATAATACTTTTTGAAAGTTTTTAACATTAAACATGACAATTTTTAGTTTTACTTGCTCGGGTGGGACATGAAGAAAAGTAAATTGCTATAATGAAGGCCTTAACCCTAAACTATGTATCTCCAAAGTCTGAAAATTTTAATCACGTTTTGCGAAACCCTCTAAATAATGATTTGGGATTCTTTAATTCATTATGTAATGCTGATCATTTCCGCATTGATTAATAGCTGAGTATAAACAACAGAATTGCATTATTCACGAGTTTATGTGGCGGTTAAATGTTAAATAAAAGATAATTAAGAAAGAAGGTTTTTAGCAACTATTACAAGTTATTAACTGATTATTTTAAATTTAGTGATATGTGAATTACAATTGGGTTGTTCACTTGTTTTATCCGCGTTTTGTAAGTGATTAGGTGATGCTACCCGCACCAAAGTACAAACATAACTCTGACTTGCAACAAGATTAGACATCAATGTTTTCCAAGTGTTTGTATCATGTAATTGTTCAAAATTTATCTGGGATACAATAGGATATATATACATGTTGGAAATGTATATATTTACAAACATGTGAATGTCCGGATTCGAACTCGTGACCACGGGATTGCACACATTAGCGAATGAGAATTAAAGTTAATAATTAATGTTTATGTTTACGATTAATTATTGCACATTAAGTCCGGTTAACGATCGTTAAGTATTTAACGGAAAAATAACTAACGACCGTTAAATGAAAAGAGAAAGGACTAGAAATGGAAAACTTGGAAAAGTTATCGGTTTGGCTTTGGGCTTTCTATTGTGGCCGGCCATAGGGCCTCTCCAAGGCCTAATTCTCTAACTTGTTCCCTAAGTTTACCTACTAGTATATAAAGAGGGTTAGGTTCTAGGGTTTCATACACTTGTGCATTGAATTAACCCTAGATCTCTCCTCTCCTCTCTCTTGTCCCAATCGGCCGAACACCCCATTTGTAAGGGAGTTTGGTTTCGTTTTGCTTAAACGAGGACTTGTGTTAGATCTAGCAATCGCTTGATTCGTTTGGTTAATTCGTGTGTACAAGACCGTGGTTGTAAGACATTATTCTTACACCAATAAGTACTTTTTTGTTTTGCTTTGCTCGAGGGTTGTTTTGCTTTGCTCGAGGGATTTGACATTCGCAAGAGGTACGTTATGCATACTTTCAGTTAATTAATTTATTTGTTATGATCTTTAAGTCTTCCGCTGTGTACTCTTGATGTCTTTTTGTTTTATTGTATTTTATATATCATAAACTCAACAGTGGCATCACGAGCCTTGTATAACAAGTAATTAATTACTGAAACACATAATTAAAATAAACATGAATGTGTTATTATTTGTATGCTTAGATCTAGGGTTTGCAAAACCTAAACCCTAATATTGAGGGGGGGCATTTTTTTGGTGCCCTAATTAAGGTTTTGTAAACTATTGTTTTAATTGGATTAGAAACCCTAAGATGCATGCAACTTTATGTGTATATGCGTAACTTTGATTTAATTGCATTAATTGTTAAGTGTAATTTTATGTCCATGATCATTATCTGCATGTTTTATCATGGATCTGCTTTTATTGTATGTCTTTCCTGTTTAAGTGATATACATTAATTTTTGATAGATCTAAAATTGGGGAAGACCTCAATAATTATTAATTTAATCAATTATGTGTTATGTGGTATGTATTTAATTTTGACTTGCGCAATCGATGAATCGATGCATGTGGTTCACCTTGTACATAGATGAAAACAGGTGAAAGTCTTAATTAAATATATGCATATTGTCAAATCTAGAATTGGTTATTAATAGGATTTATCAAAACCGTTTGCATGTGGCTATTTGATATGCATGACTTTTATTTGTTATGCATTCATTGTTTACTTGTTTATTTTTTACAAATACTTGCTTGTTTGATATATGTAACAAGGGTATTTTTACAAGAAAAATAAACTGACCTAAACAATGGTGAAACATGTATTTTTAAGACTAGTAATCATAATCGCTTAATTGATTGATGACTTTGGTACAAATGGTTGAACGGCTCACCCATGAGAATGAACTAATAAAAGGGGTTTAAAGAAGTGCGCACAGTCACACTGAAAGGATGTCTAAGGTTGTGCTTTAGCGCGCACTGGTCCTCTCCCCCTGTAAGTTCGAAGGGAGCTACTTAGTAAGCCATTAAATGTGCAAGCTCATCTTAAGGGCGAATTAGTTTAATTCCATGCGCCACTTCGGTGGTAATTATCCGAAACACTAAGTGTTTACACTTATGCAAAAGTACGGTATAATGGATGATAATTAACACTAAATTCCTTGATTGGTGAACCCAATACCTCAATTAAAGTTTGATGATGAAAAGCTTATACATTAAAACAAGATATAAATGTTTTAATAAAAACTATGCTACAAAGATAAATGCATGACATCTTTGTACATATTTGATTTAACATCAAAACTATTACCCTTTAATTTAAGTTATATGCCATCCAACGAAAAGGAAACACCTAAGATTACTTTTTATTTGCGTGAGATCGTGACTTAGATCGTAATCAAAGGGTAAAATGTCCACGTGTCGTGAGAGCGGGCATGGACGATTTTGCAATTTCTTAAGTTGGACAACTTAATTGAGTTTTGTAGTGAGAGCTGGCAACTCAAGGCATAAGATGGGATAAAACATGTTTACATGGCGATTGATATTGGCTATATGTAAATCCCATAAATCTAGGAATTGCAATTGAAATTGGCAATTGAGCAAATGCTCTACCATTTTGTATAAGGTTCATTACTAGCAGATCAACTGATGTAATGAAATTATGACAATTTGGATCCTAGTTTTCAATAAATATTAATTGGTTATATGAATATGAACCTTGGGTATTTAATTGTTTATTGAAAAGATAAATTATCGAAAATACTAAAATTGAATTTTGTAATTCTTTTGAATGTATAAATGCAACATTTAACCGTAAACGTGGTTTAGTCTTTGATTTGTAAATTGATCCATTCTAGCATTCTAACAAATGTTTGATAGAGAATAATTTACTGATAAGACAAACGAAGTCTCTTTTCCATGGGAGAAGCATGAGACTCAATCCTATTCCTTTTCATGAATGAGAAAGGTATAATAGGAACATTTGAATTGTCTAAATTCTAATGTAACTCTTAGCAATGAATTGCACAACTTATTTTCCATAAAGATTTCATTACCCTCATTTGGTGAATGAATCCTTTGTAACAACATGAATGTTGGTTAACTGGAAAACATGTATATGAATTACTAGATTAGAAGCTAGACTAATTACCGCAAAAATTGGTAAAAGGCAAACTAGCATATTTTTATCTAAGTTGTTTTGCTTTAGCCTTTAAAGGTACTACATACCAGTATGGGGATGGTAGGCCTGTTGAGGAAGAAATTGCATACCCAATTTTTCGAGTTAATAACATTGATGGATAACCTATCATTTATATAGTAGAATACACCTTTTAGTACCTTAGTAATAATTACGTATGGTTCTTCAAAGGTGTAGGAAAGTAAAAAGCAAGCAAGTTGTTTTCACTGGTTATGCAACACTTACAATGTTGTCAGATTCAGTGGGAGCATTTGTGTTGCATTACTGAATAAGAAGTTGTTTTAATGATTTCTAATTCAGTGGGAGCTACAAGCCTTATTTCCTGTGTAGTAACCCATATTATCTTCAAAGATAATTACTTTCCAAATTGTAGACACTTATGTTTTTAAGGATAGTCGTGTACGTTTCCTTACTAAACAATATAGTTCTACATCTACTAGTTATATCTATGACACAAATCATATTAATCAAATAAACGAACGTGTATCGTGTTGTTTATATGCTACATGATGTTGTTCCATGCACAAGTGGGAGAAATCTTATTGTGTGCAAGGTACAACACATATTAATATGATTTAAAAGGATTATCTTGACTGAAAAGTAAGAGAATAACGTTCTAATAGGAAGTATACATTTAAATATGTATGATTGCCCTATTAAGAACATGTGTCAAGATGATAACAAAGACTACTTTATTTTAAATATTTATGTCATTCAATATTTAAGAAACACTTGTAGTTACAATTTATGTTACGTGAGAACGTGAACTAGATTGTAGCCCAAGGTAAAATATCCACGTGTCGTGAGAACGAGCATGGATGATTCTGCAGTTTCTTACATGGAACATTTCATGGAATGACATAATTAAATGAAGTAATCTAATACTACCTTGAATTTGAGTATTCGTTGAATGACTTAAATATATGTAGTAAATATTAACTTGAAAACCCGAGGTGGTGTTCATAATTACTTTAATTATAAATGTTTATGATTTTGTAAAGTCACAAACATGAAGTCTTTTAATACAAGACTTACAATATAAAGTAAGACGTTAACTTGCTATGTTTTAAGACATATGCATGAAGTCAATGAGTTGATCAATGACTTATAACGTATAGTGGGATTATAACTAATATGTCTTTTGACTTGGTCAAAAATATTTGTGTTATAATACATGCAATTGACTTGGTAATTCTATTGTACCATTAAGTTTTACATTGTTGGTAAATAGGTAAGCCAAAAGGGTAGATGGTTATCTTAAATATTGTTAGATTAATCTTACAATATTAATTCTAAGGAAATACCATAGTTTTATGGTATGTTCTTTTAGAAGAATCAAAATCTGTTGGCATTATTTGATTCAAGATAACTATAGTTTCTTCCAAAAGTTATCAAGGTTGGTAGATTGAGTATAGATTGAATATACTCAATAAGACTCCAACCTAGAAGATTAATAAGACACCATTTGTTTATGGAATGTGATGAATCACATTAAGTCCTATAAATGAAGTTCTGAATTTGTTAAACTACTTATAGAGTGAGTTGTAACAAACTAATGTTAGGAACTGTCAATTTTTTTGTAATATCCCAAAAGAGAACAATGTATTGTTGCTCTACTTGCTAAACTATTTAAAGGTAATCTTTAAATTTTTAAAGGAAAGTGGGAGTTTTGTTTAGATCTTGAAAGATTGAATTACAAAATACATAATCTTCTAAAATGCACTAGCAAATATCATGATGAGGCTAAACATGAAAATGATAGACCTTAATATGATGGAATTGTCATTCATAGATCCGTAAGGATATCTCAGATATTTAATATGCTGAGGAATATGAGTTACAGATCATTGTAAGCCTGTTAATCATAATGATAAATTTACCAAATGTTGAATTGTGGAAAATCAATCATACTATGAATGTAGAGATGTTGTCCATAAAGATAATCAACTTTAGATACTTGGTTTATCTTAATAATGAAAATGAGTTTCTTCAAAGGATGAAAACCCTAGTGGTTTAAATCTTTGTGTAGAAATCATATGGACAATATTGTACATGTATTTAATGTATGTCTAGTGATAATAATATCAATCATACTTAAGCAATTAACTATGATTGAATATTCTTTTCTATATACATTAAATAGAAGTATAAAGATTATAATTGTCATACTTAGTTTCATTGACATGAAATTTTGACAATGAATGTCATAACTCTTTGTTGTGAAATTACTTTTGCGAGGACGATGAGTAATACAAAGAAGTTTTATGAATTCAAATAATCCTTGGATATGTACAAACTGCAAGAATTCATGAATGGATATATGCAAGCATCTAGGAGATGTTTCTTATGTTTAATATTAAATCCATGTTTGATTTAATAATTAAAATAAGATTGCTCATAAGTATTCCTGAAAGCTAGTGGGAGTATTAATTTTTTTTTTTTTAAATCTTATATGTTGTATGGGCAACTACATTCCACTTAAATTAAGTTTTAGTTGGGAATGAAACTTCGTTTGTAAGATTTGGAAATAATATATACAACTTTGGAATATATGTTTATTATTATAAACATATGCGGTAAATAAATGAGTCTAATAGAACATGATGAGTACATATCTTTGACAAGATAGTATATGAATGAGATCTTAAAGTTTAACTTGAAGATTCATCATGAACATCATGTTGTGTATAAAGTTGTTGTGTCATGCTTGATTACAAGATGATTTGAGAACATTGAAAGTTGTTAGTGTAATAAATATTTTAAAGGAATATGTTTGGATTTAGAATCACATTCCACAATCTGGAGATGCTCCTAGATTCTATGGATGATTATATGACAATTGTTTCATAATTGTCATTGCCAACAAACTTGAGTTTTGGTAGGCACCAACATTACACTAGAACCGTTCAAAAGTTTACGGATATTTAAAGAGCATATTGTTGTACACAATGATGCTGGTATAATTGAGATGACACTCAATTCTAGTCAAGGTATCCTTGATGATGACCATGTTGACTAGTTATGCTCAACTAAGAGCATAGTTGCATTATACATTAAAGAATAAAGAATACTTTAAAACTTTAAAGTTTTGAAAGATAATTGTCATAAAAGGGTGGTTCAGGTTATCACGCACCTTATGGAATGATATGACAATATCAAGATATGTGTAAACATATACAAGAAATTCACTTATTGAATTCTTGAAATAAGTATTATCAAAATTCCTATAGATTAAAGTTAATTGAAATTATGCCTTGTCAACAAGTATGATTTTCATGACTTGTGGCAAAATTCATTAACTAGTATTATCATGCATTGATCTATTTAGTATTTAGATAAAGGATGTTAAACAATTATTATTTATAATGAATTAAAGTACGGTATACGTTTAATTTCATTTATAATATTGTGTCCTGTATTTGCATGTTTAAATCCTTGAATAACTTAAGTTATTCTAAATAGTCCGTTGTCGATCAATAACATGGGAATGATATTGAATTAAGACAAATCTGAGTATTAGTTAGAATATACTTGAAAGTATATTGATGCGTAGCATGACTAATTTCAGATGATATTCAATGAATTGAGTATAGGACTTATCCCACCTACATGATGATACTTTATGGATCTTAGTCATTAAGTATATCATGTATATTTATCCTCTGACTTGAGATACAAGAGATATGTCATGGATGTAGTGCATTTTTGTGAAGCAATCTAACGCTATAACGTAATGGTAGTTATAAGGGTGGTTTTCAGAAGTGTTGCGAAATCTATGAATCCTGCTTGTAGTCAAAATGGGATTTGTTTCCTTCAAATTTATTTTGAAGTATAATACTACTGGGCCCCTCGTAGGGTTGTTAAGATGTTTGCATGGCCATGCCCAAGGTCTTCGAATATGTTCAAGAATTGGTAATCTTAATCAATCACATAAAGCGAGAAACTGAATAGTTAATTAAGAAATGAGTGAGATCCATATTCTTATTAACATAGTATTAGAAACAAAAGGATGAATATGATGATGAATCATCAAAACTTGGTTTTTCTCCAAAAAACCATACACGAGTTGTACCGGGGGCATTGGCGTGTTGCTAGACGCTAACCAATGTTATTTCACGTTTTGTAAACATATCCAAGTGGGAGCTGTTGGAAATGTATATATTTACAAACATGTGAATGTCCGGATTCGAACTCGTGACCACGGATTGCACACATTAGCGAATGAGAATTAAAGTTAATAATTAATGTTTATGTTTACGATTAATTATTGCACATTAAGTCCGGTTAACGATCGTTAAGTATTTAACGGAAAAATGACTAACGACCGTTAAATGAAAAGAGAAAGGACTAGAAATGGAAAACTTGGAAAAGTTATGGGTTTGGCTTTGGGCTTTCTATTGTGGCCGGCCATAGGGCCTCTCCAAGGCCTAATTCTCTAACTTGTTCCCTAAGTTTACCTACTAGTATATAAAGAGGGTTAGGTTCTAGGGTTTCATACACTTGTGCATTGAATTAACCCTAGATCTCTCCTCTCCTCTCTCTTGTCCCAATCGGCCGAACACCCCATTTGTAAGGGAGTTTGGTTTCGTTTTGCTTAAACGAGGACTTGTGTTAGATCTAGCAATCGCTTGATTCGTTTGGTTAATTCGTGTGTACAAGACCGTGGTTGTAAGACATTATTCTTACACCAATAAGTACTTTTTTGTTTTGCTTTGCTCGAGGGTTGTTTTGCTTTGCTCGAGGGATTTGACATTCGCAAGAGGTACGTTATGCATACTTTCAGTTAATTAATTTATTTGTTATGATCTTTAAGTCTTCCGCTGTGTACTCTTGATGTCTTTATGTTTTATTGTATTTTATATATCATAAACTCAACAATACATGAAACTGAACTGCTAATATCTATAACAGTCGTGGTTTAACTTGAATTGATTTTTGCAGAATTAGTTAATACTGTTATCAAGAATATCGTGAGATGAAAGCTTCACGTGTGTCTTTGGATAGGATTAGCTGTCTACCTCCAACCATTATAGAAACCATTTTGTGTCTTCTACCGATTCAAGAGGCAGTAAGGACAAGTGTCCTTTCAAAGGAATGGAGGTACAACTGGACTAAAATTCCTAAACTTAAGTTCGATGCGTATAAGTTTAAAGTAGCAGCTAAAGAGAATCAGCTGTCTGTTATGGAGCAAATCTTTCACAAACGAAGTGAAAGGAAAACAATGAGCGACAAGTGTAAATTTTTTATGCTATATATCAGGTTCTGTTATTGCACCAAGGTCCAATACTTGAGTTTACCCTTTCCGTGCTTGGCGCAGTCATTGGCTGTGTTGAAATTGACCAGATAATAACTCATTTATCGAGGAAAGATACTGTCACGAAACTAACGCTCGACTTGAATAACTCATATAGGCTACCCTTATCCATTTTCTCCTTGCAGCAATTAACGGACCTTACTCTTCTGTACTGTGAAATTGACCATCAACCACCATTAAATGGATTTGCTAGCCTTACTAGATTATGTTTGATGGATGTAGAGTTCACTAACAAAACGTACTTACATCTCATATCCAGTTGTCCAGAACTTAAATGCTTCGAACTGGTAAGGTCTTCTTTATAAAGTATTGAATATTAATCCACATGAGCTTTCATTACTTAACTGAATATTCTAAGTTCCTGCAGCATACAGAATATAGTAGTATGGATAATAATGATGGCGAAGCTGCCACCCTTCCAAAGCTACTGGAGTGTCTACATGTGGTTGAACAGTTGACATTTAGCCTCTGTTACCGTTTGGTAATATTGTTTTCCGAATGATTTATAATTGATTCAGTTTGTAAGGAGAGAAAGTTTTTGGGTTTTAATCTTTGTTTTTGCATGTCTTAAGAGTCATGCCCACGAGAGCTTCCAACCTTATTAGTCCACCTCAAGTACATTTTTTTAGAGCATATTTCTTTCTGCGACAAATACTGGTTATGTTTTCTTGTTCTGCTGATGAGAAGCTCTCCAAACTTGGAGAAAATTGAGATTCTGGTAAATTACATAAATCTATTTTTTTATCCTTTTTGTTTCTATTATCATGCCATCAATCACTAACACAAGAAACACCCTTCATATTGATGGATATGTTGGTTACATTACCATTTCACAAGACACCTGAGATAGGCTCCATTTCTCTAGAAGATTTTTCGGATATTTGGTTGGAGCACCTGAATGAAGTTGTAAGTGGTGATTTTTCCTACTCGACACTCAACATGGAGTTAGTGAAGCTTCTCTTATCTAAATCACCGTTGCTGAAGAAGTTGAAGATATTTCTTTGCAATGAGATTTCCAAGGATAAAGAATTGAAGATATGCAAAATCCTTTTACGCTCCACACGTGCATCACCACTGGTAGACATTATTGTTGAGCGTGTTAGTGGTCGTAGTTAAACCTTGCTGAATGTCATGTTTAAATATCTGTGTTTTATATGTAGTTAATGCCAAATCACTGTAGATCACTATCGTTTTGGGAGTTACTGTTAAGATTGATGATCATATTCTACCGATGTTAAGTTGCTACTTGCTTCTGTGATTTATTTAATTAAATCTTATGGAATATCTTTCCTTGTCGACTTGCACACAATTGGTGTTCTCAAACATTATCTAATGTTTATAGTCGAGCGAAAAACATATCTAGGGCTCTATCGCTGTGTTGCAGTGACCATTGTTCCGATGGAGTTAGAAGGAGACAATGAACAAACAGTCGGTAGTTTTAGGGATCCATAACCTTCTTTTTTTTTTCTCTGTATTACCGTCCTGTTTTGTCTCGTACCTGACTTTTGCGTGTTAGAATCGGACGAATTGGTGATAAAGAACTCAATGTTAATATTAAGAGTGATGAGTTAACCAACTTCATGTTATATTTCTATAAGCGTAAGTTTCCTATTTTGTTTTCCCTTTTTTAACCCATAGATTAAAGTAATAGGCAAAGCTCAAGGATTACCATATGCTATCACACTTAAGAGTGAAGAGTGAAGACAGACCACGAAACTATTTCTGATTTTAGTATTTTTAGTAGCATTTTAGATTGTTCAGAAAGATTATTGGGCCACAATGGCTGGTAAGGATATTGGGCCAGCATATTCAGTTATTCTTGTGGCGAGTTCTTTAATTAAAGCTAGTTTGGAATCTGAAAAAAAGCAGGGGAGAAGTGTAAATTGTTAAACACCTTAAACTTGTGCACAATACATACATATTTCAAATGTGATACATGCTGGTTACTGTTCATACATAAGTTCATAAAAACACATACATATAAGATACATGTGTATTTGTTATCATCTACATGTTTCCCTTAGTACATAGCGTGTTCATATGTGCATATTAGAATGGACAAGTTTGTTTGACGTGGCGTTCTACCTCTTATTTTTGACAAGTTTCACTTAAAGATGTTGAAATTAGAGCCATAAATTTTAAGACTTGTCGGTCACAGTTAGCCGGTGAAACTGAATGCATAGGCTTGTGATACGTGTTAATGACGGTCTCTCTTAGACTCATGCACGTTTCATACATGCACTTGAATGCATCTACATAGCTAAAGCAACGTGCGGGTTATGTAGGAAGGCAAGATAGGGGTGTTTCCTTTCTAAATATGATCAAATGACATGACGAAACATAACTGATATCACACGCTCAGCGGGTGAGTTTCTTACATAAATTGTGACAACTTTGGAAATTTGACAAAATCTAAAGCCATGGACATATGAGGTAGCTAAACATGGACATCACACGCAAAAACTAAAGCTATGGTAATGGGATCATAATTCATAAGTGAACAACAATGATAGTTGAGGACTTAAAGGGTCTAATTCAAAATGGCTACATAAATAAGAGTAAACTACAAATTCATCCATGTGGTTTGTATATTTTGGTACAAATCATCCATATAAGTTAATAATGTTTGTTACTTTTATGGAATTGTAATTTATGGTTATTATCATCTTGCTCATTTATGCTTATTATCAGGGCCGGCTTTAGGGGAGTGCAAGAGGTACGACTGCACAGGGCCACCACTTGACGAGGGCTACCAAATTTCATGCACTTCTATTATATATATTAATACAACTAGCCGGGTACCCGCGCACAGTGGCGGCGATAAGTATAGTTATATGTGTTTGGTTACACGTTTAGTGAATTCGTTTCACAACACTTCGAATGTATACGTGTTAGTTGTAAGTGTTTGTTTGGGTTACCCGTAACTTTCCCGCGACATCATTATTCCCGATATAGAAATACCTCGAATCTCTTACGCCAAACACAACCCCAAAAGTATATGATTTTGACGAATCAAGATTATATTGATTGAAATAAATGAAATAAAGGTTAAAGTTGTAAAAATTTGAATTAAAATAAAATAAACCCATTAAAAATATAAAAACAAAAAAATCATAAAAATATATCAAAATGAATGTTGAATTAAAGAGCATAAAATTTTAGAAAATATGGTGAAATTAGATTATAAAAAAAATAAGTAGATAAAAATATATTTTAATTTAAAAATAAAGATGAATTTTTAGTTGAGAAATGACACATGTCATTTTATAATTGGAGCTCTTTATCTTAATTTTTAGTGGTTAGGAGTTAGGTTTGGAGTTTGTTAGAAGTTAGGCTTGGAGTTTGTTAAGAAGTGACACATGTCATCTCATGATTGGAGCTCTTTATCTTAATTTTTGGTTAGAAAAACTCTTTCCATAATAAGCAGGTAAAAAAGTCTGAATTTTTAAGCCTTCTAATTTTAGAAGGCCTAAATGCATTATAAAGTAGTATAGATTAGAAAAACTCTTTCCATAATAAGCAAGTAAAAAAGTCTGAATTTTTAAGCCTTCTAATTTTAGAATGCCTAAATGCATTTTCCATAATAAGCAAGTAAAAAAGTCTGAATTTTTAAGCCTTCTAATTTTAGAATGCCTAAATGCATTATAAAGTAGTATAGATATGAGACTCAAGCTTAATTAATTCATGCACTACTTATAGATATGTATATTATGTGTGTGCTTGAGAGCCTCTTTATGGTAATGGCACGGAGTCACTGAAATCCACGAGACGACCCTGCTTATTATTATTTGTATGCTTAATCTTATTTAGTTCCATATATTGTATTGTTCCTATCGTTGAACGTCACTAATTCCTTATTCTCTACACTTGGTAATGCATCATGTCCTATTGCGTATAGTTTGAGCTTTGACTTAATTTGTATGCATTGGTTGACATATTGACCCAATGATAAATGCATAAATCTGCATACATACTTAGAAAACTCCACCAATGACCTTGCATCATTATAGCGTAAATAGGAGAAAAACTTAAACCAAATAGCACTCTAGTTCACTTGTCATTTTGAAGGTTTAAACTTTAAGCCTTTCAGTCTTCAATATATACCAAACATATCACAATTCTAAGGTCGTGTTTGGTTGGGGCCAATTGGAGGAATTTTGAGGGTTTTGAATTTTAAATGCCCTCATTTATCATGTTTGGTAAAATTAATGGGGGGAACTTTAAATGCTTTTGTGATTTTAATTTCTATTAAAAGGGCCATTTTAAATTCTGTGGCTAGACGAGGAAATGATATTTCCACAAGAGATGCTTTGAGACACATTTACCCCTTATCTTTCACATATACTTCTTCCCCATCTCATCATTTCTTCTTCCCATTACTCGTAAATAAAACAAATCTTCTCTAGAACTCCATCAATCGCTCCATCACTACTTCAATCTTAAAAAACCTATTCGATTCTCGCATAATATTCATGGCTCCCTCACTCAGATTTCTCTTGAGTTTGATTTAGATACCAACAACGCTTTTGGGCTTCTCGGGTTTTTCTGATTTCAGTTCCATCACACAAGCAGATGCTTTAGCTCGCCTTGAATTTATTATATATGGTTGTAAAAAAAAGTGATGATATTAATGGGTATGAACATGGTTGTATGTAGAAAGTATGAAACCGATCATTTTGTGATTTTAATTGTTCGAATGATATGACTTTTGGATAAAAAGTGTAAGCCTTTGATTATTTGTGGAAGATCTAATCTTTATGCTTTATTATTGTAACTACTTGGTTGTCTCTGTTTGAAATATAGGAAGATTATGATGGTGAAAGGGCAGGGGCAATTGTGTCATCTATCATTTTGCAAATTTAATTTCCCTTGACATGCTTTTTGTGAACCAAACACAAAAGCAAGAATTTGAAACTTTAAGCATTTGAAACTTCTAGCAATTCTAATTTCCCTGCATTTCAAAATCGCGAACCAAACACCCCCTAAGGGTTTTGATCAATTTTTTCAGACATCAAACACATAAAAGGTTTTTGACATTGCGTTTGTAAAACAAATTTCTCATCTTTTGTTTTGTTTTTTTTTTTTTTTTTTAATAATTCCATTTACTGTGTACCAAAATAGTAGATAGTCACTTTCCACATCCTATTTTTCCTTGTGAAAATTACGTATGAGGCCACTGCATGTGGGACTTGTCCTGCAGAGGATCTCTTTTACTCAAATATCCAAAAAGGCCAAGCAATTCGCTTCAATTTTGTGCAGAAGTCCTTGAAGGACACTTGTCGGCGCCCCGTTAATTAAACGTGAGAAAATTTAAAAAAAAATAAAATAAAAGCAAATCGCTTCAAAATTGAAGCGAATTCTGACATATGTGGGGCCGTAACTGACACACGAAGACAAAAACACCAATTCGCCTCACCCTTGAAGCGAGTTCTGACGCTGTGGGCCCAATCATGTCAGATGAAGACCAAAAATGTTGATTTTACTGTTTGTATTTGTTGTGCTTGTAGCATTAAAGTATGCTATACTAAAATTGGTTGTTGTGTCATTTTTTATATAGAAACATTGATTTATAAAAGTGTAAGATTGGTTGTTCCGTTGTTGTATCTTGTGTCCTCGTAGTATCAGTATTAGTCATCATATATTAATGTATTATTAGCTCATTTATTAGTTTATTATTTTGTTATTCATGTATCGGTTTTAATTGTTACGTATATCACTTACGTAAAAATTTTATGTATTTCGAGCAAAAGTTGAATAAAAAATGTTGAATGAAAGTATAATTTTGTGTATCTTGTTACTGCGATTGTGTGTATAAAAAAATTGGTGTCAAATGAAAAAGATGGTGCAGAAAAGTATAATATTGACGGACTTATTGATGAGAGGCCTATAATCATCAAACTGGTTTATAAATTCACGTTTCTATACTTCCTACTTTAATACACTATCTTATGTTACCCTTTTTTATTTTTTTATAAACCCTTTTTACCCAATTACTTTTATACACAAACAAAAAAGATATGTTATTATTGCTTTACATACTTGTAAATACGTTACTTTAAACTATTTTTACACAAAACGCATGCTCAAATATTGTCTCTTTAATACAAACATCACTTGTAAAATTCAAATACACAGACAAAAGAAACATCACTTGGATAATTGAAAATGAAAAGCATGATGCTACAACTCAATCAGAACATACCAATAGTTGTTAACTAGTCACATAAACCTTCTACTTTATTAAAAACCAAACCGATTAAACCAACTATTTGAATCCTACATGTGTTGATCGTCTAGATGTTGAGAGTTGTGTTGCTGGGACGTGTATTGTTGAAACACTTGAGACTGGTATTGAAGATCATTTTGAAGTGGTTGCGTTCGGTTTTGCTGAGATAGGTTGAAATTTTGTTGTGTGTTATGTTGATCATATGTTTGTGATGTGTGTGTGTTTTCAGCATATTGTTGAGATGGGTATGGGGTGTGGTGGTAAGTTTGTGAAGCGTATTGGTTTGTGGGGTATGTGTTGTCAGCATATGGTTGCCAAAAGTACTAGTTTTGACCATTTGCTGGATTAGTGTATGTGTTTTGGCCGTATGGTTACCTTGAGAATTGCTTGTTTCCCATAAAACTTTGATCGAACGGGTGATGTTGGGCATAAAAAGGTGCAGTGTCATGTTGCTCGTTAGTTGGAAATTCCCCTTGCTTTTGTTTACCCTTGCTGTTAGGTGGATCTGGGACAAATGATTTTTTGCAATTCTGACGCTTATGCCCCGCTTCTTTGCACCTGCTACAGTGTATAGTCGTTGGCTCTTCTCCTTGAGATGGTATACGGTTTGTGTTTAACAGACGACCTGGCTGAGGGTTGTCCATTGTTGGAGGAGTAAGAGGATGTATATGGCTTGGATACTCCCATTCGTTAAAATTACCAACAAATTGAATTGACTCTGCATAGGTTGCTTGATATTTTTCCTTTTTAAACCAGTCATGTACATATTGCACACAATCTATTAGGTTCAAAAACCTTGTAATAAAGAATAACGTGACCACAATGTATCCCGGAAATTTGCCATTTCCGACATTCACATTCACCGGTCGTAAAGTTCACTTCACGGTTATATTGGCCATCATAAACTTGATATCGAAATTGAGTAATTCCGTGTAAAACCCAACTGACGCTTTTCATTCTTCTTTTCTCAACCTTATGCGTTGCCCAGTCTGTGATGTCGTACTTCATTTTTGCTACAGAAAAATGTAAATATAAATTAATTAACTTATCTCATATATTTTTCAAAATGATTAATGAATACGTCATGTTTTAAACAATAAATACCTGCAGCTTCCCGACGTTTAAAATACCACTTTTGAACCATACTTCGGTACGTGTCGGTCAACACTTCGGTAGCTATACATACAAGACATGCATTAACAGACTCGACACTGTTAAATGTACAATAATTGTAACGGCTACGTGGGCAATGTGCTCGAGACCAACGTCTAGGATCAGCCTCCATTAGCTTTTTGTGTGCTTCAGGTTGTACAGCCTGAAGTATGTGCATTTGTCTTTGCCACTCATCGGGAGTATACGCTTTGCATATGCCCCAATATAGACCTTTAACTTTTTTGCTTTTCAAGGAAAGGTTCATCATTAGATGTCGACAACAAATACCATGAAACGTCGACGGAAACTCATTCCTTAGCCGAAGCTATTGCGGGATGCCTATCGATATGATAACCATATTGGGGTTATCGCCGATGCACTCTCTAAGTAATCGACATCCACCATGACCAACAATCACTAGTCTCCCCTCGCATATTCGTAAGCAATAGGCAAAATTTGGTTGTTTCCGTCCATCCCAACGGCTTGCAAATTTGTACCCTTGTAAGTACCCTTTAAATGCGCCGTCCACTATAGTAGTGGGCGCAGATTGTTCACAAACGTAGCGAAATCATGATAAACAATTTTTAAAATTATAATAGCAAACGGGTTTTTGCATGCACTTAAAAAAAAATTGAACAAGACTTACCGATGCACCAATGGCAATGAATAAAATTTCAAAAACCCCTTGATTGCTTTTCTTGATACGTGTGACCGTCCCCTCGGGTTTTTTTTTCTAAGTTGTGACAAGAATACGGTAGCATTTCAAAAGATTCTAATGGTGAACCTCTTAACAATTGTAACCCATAATCCTTCCCTCTCCATGCTTGTTGGTAAGTTATAGATGTTTTATATTGTGCCAGGATATCTTTTTGTATATCTCTCCCTTTCAAATCACGGCTACCATCTTCTAATTTATCTTTCATAATGTGAGCAATAAATTTTTTGTTTGCATTTCGATGGTTAGGATATGTTTGAGTTCTGGGACACGTGTGAATATCATTCATGTTTGTTATTTGGAAAACATCTGAATTTGGCCAACGTCTGGCATTAATATACCATGCACATTGTTCATAATGGACGCATTTTATGTTGTAAATTTTAGGATTAGTTTTTTTCGAAACAAATTCATAACCATCTTGTAAAGCTTTCAACCTGTATGCCATGTCTAAATCCGCCCTAGTTAAAAAAAGCTTATTGATTTTTACTTCAGTTTTCTTGTTATAATCCTTTGTAGGCATAGGTTTTGGGGTGTAAAGCGGTGGTTCAGGAACTTCAGGGATGTGGTCAAAAAAAATTGTCCATTTATGGTTAACGGGGTGTTGGGTTTTATTTTGCTCATCAAAACAATCATTTTCATCATCTTCCAGTTAGTTAACCGAAGGAAAAGCAAAAGATGACCCTGGTTTTGTGAAATTTGCCTCATCTTTATAACCTGAGTCATCATCTTCCTGTTCGTCATCCGAAGGAAAAGCAAAAGATGACCCTGGTTTTGTGAAATTTGCCTCATCTTTATAACCTGAGTCATCATTTTCCTGTTCGTAATCTGAACTGAAAGCAGATGATGACCCTGGTTTTGTGAAATTATAGTCATTGTTTTGAAAATCATTTGATGGGCCGATGTTTTCTTCTACCATTGGAGAGAAAAAAATTATAAAACTCTGGCACTTGCTGAGTTGAACCAAAACTTGTTTTTTCTTCCATTATTTTAGATTGAGAAACATACAAGTGTACAAGTTCACAGAGACTCTAAAGCACATTGAACAAAAAATTTTACCTCGTTGTCGTCAGTATCGAAGTCGAAAGTCACCAAGGGACTTTCACATTTAAATTTACTCGGGCATTTTGCTTCAATTTAAACTTATTCACCACCATATCAACTAACCCTGAATATGTTATATCATGATCCGTAATCACACCGCGCTTTATTTCACCGTAATGTAACATACATTTGAATTTATGTAAATTCAAGGCCATTTTCTTTTTGTAAGTATTGTGGAGATGTGTATACATTCAATTTCGTGGATGTGTTATTTATACCGTAATATTACCTTGTGTGTTTGCAAAAAGTAATTAACATGTGTCATATTTCGTGTATAATATTATGTGATCAAAAATTTGTTTTCCTGACAAGTCAAACTAATGTCATATTTCTTGTATGCCAGTCACATCTTTGTCTCTATAAGGGCCCTGAGTAGTCTCTATTCATGTCATATTTCGTGTATAGAATTATGTGATCAAAAGAAAGTTTATTTACTAGTCACATCTGTGTCTCTATAAAGTTTCTGACAAGTCATATTCATGTCATATTTCGTGTATAATATTATGTGATAAAAAAAAGGTTATTTACTAGTCACATCTGTTTCTCTATAAAGTTTCTGACAAGTCATATTCATGTCATATTTCGTGTATAGAATTATGTGATCAAAAGAAAGTTTATTAACTAGTCACATCTGTGTCTGTATAAAGTTTCTGACATGCCATATTCATGTCAGATTTCGTGTATAATATTATGTGATCAAAAAAAAGTAATGCAGTCACTCTATTTAAGAAAAAATGTTAATACTATAACTTTAGAAATTCAACTACACTGAAAACTACTTGTAACCATCCCCAAACAATGTCAGACAACATACCCCTTGATCTTCAGATCAATATCATGAATAGGCTTCCTATTAAGTCTTTAATGCAGTTCCGTAGTGTCTCGAAGACTTGGAAAGTCGCAATTGACAGTAACAACTTCATATGTTGTTACGGTTTTCATGAGGTTGATACTAGAAGTTTTTTTGTAACATACAAGCAAGATAATATAGGTTTTATGTTTTATGTTGATGACAATCTAGGCTTCACACCTCTAAATACAAATTTGGATCTTACCACCGTTAAGCCAATTGCTACTTCTGAAGGTGTTTGGTGTTTTTCGTATATTGGTAATATGATGTTTATTCTTTGGAATCCATCCATAAAACGATCAATAGGGATATTTGTTCCTAGTTACATGGATCAACCCGATTCACCAAAAATGGTCTTTGGTTTTGGTGTTCGGCCAGACACTTTAGACCCTACCATTTTAAAGATTAATTACCCTTACTATGGTCAAGGACCATGGTACGTGTCAGTGTTTACGTTGAGCTCTGGTAGTTGGAACATTCTTGAAAATTACCGTTTGCCTCGTGAAACAATCCACCTAAAACGGTCTGGCCAAGCATGTGTGGGTGGCAAAATTTATTGGCCTGCTTCCAAAAGGCTCACCAATGATGATGGTATGAGGTACAAAAATTATATGCTTGTTTCATTTGATTTGATTACTCACAAGTTTACTATAGTCTACATACCTGAAGAGCTGAGAGTTTTGATTCCTTTCCCATTCGATCTAACTTTGTTAGAAAATAATCTCGTAATTTCGTCTAGTTTCTATCTAGAGGACATACAATTTCTTTGTGCATGGGTGTTAGAGGTTGATGGTGGTTTTGTAACATCCTTTCGAATGTTATTCAATATTCCATTTCCAGTTGAGCATGTACTTAAGTTGGTGGGTTTTACTAAGGACGAAGAACCAATAGTTGAAGCTAAAGTAAGCCAACAAATGCCCCACTCGCTACAAGTGTTCGTGTGCAATGCTGAAAGCTTTCAAAATGTGGGGGTTGAAGGAGATTCTGGCTCATTCTTCATTGGGCCCAACAAAGAATCACTAATTCTTCTAACATTGTGAGACAAGCAACTTTTAGGATTTAATGTTTAATGGTATCATGTATCGTACTTTGGTAGTGTAATGAATAAAAGTTCGTATTATATGTAGAACTCTAACATTTGATATGAATGAAAGAAGGAACAACTGAATTTCATTCAATACAACCACAAAGTACCATAATGTGACATTGCAAGCTGAACATAACCAGACTTAGTCACTAGTCAAATAACTTTTTTGAACATGAAGGTTTATCTAGTTTTTTCTTCTTGAAACCCTCATTTTTGCATTCTTCGGGCACAACAAGTGGGGATAACTCCACCCGTGATACGTACACATGTAGTTGGTTTTGCTGAAATTGAGTATACGTTTGTATACGCTCCGGTCTTCGATTGCATCAACTAATAGTTCGAGTCCTGAATCAAGACTACAGTTTGGTTTCTTTAAATAAAAAAAGGTTGGGGAGTTTTCATCATAACCTAAACAATTGGTTAAGATTATTTTCAATTGATTGACCGAAAAAGTTTCATAATCAACTAGATCTACACAAGCAACTATACCACCTACAAACTTTCTTCCAGGTGGTGAAGTGAAACTTCCATAATGGTGTAGTCGGACTTTGAATGTCATCTCTTGACCTACAGAATGATTTAACAAAAGAAAAAAAGATGTAATTTTTTTTAATACAACAACGTGGTTTATATAATGTGACCCACTAACGTAAAAATTGTTTGTATACCAGTCACATCTTTGTCTCTATAAAGTCTCTGACAAGTCATATTCATGTCCTATTTCGTGTATAATATTATGTGATAAAAAAAAGGTTATTTACTAGTCACATCTGTTTCTCTATAAAGTTTCTGACAAGTCATATTCATGTCATATTTCGTGTATAGAATTATGTGATCAAAAGAAAGTTTATTAACTAGTCACATCTGTGTCTGTATAAAGTTTCTGACATGCCATATTCATGTCAGATTTCGTGTATAATATTATGTGATCAAAAAAAAAGTTTGTATACCAGTCACATCTTTGTCTCTATAAAGTCTCTAACAAGTCATATTCATGTCATATTTCGTGTATAATATTATGTGATCAAACGAAAGTTTAGTAACTAGTCACATCTGTGTGAGTATAAAGTTTCTGACATGTCATATTCATGTCAGATTTCATGAATAATATTATGTGTATGTGTAAATTTTTAACCGAAATATGACACAGAAACGACAAGTGTATGACACAGTTTTATCCCTCTATTTAAGGCTTACTTTGTCACTCTTTTGCTTATTAAAAATCATTCAGTAATTAATCTTTTCTCATTAAAATAAAATGTCGGACAACATACCATTTGACCTGCAAGTTGATATCATGAATAGACTTCCAGTTAAGTCTTTACTACAGTTTCGTTCTGTGTCAAAGAGATGGAGGTCTTCTATAGACTTTTCCAACTTCATCCGTAGTTACAGCTTTCGTGAAACAGATATGTGTTGTTTTAATTTAACATATATGCAAGGTAATGTAGGTTTTATGTTTTCGGTCAATGGAAGTTTAGCTTTGCATCTAGATACAACTATTCATCTTCCAACTCTTAAGCCAATTGCTACTTCTAAAGGTTTCTGGTGCTTTTCATATGGTTCAAATATGATGGTTGTTATTTGGAACCCATCAATTAAAAGATCTATAGGGGTATTAGTCCCTAGTTTCTTGAATCAACCTGATTCACCAAAAATGGCCATCGGTTTTGGTGTACGTCCTGACAATTTAGACCTAACCATTTTAAAAATTAATTACCCGTTATACGGTCAAGGCCCATGGTACGTGTCAGTGTATACATTAAGTTCGAGACGCTGGAACCATCTTGAAAATGACCGTTTGCCCCGAGAAGAGATTAGATTCAAACGCTCTGGCCAAGCAGTAGTGGGTGGTAAAATTTTCTGGCTTGGTTATGAAAAATCCGTTTTCAATGATGGTATTTTGTACAAACGATATATGATAATTTCTTTTTATTTGGTTACTCACCAATTCCTAGAATTAGGCATACCTGAAGAGATAAGACGCATGGTTGGGCCTCCATTCCATATATCCCAGCTACGGAACTCTATCGTAATTTCAGGAAGTTTCCTTGCAGATGGGTACAAAGTTATGTGTGCATGGGTGGTAGAAATTGATGGTGGTAGTGTATCATCGTGTACAGTGCTATTCACCATCCCATTCCCAGTTGAGAATGTGGTAAAATTAGTTGGGTTTACCAAAGATGATGAACCAATTGTTGAAGCTAGGATCGACCAACAGATAGGTCACTCGCTACAAGTGTACGAGCGAGCTTCTGAATTGTTTCAAGACATGGGTATTGAAGAGACTGGTGGTTCATTTTTCATTGGCCCATATAAAGAATCACTAATTCTTCTTAATGAACCAAATCATACCATCGTGGTTTAGTTTTAGTATTTTTATCTTGAGCGATCTCGTTGTCTTTTGAATGTTTAATGTTTTTTAATAAATGAAGTGTTTGTTTTCCAAATTATGTGCTTGTAGTGCTTAAACAAATGAGACGGTTAATGAAAATTTTTATTTTTAGTTGAATAAACGTAATTTGGATACACAAGCTAACATTCATTCCAACGTAGATTACGAAAAACATTTAAACAAGACAATCTTAAATCATACATGTCACATATTGAATGATTATGATTATAAATAGCAATGATTCTTCCATATGGCTTTATGACGTTCATCTGCTTGAGCATCCTCATTCTGAAAGTGTTCTTGTTCTGCCCATTCAACCATTTGATCAAACGTGTAATCCGCTTGTGTTATGTTCTTTTTTCCATCTTCATTGTCACTTGTGTAGTCTGTTATCACATTATCCATCATTTCTGCCAAAGTAGCATTTGGCAATATATATTTTGCAATAGTAAAATCGACACCGCCATGGTCAATGTAGATTTCAAGTTGCCTAGTGTTCTTTGAAATATCAAACATTACATGCTATCATAGTTGTTTCTTAGTTTGACAGTGCTTGAAATGCCAGTGTGTGGTACTTCATAATAAAGAGCATGAATATTCCTATCAACGATGTTAAACAAATATTGCTTGAGCCTTCTGGCTTCATTCTTGGAATACTGATGTTCATCTTCCAACCATTTACATACGTTGCTTTTCCGCCATAGCAAACCAATTGACCCTTATTGTGAACAGGAAAAGTGAGAATGGTTTGCGTATATGGTGTAGTAGGTTTAGTTTTTTTCTTGTACCAACGTTTAAACCGGACACGCTCTTCCAGTATGTTTTTTCTCTGAACCATTTCATGTATATAACGGACATGCTCTTGACGCTTTTGTTTTGTTGCTTCTGAAATTACACCAACAAATGATTCTTCCATAGAACCATCATTTGGAATCAAAATTGTGCTTAAATCTGCCGGATGCTCACAAAAAAAATTTTGGAGCTGTCCAGCAACTTTTGCGATGTCATACATAACATCAATATCATAATCATTTTCAATTGCTTTCATTCCCATTAACGTTTGGTTTTGTGGCAATGCGTAATATAGATATTTGACCTTTGTTGCTAATTTTCTCTCTAGATAACTAACCATATCTTGAAAATCTAATTCTGAAACATTGATATTCATGTTTGAACCATCTTGATATGTTATTGGGTTAAGTGTAAAGTATCCATTGTAGTTGATAGTGAAGTGTAATGTAGTATTGTTAGATGTTGACATTTGATGAATGAAAGAAGGAATAATTGCTTTAGATTCATTGAAAGCAGAAATATATATATATATATGGTGTATCACATGTCCCTATGTGGTCATATAATTATTGAATGTTGTCATATTTCGTGTAAACATGTATGTAATTTATAGAATGTCATTGAATTGTCAAATACATGTCCCTACTTGGTTACTGACACGCCTAAAAAGATGTCATATAATTATTGAATGTTGTCATATTTCATGTAAACATGTATGTGATTTATAGAATGTCATTGAATTGTCAAATACATGTCCCTACTTGGTTACTGACACACCTAAAAAGATGTCATATAATTATTGAATGTTGTCATATTTCGTGTAAACATGTATGTGATTTATATAATGTCATTGAATTGTCAAATACATGTCCCTACTTGGTTACTGAAACGCCTAAAAAGTTTTCATATAATTATGGAATGTTGTCATATTTCGTGTAAACATGTATGTGATTTATAGATAATTTTGCATGTCCCTATATTATTACTGACATGTCATATGATTATTAAAACATGACAAAAACTTGTCATATTTCGTGTAAAACACTATGTGATATAAACCCTATATATATAACATCCTAAATACTAAATACTAACAAACACAAACATACAAATGGCGGCTACTTTCCAGAGATTCAAATGTAAATTACATTTCAATGGCAAAGAAAGTGGTGTCATAATGTACAGTGACATCACTTACTCATTAATGGTTGAAATGTTGGTGAACAAATTTGAGTTGGATGCAAATACGCAACTCAGATTGTCCTTTAGGCTAAGTTCATCAGATACGACGATGGAGATTCAAGACAACAAAGATGTTCCTTTATTTGTTACGTGTGCTTGTGGTTCCGCTGATGGTATAATACATTTGTACATTTATCAGCCCAGGGAAAATGCAACTACAATAGGACAAACAAGGATAATACCAGGTCCAGCGGGTATTCTTCAATTGGCCAAGCTCCGCAAAAATACAGACATTAGGGAAGGAGGCCCTTCGTCTGTAATGCCAACCCAAGAGTATGTCAGGAGAATAGAGGAGGATGCATCTGAAGATGATCATTTTACGCGTGGCCCTTGGCTAAGCGCGCTTGGCTATCTAGATGCTTTTGGGATCAGGGTAGATGCTTGTTTAGGCGATATGAAAATCTTTTGTAAAAAAGGGAAGCTTAAACTGGTTGTAGCCGTCATCAAGTCTTGTACACCAAATTTGCTTGGTGAGCTAACTGTGACACTCAAAGATCCATCAGGAACAATGTCTGTTACAATTCATCACAAAGTACTAGAAGAGGATAAGGGTTACATCAAGTCTATCGGTGTCGGTGTTGTTTTGATACTAAAGAACGTCTCAGTGTTCACACCAAAACCACATAACCATTACCTTAACATCACATTGAAAAACATTGTTGAGGTTTACCACAAGGATATCGTTTATCAGTGATGTTTAAATTGGACTTTCGTTTTTAATTTGTATCATCTTTATCTTGTAATTTTTTATGTTTTTATTTAACCCATCTACTGGACTTTCGTTTTCAATTTGTATCATCTTTATCTTGTATTTTTTTATGTTTTTATTTAACCCATCTACTGTTTTCATTTAACTCATCTACAAAACTTTAGTTATCGACGACATAACTTGTGATATATAACATACACAAACTTTCATTTGGTAACAGTATATGAAAATACATATACAAACGGTCAGCTAATCATATCTACATCTGCTGGTATTCTTCAACCATAGATAAAAAAAATATATACAAACAGTTCAACTAAACATATCCACATCCGCTAGTATCCTCACAATGGGTACCATAAAAATGATGAGCCATAACAAATCTAAACTCCCTAAAAAACTGTGAAGGGTTATTAATAACCGGTGGTGGGATCCTACCTGTACAAAATTGTAGCATAAGCCAACATACAACTACTCCACAATCCTTACCATTTGATTGCTGCGGAGCCGGAAACCATTTTGAATCATTATAAGAGAATGAGAAGTTAAAATGTTGGCGTCCGGTAACGTCAAAATATCCTTGGATCTGTAAACTTTCATTTAAGACTTTAGTCCATGCAACAAGATGTCGTCGCAACTTATCCGACCTACTGTCACTATCCATCGAGTCGAAAATAGAAATATGAGAATTCGGAAGATCTACGACACCTAAAACCCAGTGATTGCCTTCGACATAGAACGACATATACACATACAAAGATAAAATCATTAGCTTACATACAATTAAATACCTTATTAAAATACTAAACGCATTAAAATCATTAAACAAAAATACTTACCACTTGTACCTCATCCCAAGAAGGGTACGGACGTGTCCTCCCACTTAACATTCCCTGTAATGCACTATCAGTCACAAGTAAGAAGACAAAAGTGCCTGGAGAATACGATGCAAGTGTTGATTTCGCTACTGTCCAACGAGCACCATTTGGCCTCTGACGAATTAGAAGCTCAGTCCATGCATTCATATGCTAATTCATATCAAAAAAATATTAAAATTATTACTAAGCATTCTATAAAAAAAAACTATTCAAATACATTATAAACATGTAATAATAAACTTACATCGTCTGCAAGTCAACCATTACTTGGGACCTTGGAACAAAAAGGGAGCAATTCACGCCAAAAAATTGTTTCACACTCAAAACCCATCACATGACAGTCCAGGTATATGGGTTTAGGGTTCCTCAGGAAAGTATTTAAGTCTTCATATAATGCACGCCTAACCTAAATAGCCAAAAGTAATATCAATAATAAGTTGTTAATCATTGTTAAAAAAAAATATTCACGTAGTTTTATGATTACCTTAGTAGGGTCAACGTTATAAAATGAAATGTACTCTCCGGTATAATTTTCGCGTAAAAACTCAACTCTATCCCCGTCTTCTTCATCATCATCGACCCTATCGTCTTCTTCATCAATAGCTTTTCCAAGATCTAACGGGCTAATATTTACTGAAATGGCATTATCCTTACGCCTACCAGCCTGTTTATCTGGCAAACGATCATACGGGCTCAACAAATAACGTCCAGGACGAACATCTCTCTTTTCTCGATTCATAACACCTTAACACGGAACAAATATACATGCAACTATTATAGTAGAAAAAAGAAAAAAAAAAGATATATACTTATGTGGGTCATAAATTTACCGGCAACACACGAGTAGCTACGGGGGGGGGGGTGATGCACTAGCTTGTTGCGCATTGTTACCCGACCACGGAACAAATCCTTGTTGTGGCATAGGCGTCCTAGAGTGAAGCGTCGGTACGGTCGTATAACTGCGTGCCCACCTGTGGCGTGGCGAGACACCCCGTCAAAGAAAGAACTACTCGGGGGTTAGGAAACCCCCATCTCCGACCACCTGCCAAATACCTACATATAATATTAGAATGTTTAGTAATTTTTAAACAAATGAATAAATTATATACATGCCGTTGGTAAATATACCGCTGTCGGGTACCACTAAATCCAGTTCCATCCTGCCCGAAACCCTACATACAATATTAGTATGTTTAGTAATTTTTAAAACAAATGATTAGGAACAAAAAAATGATAATAAAATACACCTGCGCTGCCGGGAACCGATTACCTCCGCCCAAACAGCCCGAAACCCTACATACAATATTAGTATGTTTTGTTAATACAAATAAGTCGTAAAAACGTTTATTTATATTTTACGATCTTCTAATGTTTTGTCGATAACAAAAGTAAAATCATTTTAACGAAACAAATAGAGTACGTAAATAGTTTGAGTTAATAGTTTTCTAACACAATTAAGTTGTCACATAAAACACTAAAACAAGTATAAGTGATTTTATGATTTAGATACATATGTACAACAACTAGTGTTTACATATTGGGTTAAACATATACTTAAACTAAGTATACTAAAATGGGTAAAAACTAAGTGTATGCTAAAATGGGTAAATACAAGTATATACTAAATGGGTAAAATACTAGCAAATGGTTTTGACCCATAACCCATGGTTTTATATATACTACTTAACCAAGTTCATTGTATCTAGAAAGAAAACCATGGATCAACCCATAACCCATGACCCATGACCCATAACAAAAAATACCCATGGGCAAAGAGGAGCGGACCACGGATCCCTAGCTTTGTGCTAGCCGGATCCCTTGTGGTAGGGATCCGTGGGATCCGGGAACAGAAGAGAATTTCCTCTATAAATAGAGAGCCATTTCTTTCTCTCTACACATGGTTTTCACACATACTTCCCCAAAGTATTCTAACCCTCTAACCTCAGATCTAAGTGATCTATGTAGTTTGTCTTTTGTTTTTGTGTGATCTACTAGGTTCCTCTTAAAGGAGAGATCACCACCTCTTGAAGACGCGCAAGCTCAAGTCCATGAGTTGCCATGCTTCGTCATCATCAAGACTACTAAGGTTCTCTTGTTGATAGTTCTTCCTTTCTCCATAGATGTTGGGTTGAAGGCATTAGTGAAGAATGTCGAAAGTGTCAAGATGAAAGCATTAGTGAAAGGTGCTCATCATCCGTGTCAAAGCATTATTGATGGATGCTAAAGGTGTCAAGACGAAGGCATTAGTGAAGGGTGCCAAGCGTTGTGTCAAAGGCATTAGTGAAGGATGTCAAAGGATCAAATCAAGTAGCATTTGGGAATAATGCTTAGGTCGTATAATCGATGAGGTGCATCGTTATACATATGTGTATTTGTTTATCTACAAGGATGGTGATATCCTTGATGGTGTTGTAACAAGGAGTAGATCTCCTTGAGATTAGGTGTTGTGTCGTGAAGGTGTAGTTCACCTAAGGTGTGAAAGAACTAAGGTGCTTAGCCTAGTACCTAATAAAGGGTAGGCGACGTTGTGATAGGATTAGTTCTCCTAAGGTGTGAAAGAACTCGGTGGTTAGCCTAGCACCGTATAAAGGGTAGGCGAAGTTGTGTTAGGTGTGGTTCGCCTTGGTGTGAAAGAACTCGGTATTTAGCTTTGTACCGGAAAAAGGTTAAGCGACGTTGTGAAGGCTTCTCCGCCACAAGGAGTTGGTGTAGTGCTTACGAACTCTCGAGTAGGTGACTCGGGGAGTGGAGTAGGGCAAGGAAGGTGTCCTTGTAGCCGAACCACTATAAATAACTTGTGTTGTGGTGATGTGTTTCTTAATCTTTATATTTCATTTCACGTTTATATATCCATCTATCAACGTCCAACATAAACAATCAAATGGATTGACATAAGTCGATCTAAATATTTAAAAGGAAGTTTTAAATTGGTAAAACTATTCAACCCCCCCTTCTAGTTTTCCACATGTTTAGTAATTTTTAAAACAAATGATTAGGAACAAAAAGAATGAAAATAAAACATACCTGCGTGTTCGGGAACCAATTACCTCCAGTTCCAGCCGGCCCGAAACCCTGCATACAACATTATTATGTTTAGTAATTTTTAAAACAAATGATTAGCAACAAATAAAATGCAAATAAAACATACCAAGCGCTCAGAACCAATTACCTCCAGTTCCGCCCAAACCCCGCATACAATATTAGTATGTATAGTAATTTTAAAACAAATGATTAGCAACAAAAAATGCAAATAAAACATACATGCGGCGAGAACCAATTACCTCCCGTTCCAGCCCGCCCAAACCCCGAATACAATATTAGTATGTTTAGTAATTTTTAAAACAAATGATTAGCAACAAAAAAATGAAAATAAAACTTACCTGCGCGTTCGGGGTACCACTAAATCCAATTCCATCCTGCCCGAAACCCTAAATACAATACTAGTATGTTTAGTAATTTTTAAAACAAATGATTAGGAACAAAAAAAAATGAAAATAAAATATACCGGCGTTGGGAACCAATTACCTCAGTTCCCAGCCGAAACCCTACATATAATATTAGTATGTTTAGTAATTTTTAAAACAAATGATTAGCAACAAAAAATATACAAATATACCTGCGTTAGGGAACCCAAGACTCAGTCCAGCTCCAAATGCCTGAAACCCTACATACAATATTAGTATGTTTAGTAATTTTTAAAACAAATAAGTAGCAACAAAAATTATACAAATATACCCGCTGAGGAAACCACTAAATCCACTAAAGAAACCAAATATTTTGTGCAACATTGTGTCGTGTTCCTTTATCTTGGCATCCTGAGCCTTTCTCAAATCCTCTAGTTGCTTCAAATGACGATAAACGTATGCTGGAACATCGTCACGGCTATATTGGTCTGAAAGTGGGGGTATTGGTGGTGGTTCGATACTACGCCCCTCAAAAAATGCCATGCTATCACGGAACCAACCCTGTTCGGACTTTAACATTATATATATACATAAACAACAAAAACTAACATTATATATATACATACCTTAAAGGCCCATGTAAAGCCCTTCAGCGTATACTTAGGGTTCTTTACCTTACCGCCGTCGGGCGGTGGTCATGGCTTCACAAAAAAAGCTTCAAGACGTGAACCTACTGCACCAACTAACTGATTGTACAATGTCGGCCATACGTACGAACCCCAAGGATATATGTTCCAAGCATCAATATTATCTACTAAAGCCATGCACCATGGCGGGACTACGTAATTAAACTCGTGGCCTAACAACACCAGCTCCAACAACCCTAGCAAACTAACACGAACGGCATCGATATCGACAAGCTTATCAAAGGCATCATTTAAAATAAAATTATTCAACAGTCCAACAGTTATCGAACATCCATCATAACTTGAGTAAAAAACACGTCTCCTAAGAGGAGTAGGTTCATCTTTATATTTATCTTGAAAATCAACCCTAAATCTCAAGCCAGTTACTAAACAAAACTCCTCTCTACCAAATTTCAACTCAAAATCTCCTACATGATACCTCAATGGAACGACTTCCGTGTCTCCCGGTTCAGGTTCGACTTGACATAAACTAATATAATGTAATAAAATACATGTCTCTTGCATTTGTTTTATATCAAACATCCATCCGAAACACGTCTGCCTAAACAATACATCCTTATTGGTATTCACAATTTTTTTTTAAGGTAATGAACCAATCTTAGCTTACTTCTACGGTAAGGTCAACAAAGAAAATCCTAAAACAACAATGAATAACAATATATATTATTAACTACACAATAAGCATAAAACACCAAATAATGATATTGGAAGAAAAATAAATATTTACCGGAACAACTAGTGCCATATTAACAAACAAACACGTTAACACCTAACCACTACCACCACAAAACCACAACAACAATGACACCGTCAGCCGACACCACCACCAACAGCCACAACACCACCACCGACAGCCTACACCACTAACACCAAAGCCACCAAAACTCCACGCTGCAACAGCTAAACAAAAAAAAAACCAAGGAAGATTTTTGCAACTATGTGAGAAAAACACCTACTCCTACTTCATTTTCACTTGAAATGTAAAACGAAATGAGGAAGTTTGGCTGCTTATTCGGATAAATTTTGCACAGTAACATGAGTAGTCATTCGAATTGATTATGCAGGATATTTTGCTTAGTCCCAATGCATGGAGTGATAAGATCGCCTCAATATTGAAGCGAATAAGTTGCTTTTTCTGTCTTCGTCAGATGGTGTAGGCCCATGTTAATGAAGCGATTTTGTGTTTTTTTTTTTTTTTTTTTATAATTTCTCACGTTAATTAAACGAGATGCTGACACGTGTCCTTTAAAGAATTCTACACCATTTTGAAGCGAACTTGTTGGCCTTTTTGGATATATGAAAATAAGAGGTCCTCTGCAGGACAATCACCCCTGCAGAGTCCCTTTAGGTATTTTTCACTTAATTAAACAATGAATGACTATACATCATAGTTTTGCCTTTGATATTTCTTGGTTTGCTTCAAAGGGTTTTACATCCCTCCCTATAAATATATAAAAAAACTCTGCTTCTCTGCCAAGATTGTCTCGTACCTTCAAATCAAATCCTCCTTATTTCCCGATTTCCAATCACAACCCCCAATTAAATCACAACAACAAAACATATTTTATTTATAAAAAAATGCTCACTACTACTCTTTGTACCATTTTTGCAGAAACTTGATTTCACTTTATAAACCCTTCAAAACCACTTTTCATTCATACCCTTTTCATATCTTCTCAAAGGGTATCATATTCATTCCTCATTACTAGGTAATCATTCTTTTTTATTGTTTTTGTGTTTTATTTAGCTTCATAGGTTTTCAAGATCCAATATCAAAAAAAAGAAGAAGTTATGTTTTTCTGTATTGCAATTGTTTGTTTGTGTTGTTTCATGTTTGGTTTTGGTTGAATTATGTTTTTTGAGTTCAAGATTTTGATTCTTGAAATGCAAAATTTATGGTTTAACGTAAAGTTTGTAATTTGCAGTAATTGTTAAGGAACTTAATAGAATAGTAATAAAAAAGTTTCTTTTTTTGAAATGGTAATGTACTTATTAAGGTATGTGACGTCAAAGCTTTTGAATGATAGTGGAATCAGTCTTTTTATTGTTGAGTTTTTTATAGAAGATTGTTATGTCATGTTTTTTTACTATAATTATGTTATTTGACTGTTTATGTTATCATTCAAATTCATTGTTTATGTTTTACATGTTTATATGTTATATGATTTATATTCTTTAGTAGCTGTCTGACATCCTCACGCGAGGTATAAAGTTCAAACCTCCATAGACCATAGGTAAACATCTTTGGGGTGACCCGTGAAAGGTTTGTAAAAGGTCAGGGGATACCCCGCTGACTTGCCCTCCCCGGGTAACGTGAAAGAGGAAAAACCTCATCCGTTTGTTTATGTTTATATGCTAGCTGTAGGGGTGTTTGGGATTTTTGATTGTTTTATAGTGTGTGTCTTCTTGAACTTTGAAGCGTCTATTAACTTTATATTAAGATGTTAAGTATGTATCGAAAGAGTGTTTGGGATTGCTTGTATGTTTTAAATTAACATGATTAGTAGATAAGCACTCACGTAAGCCATCCAAACACCCTCTTAGATGTAACGAACTAATTAGTTATGTGGTAGAGTGATCTCATCTAATGAACGGAATTGTTCATACTTAGGTCTGCTTTTGTTCTTTCTTTTGTTGAAAGATTAAAGTTTACATTTTTTTTGTATGTTTTCTGGTGCTAATAGGAATAAAGGTAGAAATAATGACTCAAGAGATCTCTATTGGTGATTTGGGGTCAAGAAAGCAAGGTCTATTGAAAGATCAAGTTCGTTTAGTTAAGAGGAAAGATTGCGATCGTTATGAGATTGCTAGAATTCAAGATAATTTATCATTTGAGAAGGGGTTCTTTGTTGTTATCCGTGCTTGTCAGTTGTTAGCCCAAAAAAATGAAGGGATTATACTCGTTGGATTGGCTGGTCCTTCTGGTGCCGGGAAGTCCTCATTTACGGATAAAATAATGAACTTTATGCCTAGTGTTGCTGTCATTTCTATGGATAACTACAATGATGGTAGTCGAGTAATTGACGATAACTTTGATGGTAAGACTAGAAAATCACTTGTTTTATCATCATACGATACACTGCACAACGTGGTAAATATTGACTCTTTCAGTTGAAACTTAAAAGCTATTTTTAATCTGCTTAAAACAAACATTATGTTGGCTTCCATCTTAATAGACCCTTTTGGAATCATTCAAATTAAGCTTATCAAATAACTCCCAAGGACTTCCGGTTTCCCGGGGATGGTTTATTTAAAGTGTTTCTGCTTAAAAATAAGCAGATACCAACCTGCTTATTTTTAAGGTAAAATAATCATATATGCAGGTTTATCCAATAACTCAAGATGTTTAATTCTTAATCTAAGCAGATAAGCAAATGTATATTTTTTATTTAGAACTCAGCCCCTTGATGTGTTTCTGTATGCCAATCATGGAGATGACACATTTTTGATATTTATATAAGCATATTCTACCAGTCTAAGGATGCAAACGTTCTATTGTCTTTTTGGAACAGACCCTCGCTTGACTGACTATGACACGCTGCTGAAAAACATTTATGATCTGAAGGAGGGGAAATCGGTTGAGGTTCCAATATATGATTTCAAGTCTAGCACTCGTACCGGTTACAGGTTTGTATATCTTTCTTTCACAGGGTTACTAGCCAATAACAAAGAATTAAAGCAGTCCGTGTTTAAGTCTAAGCCAAGTGAATATTATACGTAATATTTATTAATATATGCAACTATGAGATGCAATGAAACTTACAGGCTAATTTGTCATAACAGGACACTTGAGGTCCCGAGCTCCCATATTGTGATAATTGAGGGGATATACGCCTTAAGTGAGAAGTTGCGTCCGTTGCTGGACCTTCGAGTATCTGTTACAGGTGGTGTTCACTTTGATCTTGTGAAAAGGGTTTTACGGGACATACAACGAGTTGGGCAGGAACCTGAAGAAATAACTTACGACTCTGAGATGGTTTGTCCTTGCTCTTCTATAAGTAGATTCTATAATCTATACTCGAACAATATATTATAAGAAAATGGTCTGATAGGGCAAATTGGGTAACGGTCAAAACGGATAATTACTTATGTGGGCTGGGTTGATCAGGTAGGATGACGGGTCAAAATGGGTAACTGTTTGTACTGGTGGGTTGATCCAGAGTTTATTTGGTACTGAACTTTTCCTTTACAATTGCTATGTCAAATATGACTAAAAAAGTATGATATCTCAATAATAACCTACTTATTTGTATAAAATAACTATAGAGGTTTTATGATTTTAAAGTACGGATTTAGCTATTTTTGACCCATTTCTTTCTAAACAGCGTTTTTCATAGATTTATTTTACCCATTTGACGTGTTAGAGATAAAACATTACTCAAATAAATCAGTCACTTTATCTGTGCAGGTTTATCCAATGTACAAGGCATTTATAGAACCTGACCTAAAGACGGCTCATATAAGAATCGTGAACAAATTTAATCCATTCACAGGATTCCAGAGTCCAACTTATATTTTAAAGGTTTGAGCTTTTTCCTGTGAAGTTCAAATATGAAACAATTTTGATCTCAACGTTTTCTTGATACCTGTTCAGTCATCAAGAAACCTAACTGTGGATCAAGTTAAGCCTGTGATGTCGGATGAACATACCCAAACTCTGGAGGAGACTTATGATATTTATCTTCTGCCACCTGGTGAAGATCCAGAAACTTGCCAATCGTATTTGAGGATGCGCAATAGAGAAGGAAGATATAGTCTCATGTTTGAGGTTTGATTTTAGATCTTTCAATAAGTGGTAGCAAGTCTGGCTCATGTACATAAAAATGGATCCCTGTGTGTTACTTATATCTCTAAATATTTAGTGGGTTATATGGGTAAATAAAAAAACTAAGCGTAAGATGAAACTGGTCAAATGTGTCGGAAAAGTACCCAAAGTGTTTTCAAATGTTTAACGGATAAATGTAAAACTTAGTTTGAACTGATACAGGTCAAATGGATTGAAATGGTTAAACAGGTCAAAAACTACCAAAAGTCTATTCAAATTTTTATAACCTCCCAACTACATCAGTATTTCAATAATATAATTTTTGTAATCATATTTCAAAATATAACTGTTCATATGATTAACAATTTGGATAAAAATATGTTGGCGGGACAATCCAGTCCGATCCATTTAGCCTGTTACTCAGTCCAAACTGTCCATTTTGACACACTGGTTATTATCATGCTTTTTGTGTGTACTTCCGGTTGTACTAACAAGAAATGTGAATGATTGAAAATTATACCAGAATTTTCATTATGATTTTTTATTTTCAGGAATGGGTGACGGATTCTCCATTTGTAATATCTCCAAGGATAACTTTTGAGGTTAGCGTGCGTCTCCTTGGTGGTCTTATGGCGTTGGGGTACACAATAGCAACTATATTGAAAAGAACTAGCCATGTGTTTGTTGATGACAGAGTGTGTGTGAAAATAGACTGGCTGGAACAAATTGGTCGACACTATGTTCAGGTAAGCCGACTTTTTCTTTCTTTTTGCCATTATTGTTGCACAGGCGTTTTAATCTTGATTAATGGTTACCTTCTATTTCTTTATTTTTTGGGAAAAGGTGCAAGGTAGAGACCGAGTTTCTGTAAGATGTGTTGCTGAGCAGCTGGGATTGGAAGGTTCATACACTCCTCGTACATATGTTGAACTAATGCAACTTGAAAAGCTAGTAAACGAGGTCACGGTATGATATTTCTAAACTTCCTCATCATCTGTTTTAATACATTTTAGTCCTGATCAAGACCTTCTGTAGGTTCTCCCGGAGGATTTAAAAACCAAGCTAAGCCTCGATGATGAAATACTTTCAAGTCCCAGAGAAACACTTTCACTCACTGCAGCAAGAAATAACTTCTTTCAGAGGTACTTTCTTTTGGCGTATGGGTAAAATGATTACCATAATGATGTTCTGATTAAATAGGACCTAAGTAATTAGATTGGCGGAAGCAGGTAAGCTGTTCTTAAAGAATTGATCTTTGAATCTTTGATATAGTAAAGTTGTCTACATATCTCTAGCTCTAATCACCGATTTACCTAACTACGTGATCCAAATTTGTTTTGTCAAGTCGCAATAGTCCCTTATAAAACTCTTATCCAAAAATCCCCACTAAGTCTGTATAGATCCAAACCTATTATGTGCTTTGTTTTAATGTGGTTGAAACTTTCAGTATTTTGCTATTTAACGTTTCTGATATATGTGCCGTACAGTCAAATGTCACATTCATATTCTACCGCGAGGGATAAAAATCTGACCTCCATTTCTGGATATGCAATCAACGGTCCAAGGTTTGATGACAAGAGCACGGAGCCAGCAGACACAACGGCGATCCAGGTAACCTTAATTATGTTTTCATTGTAGGGGCGTTATAGGTATCTGAATAGTTAAACACGCTTATGTTTTGAAGCATTGCTAATGTACTAAAACTTCTAAAATTCAAAGTGTTTGACTATATTGTTTTCCCATCTTCTCTAGGGAGCAATTAGCCATCTCACAGAACAGATTTTTACGCTGAATGATCGTATGGACGAGTTCACATCTCGGATAGATGCTAAAAGCTCAGAATTTTCAAGAACATTTTCTGGTAACCAACAAATCAATGAGTCAAGCAATGGAGCTGCTTCAACTTCCTACTTCACCTCAAGTTTAGCCAATGGTTCCTCAAATGGATCGCTAGTGCGCCATTCATCGTCATCTACTCAGTTAGCAAAGGATTCTCCCCTTATTGAAGAGGTACGTATTGCGCTCCCAGTTTCATCTTTAGAACATACTAGACGTGTTTGGATTTGCGTTCTGAAACTGATTATATGATTAATAAATTCATAGTTTGCCGAACACTCAATAGTTGATTATGTGACGATGTACATCCAAACACTATTTCCTATCGTTTGTGTTATTACATTTCATGACCCTGCCTCGGCGGGATTGGGTTTGTTGTTGTTGTTGTGTGTTATTACATTTCATTATATGTAAATTCACATCCAAGCACCCCTTAATGGTTTTATCACCCATTTATATTGGAATCCTGCTAAAGGGATCTTCATTTGCTTCATTTTTACGTAGCAGATATCTGGAATAGCCCAAAGCCAACGTAAGATCATGCATCAACTAGACAACATCAGCAAGCATCTCTACGATGAAATAGGAGAGAGAACACGTCAAGAGCGAAAAATCAAGCAAAACAATGGACCGAAAGTTGATGCTGTTGCAGTTTCTATAGTATTGACATTAGCCATTGGTGGTCTTGGAGTCCTCTTGTTTAAGGGTGTTTCACCTAGAAATTGAATATTTCATCTATCAACTAAACAAATATTAGCAGCCAGTTTCATCAGGTGCATTTTTTTTCTTTTTTAGTTTTGGCGCAAATAACACCCTTTCATCCGAGAAGCCAGACTTGTTCATGGGTCAAGCTGGTATATGACTTTGGTAACCAAGAAAGCGAATTTAAGCTTTTGGTTGAGTTTTTTTAATTAAAGAAGGGTGTGGTTTTAATGCGTTTTATGTTTTCATATGCTTCTTATTTTTCTATTTTGTCAGTTATATCTTAGTGACTAGTGAGCCTAACTGGGTTCGATCTGGTCTTGTTCTTAACCGGTTGTGAGTCAAAAGTTTGAAGGCAGGTTGGTCCAACGGTCATTACTGGTTTAATGAGTTTGGGCTCAGTCCTAGGTATGGGCACAGTTTCACAATGATGATTGATGTCTTACAAACTATAAAGCGCATATGTAACAAGCACTGGAGCATAGGTAGTTAAGTACAATTAAGGTTGTTCATGTGTTCGGGTTTGGGTATGCCTGTCAGCAATCACCAAGACCCAACCCAAACATTGGGTCGCACAATCTAAACTACCCGAATAAGAGCTTGGGCTATAATGAGAAGTACTTTGAATACGGCTTCAGTTCATTAAGAAATCCAGCAACATATTCAAACCAGTTTTGTTGTTCATGTTGGATTTATTCGATTAAACGGACTTGTATTTGGGTTATTCGTATAGTCATAGATGTATTAGGGTTGTTGAGATTGCGTTGCGAATGAAAGTTAAAACAGTAAATTATTTGAGTCACATAATTCGGGTAATTCAGGTTTGAATGGAGCCACTTTTATTAGGATAGTGGTTTGGTTAGGTTTTTGGGATAACCAATGTTTTTGCCCTTTTGGCCGACTAATCTACGGAGTTTCCACCGCCATTTAGACCCAACCCAGGGAAAAGCCCACCCTTTCATAAGGTTGCTTTAGTTAAGTTAGAGTGTGTAGTAATGATATAATTAAATGATGCAATTTATTGTACTTACCCATTTCCTACTCATCTCAATCCTATTTTATATAGTAAGCCATTTTCACAATTCAAAACATTCTTACACCAAAGTCAAGATGATGATGCATTTGATTTACTATTTATTTGCAAGCAGACTCATTTTTTCAACAAAGCCATTAACTGTGTAGTAATGGTATTGATTAAATGTTGCAATTTATTGTATTGACCCACTTCCTACTCATCAAAATCCTATTTTTCCATACATTCAACTTTACTATATAAATGGCGATCTTAGGACCAAGGAAGATAGGCGACCTCATAGAACATAAACTTTTAGCTCACTTTGTCACGTATAGTTCGTACGACACATATCATGGCTAAGGTTCTCATCGTGCTATGCTTCGTACTTTTGGTTTGTGTATCGGTGTCAGGTTAGAAACCAACCATTTTAAAAGTATAGGCGCTTTTGTAGTTGCGTAGTTATAAAAAAAAATGAAAACTAAAAAAGGGACTTTTAAGAAAACATATACATATAATGTACTTGTGCTGTTTGCTATGATCAGGTATTAAACAAGATGATTTGATATTCTACCCAATGAAGCCAAAGGGCGAGCCGGTTCCTCCAAGTGGACCAGCCCCTCCAGGTTTCTAACCATTTTAAAATTATAGGCGCTTTTGTAGTTGCGTAGTTATAAAAAAATGAAAACTTAAAAAGGGACTTTTGAGAAAACATATACATATAATGTACTTGTGTTGTTTGCTATGATCAGGTATTAAACAAGATGATTTGATGTTCTACACAATGAAGCCAAAGGGCGAGCCGGTTCCTCCAAGTGGACCAGCCCCTCCAGGCTACCCGTGCAAAAACGTTGATCAATGTGGAAGCATGTGTCACTCATGTTACATGAATGATCGACATTGCTCAAAAGATCGTTGTTATTGTAAAAACAGACTTTGCTAAGTGTCATAATGTATTTAAAGAATGCTATGCAGTGCATTAGCAAATCTGAATAAAGTGCTTTTAAGAGATATTTCATATAGTACTAACTTTGTTCAAAAAATAACTTTGCTTTTCCGCAAATTAGCCAATAAATTTGCAACCCTTGTGAACCCGTTGCTAGCTAACCCAGAAAACAAAAATATAGTAAAACCGTGAAACACATGTTAGCAAAACCTTTACAATTATATAGAAAGCCAAATAGAAATCATTTCAATTGAGATTATGGAGTATCTCAGCATCAATGTAGTATTTGTAAAATCGGACACATTTATTCTACAAAACCATAACTGTGCAGTAACCATATGATTAAATGATGCAATATATGGCCTTTACCATTTCTTCCTCATCATAATCCCATATTTTCATTCATTATATAAACAACGATCCGAGGACAAGAAAATTATAGGTGACATTTGGTTGTTCATAGTCATTTACGACATGACAAATATGGTGAAGGCTCTCGTTACACTATGCTTCATAGTCCTAGTTTGTGCATCTGCATCAGGTTATGCAATGTTAGTAGTACGAGTAGTTTTTTACTTATCTAATAATGTTTGTATTACATATGAGTCTCGTATTTGACTTGGCCTAACGTTTTCTGTTCAGTCCATTTGGACTATATTAACTTAAAAAAATGTTTTTGTTATTATTAATTTGAGTTTATATATTAGTGATCTAAAGTTTCTGATTGTTGTATACCAAGATTTGATAATTATAAGTTTATTTCAATAACTTATCCCACATAGGTAGAAATTGACAGCAATGAGATCTTTATAAGCACAAGTGTGAATGATAAATTCATTACAGCAAGCAGAAATATCATAAAAATTGTTTGTGATGTTTGTGCTTGTCTGAATTATTTTTATTTTAACAATGACAGTTTTGCGATTTTGATATTCAAAGAGTTCAAATACCGAATTATTGATAAGCACATGCTAAAATTAACGTACTATGTTTGCTTTAAGATCCATTTTAAAGACCATTAGTCTTTTTTATATTGGCAAAAAGACCGTTAGACTTATTCAGTTGAATTATTATTATATGTTGAATTAGTTTGGAAGACTAAAGAAAAAGTGATAACTGTAAACATAATGAAGTGTTAAGCTACATTACATAGAGTTGCTCGGATGTATTTGTTTGTAATCTTAGTGCAAATTTAGTACCATTGACGGATTGATTATTAGCTTTCGAGTTAAACCCACTAATACTGTATACAAATGTTATAATTTTAGTTTTGAACTCACTCGATAAAAATTGTGGCTTAGGCTCCGGTACATATGTAGTTCTATTTTGTTTGCAGTGGAGTAAAAAAAAAAAACTGATATGTCAAACTCACTATGATGTGTGATATCTGTTTACTAAGATCAATTGTTCTCGGGTAACTCAAGGTTCCCGATGAAGACGATAAGTATCTCAAGTCGTCCAAGCGGGCCTTCGGCTCCAGTCTACCCGTGTAAAATCGTTGATCAATGTAAAAAGTACTGTCCATGTGACGTAAACGAGCAACAGTGTGTGAATGGCCGTTGTTTCTGTCGTGACTTTCTTTGTTAAGTGCATCTTAATGTAATTCAGATTTTGCTAAGAGTGCATTTATCCAATTCGTATGCAGTTTTTACAACGACTATGACAATTAAAAATGTCACGACTCTTGAGTAATATCACGTTGACACAATGTTATATATTTATTTGCATTATTAGAAATTAATTCTTTTTTTTTTTTTTTTTGAACAGTATTAGAAATTAATTCACTGGATAAAAAAGATAAACACGTGTTTGATATTATTAGAAAATAATAAAATCCTAATACAACCTCTGCCAGAAAATTTATGCGACCCAAGATTAGTGAACAAGGTGAGTGATTGCTTAGAGTATGTCGAAAGAGGATCACGCACGCATGGCTGAGCCCACTAGTTCTTGTTGTTCGGGGGTTAAGGATGTAACTAAAACTGATCCGGACTGTGTTCATGAGGGTTTTATGCTTCGCGTGTTATTTGGGTTCCAAAATTTTAATTATACTAGAGTGGAGTGTATTACTTCTACTTGCGGCATTAAGGATGGATCGTTTAAAAAGAATCTACGTAAGTTCGATCTTTA
>OU343219.1:155647185-155813842 GCA_910596185.1 Chrysanthemum makinoi | reverse complement strand
CAGAAAAAAAATCAGTCTTTTTTAATTAAATGGGTTTTGCTAAACATAGCCCTGAGGTTATATTTAAGAAATAAAACTATCCATAACTTGATGGTACATAAAGTCGGTTGAAAAAGGTTAAATGCAAAGGTTGGGTAGTTATTATTGAAGGCACAAACAATTAATGCATGAATGTTTTAAACATAGCCATTATATGTTTTGCAATTTTCTTAAATTTACACTACGGGGAGCCTAGGTCCGCAGTGGTCGAAAGGTCACGGAATACCCCGGTTAAGCAAGGTACACAGTCAGGGTACAGAGTCAGTCACCCTGAACATGTTAAACCTCAGTCCGAAAAAGGTAATCCGAAGACTTAACAATAACATTTCAATTGATATAATTTACTAGCATGTTTCAATTTCCCCAAAAAGTCAAAACATAAATAAAAACCAAACAATGAATCTAATAATAATACTAAAAGAAAAAAAGATGGCATACCATGATAGGTGATATAAAGTCATGAAGAGTGTGATTTAGCGCTGTGAAAGAAAGCAGCAGAGCAAAGTATGGAAGCAACGAAAGCAAAGATCCCAAACCCAATCATAGCAGAAATCCCAGCCACTGTTAAATCCATTATTAACTGTATACTCAAAACCCACACCTTCTTTTTTTGTACTAATTGATTAATCTCTCTATATATAAAATTCCTTCCGCCAGTCATTTAAAGAAGCATTGTTTTGTTTCTCTTATATTATTTCGGACACGCAGATATGATGATGTTTCTGGATATGTTCTGTTTTTTAGACGGTCCAATAGTGTTTTACAGTTTGGGAGGTTCCGCTTTTCCTGACTAGTTTGATTTTTTTTATTCTTCTTATAAAGTCTTGCTTCGCGGTTAAGCCATTACGTTATGCTAGGATCTGTACTAAGAAATTTCCTCGAAGCGGAAATATTTCAAATACTCGATGGGAAAACCCTACTAATCCGCCGAGGCACGAATTAATAGGGGTAAACCTTTCTTTTTCAAGATGAACACGGGTTCCAGAGCCCAAACTCCCTCATTAAAGGACTACCTTGAAGGAAAATCTCTCATTTAAACCCCTTGCAGGAATTGAACTCAGGACTTCCCTCCCCCAAAAGCCCCTAAGGACTCTAAGGTGGCCAACTGAGCTAAGCCATTTGGTTTGACTAGTTTGATACAAGGTTATAAGTATTACAAAAGAAATTTTAATATTGGATGGGGATTTTAAAATTTTATTATATTTTTTTTAATAATTTTTGTAATAGTATTTAAATTTATAAATTATTATATATTATAAATACAAAATTATATAAATGTTTTATATAAAATGTTGTCGTAAACTATGATAATGAAAATATTTAAGAAGATTAACATGTTGTTTTTAAAATTCTATAAAAACATAATTCATGACGTTGTAGTTTTTAAGTTTGTGGTTCGAGAAAGTAAGTTAGAATCAGTTTAGATCTTACGATCATATGGTCAAGATCGGAATTTTATAAGATCTTAAGCTTGCTAAGATCATATGTAGGATCTGGAGCGTTTTTGTTTTGTAGTTTCGTAAAATTATTAGATAAATCAAGATCGAGTACATAAGATCCGGATTGTTTTTGCTTTGTAGTTTCAGAAAATCGTGTATCCAGGATTTTAACGACCATGGTTTGATAAAAATCAGGAACTCCACAAGTTTTATTGCGTAGGTTAGAAGATAGTGTAGTGATGCTAATAGGCTTCTTTAACGCAAGGTAATTTTGATGTTGTTTTATTCTGGTTTAATTGGTTTAATCCTATTCAGAAGTCTAACCTAATAGTAAAAATTAGAAAGATCTTGATATTGAAATAAAAATACTTCGTAGTTGTTAAGATCGCGATCTAGCTTTTAAAATCGTACGAGTTTACGATTTTATTAAGCAAAAACGTGTCGACCCTCTATAGTAGAGGATCTCTGAATACATATGATCTTACGATCTTATCATAAGATCGTAAGATCTCGATCCGATCCGATTTTACTTCCTCAAATTATTTAAACATTGAAATTATAAACGAATGTATGTTGTTAAAGTGAAATAACAAACAAGAATAAGCAACTATAAGTGTCAGATCATCCTACAATCACCAGATATTTGCAATAGCATCCTAAACTCATGCGAGTTTCATTTTCATTCTCTTACTTCTTCATAAATTTGTTATATTATCAGTTTAATACGAATTACTAGACGTATAAAACATTAAATATTTAAGTAGAATCTTTCGATCTCGATCTGATTTTACGATTACGATATTGAAAAACGATCCATAATAAGATATCTATCTTAACAATAGGAGTGTTAATCGGTTCGGTTTTTAGGTTTGTGGGTTGTATGGTTCGGGTTTATCGGTTTGAAAACTTTTAGAGTCAAAACCAGAACCAAATCAAACCAATTATAGAATGGATAACCATACCATACACCAAATTAGAATTCAGTTAAAATAAGAAAACCAAATTCAAGTGAGGATAAAACTTGTAACACCCCTAAAATGACACAGCAGAAACATACATGTCTTGGGTGCTACTAAATTGATATAACAACACAAGTATAAAACAACTGATTTTCATTAAGAAGTTTCATTCGTTGTAGTAAAACAAGTTTACATCATTTGTTTAGTGCGGAAATACAAGCCCATAATAAAGCGGTCCTCATTTAGGTTTATCATAGAAATCTATGACCATGCCATGGCCTTGCCTTGCGCTCCAAAGTTATGTTATCACCTTATAACCTGAAAATACATGCTAAAGAGTGTCAACACGAGGTTGGTGAGTTCATAGGTTTTAGTTTATAAAAGTTGTGTGGACCACAAGATTTAATATTTATTCATTCCGTTATGTGACCAGTTCACTTGGTATATTCTGCAGTTCACTTCGGTTATGTGACAGTTCACCGGTCATATGTATGTACATAGCGAGGTGTGACTTCATTTGGTTATGTAAGCATAACAGTTTCAAGTACTTGTGTCCATATGTAAAAATAAGCAACAACTTTACACTTGTATTCATTTGAAAGTAATAAAGTAATTGGCAGGTAACACATAATACATTCGAATAACCAAATCAGTTATATCAATCAATCAGCACAGTTTGGGAATACAATTCACTTGTTCAGATAAAATGAGCATTGAGTTTAAGTAAAAACGAGCATGTATTCTCCCCCAAGCAGTTGAACAGGTAAAAGTAGGGGCTATGAAACTCACCTCAGCAATTAGCAGTCTGAAGTAAAATAAATCAACTATTGATAGTGAGTGGCTCCGACACGCTACCTTAACGGGAGAGGCGAGTGATGTCAATTGAAGGAAAGGACCAAAAATTAAAACCCGATTACACACTAGTCAATCCGAACCCCTACCAAGACCACAACCACAACTTCAAGCATCCTTGAAAGATTTTGTTCTTGTGATTTGATTAAGGTGTTTGATGAGTGTGAAGCCCTTTTGGTTTCGGCTGCCTTAAAAAAATTCAAATAGGAAGGCTTGACTATGCTTTCCTTGGGAAGTCTTGTGATAACCCATTTGTAGCAATGGTCCCTTTACTTTGATGGTCTCCCAGGAGCTCTTGTGAACTTCGTTAGGAAGAGACGAGGTAGAAAGTATTTGTTAATACAAATGTAAAAGCGTTTATTCTTATTTAGCGATCTCGTTTTTAGTTTTGTTGATAAGAAATATAATGTTATCATAAGTAAAATTATAAGAATACATGTTATTTTTGTAAAGTATATACATTTGGTCATTCACATAAAATGTTGTAATAATTCATTTATTGTAATACTTTATGTAATAGGATGGGTAATATCAAAGACCCATGACCCATACCCATGGAGCTAATCCATAACTCATGACCCATTGCATGACATCATGCATAAAATCATGTTGGGTATTATCCATGACCCATGACCCAATGTCCATAACCCATGAGCCATTTTCTAAATACATTGTATCTTGTTGGGTACCCAAGGCTTATACCCATAACCCATAACCCGGTTTGCAACCCAAAATCGGACTGGTACAACCAGTTCTTGGGATCCTAAATTGCACTAGACGGGATCCAAGTGAGGGATCCTTTGGAACGGCTATAGTAAGCTTTTGTGCCTATAAATAGTGAGCCATTTCTTCATTGTTACTCACCCTTCTTCTTACAAACTCTCTCATATATTATCTCACTCTTCTAGCCTCTGATCACTTGATCAATCTAGTAGTTCTTCTTTCTTTTGTTGTGCTTCTCATATAGGTCCTTCTCAAAGGCGAGTTCACCTTATACTACAAGTCATCCAAGCAAAGGGTCCTTGATTGATTTGTTCATCCACAAGATTTCTGTAGCAAGATCTTGTATTTCATATTTCACATAGTTGTGTTGGTTTCGATCCCAGTACTAAGGACTCATTATTTAGCTTTGTGCGGGAAAAGCGTGTAGCGGCGTTGTGAGGCTTCTAGTGTTGAAGGAGCTTGTTGACATAGTGCTTGAACTCTTGAGTGGGGTACTCGGGGAGTGGAGTAGGGCAAGGAAGGTGTCCTTGTAGCGACCAATATAAATCACTTGTGTCACTACTCTCTATCCTTTACTTTACTTGCTTTCATTATTTACTTTACTTATTCCTTTACACTATCTATCCATCCATACGAATTCACATAAGATCGAATCTAAATCTTTGAAACTTAAATTAAAATCGACAAAACTGTTCAACCCCCCCTTCTAGTTTTCCACAATTGGCATCAAGAGCATGGTTTACAAAAGTTTTAAAGTAAATTGTATTTTAAAAACTTTTCGATCACAATGAGTTTTGAAAATTATAGAGAAGGGAATCTATGCAACGACCTCCACTACTTGAAACAAATGGTTTTATTTATTGAAAAATAAATTTGAAACTTAATTGAAATTAAAAGATATTGATCTTTGGTACATCATTGTTGAAGGTGATTTTCAAGCCACTACAAAAGATGATAAAACCGGCAACGAAACAAACATCCCTCATGATCGTCTCTCCGACGACCAAAAGAAAAAGCTTTTCAAAAATAGTGAGACAAAAATGGTTTTGTATAATGCCTTACCTAAAACGGAATTTAAAAGAATTTCTATGCTTACAACCTCTAAAGAAATTTGGAATTCTTTAGTTGTAACTCACCAATGAAATCAACAAGTTAAAAACAACAAAACTGATTTGTTTGTTCAACAATATGAACAATTTTCAATATCGGATGAGGATAGTATAGATAATTCTTTTGATAACTTTAATACTATTATTACTTCATTACAAGCACTTGATGAGTCTTTTTCTAGTCGTAATCATGTCAGGAGATTTCTAAGGGCGCTCCCATCAAAGTGGAGACCAAAGGTGGCGACCATCGAAGAATCCAAAGACTTGTCAATCCTCATTCTCGATGAACTCATAGGCAACCTAAAGGTCTATGAGCTCGTCGTCGCTAAAGACTCCGAAGCCTCAAAAGAAAAGAAAGAGAAGCACAAATCTCTTGCCCTAAAAGCCAAGAAGGTCTCAAGCGATGAAAAAACCTCATTTTCGGAAAGTGATGACGAAGAGTATGCAATGGCTGATGCAGGATTTCAAGAAGTTCTTTAGAAGAAAGTGAAGATATGTCAAGCAACCATATGACGACAAGAAGGGGTTAGAAAGGCAAAGACGACAAAGAAAGTAAGGGACGAATGCACATGTTTTAAATGTGGGGACCCTAATCACTTCATTAGTGAGTGTCCCAAACGTGGCGAACAAAAGGCGTTAAATACGTGGTTCGTTGGGGAATGAGTGAGGAGGAGAACGAAGAAATTTGTCTCATGACAAAAGACTCAAACGAGGTATGTCCCGAATCTCTTTATTATAGTAGCTCATCATTAGACGATGAATCCTTACATCGTGAATATGATAAACTTTGCAAAATTAGTCTAAAAGTAATTAGCAAAAATAAGACTTTGAAAAACAAAAATGAACGTTTAGAAAAGGAAGTTCTTGAGCTAAAAGATTACTTAAAACGTTTAGAAAAGAGAAAGGAAGTAGATAGTGAATGTGAGCTTTGTGTTCAACTTCAAACGTTAGTTGACCATCTTGATTCCAAGATTGCTAGAATAAGTACTAATACTCTTGATAAAATACTTGATAGTGTTAAAACGAGAAATAATCAAAAGGGTTTAGGTATTCAGGAACACATTGCGTCAACTAGCGAGATTAAAGAAACACAATTCGTTAAAGAAATTGAAAAACATGCTCTTGTACAAATCCGGATCCCTTGAAAAGGAACCGCTAGTGTAAATCCAGGATCCGGTGGGTCCGTACCAGAAACAGATAGACATAATGCAACCACATCATCTAGAACCGACTTTGTTATTGTTAACAAGAAGAAACCAACCCATGTTACTGTTAGAAATGTCAAACAACCACCTCCACTAAAACAAAATCAAAGTTTTATGAAAAACAAAGGTCCATCGTTTTCTAAACCAAACATAATTATAAGAAGACCAAATAATGTTTATCCGAGAAGTAACCACCATCAAATGGGATGGAATCCTAATGCACAAAAAGGGTTTCCATTTCAAAACTTTACACCTTGCAATGCTTTCTCACCTTTTTCATATATGCCTCACATGAATGAAATGTATAACATCAATGGACCCATGAACAAATGGAGACCAAACTTTTGAGTTAATTGTTTTTTTAGGTGTGCCTAAAGGTTGACTTAGATCCGGATGAATGGATCAAGGATAGCGGGTGCACGAGGCATATGACCGGTAACAAAGATTTGTTTTCCACGTATGAATCCTTCAATGGAGGAAATGTGGTGTTTGGAAATAGCAAGAGCAAAATAATCGGTAAAGGTACAATCTCTCACAAATCCTTAACCATTAACAATGTTTGTCATGTAGAAAACCTAAACTTCAATCTACTAAGTATAGGACAAATATGTGATAAAAAGTGCAACGTACTTTTTAGTAAAACTGGTAGTAAAATATTAAAAAATGGTATTACTATAGGTAGAGGCATTAGAAAACATGGAGACCATGTCATTAAAATCGGTAATGAACCAAAATACAAACTTCATCTTACCTCTATGGATGATACTTCAACCTTATGGCATCGAAGATTGGGTCACGCCAATATGCGACTTCTTCAATCGCTATCATCCAAAGAACTAGTAAGAAATCTACCCAAACTAAAATACGAACATCATTTTTGTGATGCTTGTAACATAGGAAAACAAGTCCATGCTAGTCATAAAGCTAAAAATATGGTTTCTACAACTAAGTGTCTAGAATTACTACATATGGATTTATTTGGTCCATCTGTTATTCAAAGTTACGGAGGTAACTTGTATACTTTGGTTATAGTGGATGATTACTCTAGGTACACATGGACTAAATTTCTAAAGAATAAAACTGAAACGTTCGATTACTTTGAAATATTAAGTAAGAAAATACAAAGACAACTAGGAAGTCCTATTGTGTCAATTAGAACAGATCATGGTAGGGAATTTGATAATGAAGTGCAATTTGGAGCTTTTTGTGATGCTAATGGTATTACTCATAATTTCTCGGCTTCTCGCACTCCACAATCAAATGGGGTAGTTGAAAGGAAAAATAGAACCCTACAAGAAATGAGTCGCACCATGATTAACGAGCAATCTATTCCTCAAAAATTTTGGTGCAATGTCGTCGACACATCAACCTATATACTAAACCGTGTCCTAATTAGACCATTCTTAAGAAAAACTCCATACGAGTTACTACGAGGCAAAAATCCTACGTTAGAACACTTTCGAGTCTTTGGTAGTAAATGTTTCACACTTAATACTAAAGATTACTTAACTAAATTTGATCCTAAATCAACCGAAGGTATCTTCTTAGGATATTCTCCTAATAGTAAAAAATACGTAATACTAAATAAGAAACCATGAAAGTTGAAGAATCTTTAAACGTAAAATTTGATGAGAGTCCACCTAAAACTACCCTACCTCTTGTCGATGACGAGTTAATCGAAAGTGAAATCATACAAATCAAAGAGAACATAAATAAAGAAGATGAACCATTTAACAATGAAATCATTAATATTAAAGAGTCTAAAGATCATCTCGTAGAAAAGGTTATAGGAAAGTTAAATGAAAGAACCTTAAGATCTCAAGTCCAAAAACAAAGTAGTTTATTTTTTTTCGTCTCAACCATAGAACCTAAAAATACTCAAGAAGCCATAAAAGATGAAAGTTGGGTAATGGCTATGCAAGAAGAGTTAAATCAATTTGTTTCCAACAATGTATGGACACTAGTCCCTCCACATAAAAACCAAACCATAATCAGAAAAAAATGGGTATATAAAAACAAGTTAGATGCAAACGGTGTGGTGTCTAGAAATAAAGCTAGACTTGTTGCTCAAGGGTATAACCAACAAGAAGGCATACACTTTGATGAGACCTATGCTCCCGTAGCTAGATTAGAGTCTATAAGAATACTTCTTGCTTATGCTCGTGCTCATGATCCTAAGCTTTTTCAAATGTGCATTAAAAGTGCTTTTCTAAATGGTTTTATTAATGAAGAAGTTTATGTAGCTCAACCTCCGGGCTTTATCGATTTCAAAAAACCTAATTACGTGTACAAACTAAAAAAAGCTCTCTACGGTCTTAAACAAGCCCCAAAAGCTTGGTATGATAGACTCAAATCATTTTTAATCAAAAACAACTATACCATGGGGTTAGTTGACAATACACTTTTCACAAAGAAAAAGGAATCACATATAATTATTGTTCAAATATACGTGGACAATATTATATTCGGATCGACTTGTCAAGACATGTGTGATGATTACTCAAAAATCATGCATGTTGAGTTTGAAATGAGTATGATGGGAGAATTAAGTTTTTTTCTTGGTCTACAAATCAAATAACTAGAATATGGTATCTTCTTTAATTAATCCAAATACATAAAAGAAATGCTAAATAAATTTGGATTAGAAGAGTCAAAACCTATAAGAACACCAATGTCATCCGATACCAAAACCCACCAAAGATGAAGACGGTGAATCCGTTGATAACACCAAATACCGTGGCATGATTGGTAGTCTTATCTACCTTACGGCTAGTCGGCCAGATATCATGTTTAGTGTATGTCTATGTGCTAGGTTTCAAGAAGACCCTAAAACTTCACACCTAGAAGCCGTCAAAAGAATATTTAGATATATTAAGGGTACTACTCAATTAGGATTATGGAATCCTAAGGGGACGGGGGTAGAAACTATTGTATATACGGATTCTGACCATGCGGTGATTATGTTGACTGAAAAAGTACAAGTGGTGTATGTACTTTTATGGGGTGTTGTTTAACATCTTGGTTCTTGGAAGCAAGGCCTGCTGGCCATATCAACAAGCGGTGTAATATGCCCGTTGCTATTGACTTAAGCAGGTGTTGCATTCGAACCAAGCATATAGAGATCCGTCATCACTCTTAAGAGACAATGTTCAAAAGGGGAACATTTCTATTGAGAAAGTATCATCTGAAGACAACATAGCCGACATCCGCACAAAATCGTTGAAGCGGGAACAATTCAACTTGCTTCGTCTTGGTCTTGGTCTTATGGAACAATTGTCATGATTTTTTTTTTCATTCTACAAGGTACGTAAACGTTTGCCTTACCTTGTTTTCTGAGTCTAGGATCTTTATTTCACACACAACTCACAAACAATATGGGGATTTATTTTCAAAACTCAAGTTATTTTTTTTTGAAATTCTTTGAAACTCTTTCTAAAAGGATACTTCTCCTCATATCATTTTTCTCAAATCACTCTCACATCTAGGACAAACCTTTTCTTTCATTTTTAATACAAAGTAAAAACCTCTTTCATTGCATCTCATATCTTTTGAATGCTAAAGGGAATACATAACTAATATGTGTTTTCGGGTACATTCAATTAAGCAAAAATGAATTAAGGAGCAATCGGGTTATCTCACATAAATATATATATGCTTTTTCTTTTCACTTCTTTGTTAATTTTTCTTCATTTCAAAGGGAGTCGAGATAACCGCAACTCCAAATGGTTTGCATATAGGCACACACTAGGCACTATTGTTTCCAAAAGGAAAATTTTGAGCGGCCTGAGAACACCAGTTCCACGGATCCCAGCTTTTACGTTGGATGGATCCCTAAAGGGTCGGATCCGTGCCACAGAAGCAAAGTTTTTTTCTCTTCTTTTTCTCACTTTGGCTAGAAACTTTCATATTTTCAATATTTTAGCTTTTTCACTAATGAATATGTTACTTAATGCTTGTGTTCTCATGATCACATGCCTTAAATTCATATCTAATCATTAGATTATAGTCCACATTTTGGTTTTAGCATTCATTGCAATGCATTATTTTCTCTATAAATAAGGTTCCAAAATGCTTGCGTATCTATCACTCTCAACCTCACAAACAATAACCATCATGTTATCCAAAAGATCCTCAAACATTGATGAACCATCTAGTGAAAACAATCCTTTTCAAGAAATCCAAAACTTCATCCTACCACCTTTCGTAGTACCACCACCAACCAAATCTAGGAGAACCGCATGGATTAGCATCCGACCTTGTTGCTTAGCTAAACCTTTGTCAAAAAGCCCATCACCAACTACCAACTCTTCACCAAATGACTACATTGTAGCACCTCCATCATCTCCCACAAGCTCATCACCACATTCACCTAACGAGTCTCAACTTGACACCCAAATCACCTTAGCGGAACTCCTTAAGACTCCAAAAACAATTCCACCACCCATGTCTATTCCACTCCCCGCTCCACTTCAACCATAAAAAACTACCCGACTAACTTCCAACTTAAACCCAAAAGAATTAGTATTTTTAACACCCCTAACATCTCCAAACACACTCTACAAAAAGCTTGAAACATCACCACCTCTAGCTCCCATTATTTTACAACAACATCTAGGTTCTTTTCCACCACCACTCACCAACACCATAGACTTTGATCTATATTTTCCAACATTTCCACCACATATTCCACACTCAAAAAATCAAACCTACCTGGAAACCATCCACCAACACTACCCTCACCATCTCCATTGCGAACATTGTCAATCCACTAGGGAACTTACAATGGGAATAAGGGACGAGATGCGATTCATACTCAACAATATCCTTGATCGCATCCACATTATCACTCACCAGAACTTCCATAATTAACCATATGCAAGCATGAAAGGAATGATAATATTATTTTCTGTATTTTTTTTCTTTTGAGTCATCTTAAAGAACAATCCTTGTTATTAGTTTTACATTTTGTATGTGGCATATATACCATTACACTTTGATATTTTACAAGGCTTTGTTTACGTACCTTGGCTCTCCATCTTGTTTCTCGTCCTATACAAGATTGTATTACATGTTACTACTAACATTTTTTTGTAAGTATTATATTTTCTCACTTGACGCCCAATTCTAAGGGGAACTACCGTCAAGGGGGAGCTAGTGTTTTGTGGATCATACTTATTTTTTTCACAATTTATTTCTTCATTAGGATCACTTTTTGTTTCGACAAAAAGGGGGAGAAGAAGTAAAACTTACATATGTTTTCAAAACATACATCTAATATGAAGTTTTACTCATCATAACATTATGTTTTGTTATCAACAAAAAGGGGGAGGTTGTTAATACAAATAAACCGTAAAAACGTTTATTCATGTTTAGCGATCTCGTTGTGTTTTGTTGATAACAAATATAATGTTATCATAAGTAAAATTATAAAAATACATGTTATTTTAATAAAGTATATACATTTGGTCATTCACATAAAATGTTGTAATAATTCGTTTGTTGTAATAGTTTATGTAATAGGATGGGTAATATCAAAGACCCATGACCCATACCCATGGAGCTAATCCATAACCCATGACCCATTGCATGACATCATGCATAAAATCATGTTGGGTATTATCCAAGACGCATGACCCAATGTCCATAACCCATGACCCATGACCCATTGTCTAGATACATTGTATCTTGTTGGGTACCCATGGCTCATACCCATAACCCATAACCCGGTTTGCAACCCAAAATCGGTTGGTACAACCCAACTTGTGGGATCCCTAGAATTTCACTTTGACGGGACCCATGAGGGATCCGCAGGGAAGACTACTAGTAATCTTTTGTGCCTATAAATAGTGAGCCATTTCTCCATTATTACTCACCCTTCTTCTTACTCTCTCTCATATATTATCTTACTCTTCTAACCTCTGATCACTTGATCAATCTAGTAGTTCTTCTTTCTTTTGTTGTGATTCTCATATAGGTCCTTCTGGCCAAGAGATCACGATATAATACAAGTCATCAAGTAAAGGGTCATTGATTGATTTGTTCATCCGAAGATTTACGTAGCAAGATCTTGTATTTCATATTTCACATAGTTTTTGTGTAATAGTTGTGTTGGTTTGGTCCGCCGGTGCTAAGGACTTCGGTATTTAGCTTTGTACCGAAAAGTGTAGCGGCGTTATGAGGCTTCTCGCCGTGTTGAAGGAGCTTGTTGACATAGTGCTTGAACTCGAGTGGGGACTCGGGGTGGTAGTAGGGAGGAAGGTGTCATTGTAGCCGAACCACTATAGATCACTTATGTCACTACTCTCTATCCTTTACTTTACTTGCTTTCATTATTTACTTTACTTATTCCTTTACACTATCTATCCATCCATACGAATTCACATAAGATCGAATCTAAATCTTTGAAACTTAAATTAAAATCGGCAAAACTATTCAACCCTCCCTAGTTTTCCACGAGTATTGATAGTGATCTATCTATCTACTTTTGACTATGGGAGAGGTGATGAAACTGTCTTGTGATGATTGTGGCGAATGGGGCGATGGTCTCGAGGAGAGTGATGGTGATCTATCAAACTATAAACCTGGGAAAAAGATAAGGGTGGGGAGATGAAATTGTTTTGTGATTAAGGAGAGAGGAATGGGCGTTAGGTGGGGGTATAGGGTAGGTTATTATTTTTATTATTAATGTATTTAAGCGTACTCGCGTTTTGTCGAATCTCCGCGTAATTGTATTTTCCCGGTTCCAGCAAAAAATAAAAGTTATATTTTCGGAAACGTTTTCGCAAGCGTAAAAATATGATATCGTTATTGCATAGAAATTAAGTTATAACATTTTGCTATTACTAACCGGTTTCGGTATGCGTGAGGTGCCGTGTTTTTCTGAAATCACGAGATAACCTCTTGAGTTTGTTCTTAAATCATCAGTAAGTGTTAAAAAGTGATCTTTACACTTTTCTCAAGGTAAAACATTAGTTCTGTGTGTTACCGCGTGTCGAAATGTGCGGAAATAATTTCCCAAAGCAATATGCTTAAAATTATAAATCATACATCAATAAATTCACATTTACTATAAAGATACTCAGTAAAAAAGTACCGTGTGTGCGGTGTCGTGTTTTCAAGGAAACAAGATGACCTCTTGTTTTTAAATATTGACAACTGTCAGAAAATAACCGATTTGCATTTTCTGGGGTAAATAATATTATAATAATCCGGGAATTTACGGGTTGTTATAAAACTATAATCTATAAATCATAAATAAAAACCTAAAGACTAAAATACAATGTTGGTCCCTAAACTTGTCCAAAAATGACGTCTTGAACCAAAACATGCCATTTTAGGCCGTGGATGTCCTTTTCCAAGTTTTTAGGCTAAACGGTCCCTTGACAGGTTTCCGTTAATCAACCACGTTAGTCGGCGTTTACTTTGTCTTTAGTCTAAGGGAAAAAATGTATTTTTACCACTTTCCATTATTTAATATTACCGTGTCAGGTCACTAGTTTACTGTGGGCGCTACAGTAAAACTTTGCTAATAAAAGAGAAAGTTTGTCACCGCTCATCCCTAACCTTTCCTATCCCCTTAAATCCTATCTTCTTCATTTAGACTATAATCTAATCAGAAAAATGGTGCGTTGTTCATGCAATCGAAGGGTTGTGGTTCGAACACGTTGGAACAACACGAATCCTGGACGAAGGTTCTATCCAAGACAGGTTAGGACACTTTATTTTATTTCATTTTAAAGTTGGCTTGTGGTGGTTTTAGCTTAAATGTGTTGATTATAGTAATCTCTGTTTAATTATAATTTTGATTTTATACAAGTGGGTTTAGTATCAGTTTATCTTTGCAAAGAGATGCTAATATTTTGATTATTGGTTTTAGCCTACTACTTGTCCATTCAATGGGTGGTACGATCCACCTATGTCAAGGAGAGTAAGGGAGGTGATTATTTACTTGCAGAGAAACATTTACAGGAATGAGGCGGCATTACAAGAATGCAGACTGGGTGGAGGTTGTCAACTTGGGATCTGAGGGCAAAGCAGAGCGAACGCTCACCAAGCATCACTGGCTGATCTCCTTCTTGAGAAGGAGAAAGTTTTTCGTCTGAGGAACTTTTGTGTTTTCTCTTGAATAGTCATCATCTTGGTTTTTGTATGGTTTTTCTAGAGGGTTTAGAAAGTTGCTGGATTTTGTGTTTTGGATCGGTGGTAGATGGTTACGTAATGGGTAAGTTGTGTTTAAGAAGTTTTAGTGTATGTTGACTAAAAATAGTCTCTTGGTTGATCAAGTTTGGTCCTTGTACAGTGGTAATATTATATTTCTTTTACACTTTGGTCCTTATACTGTGTTGCCTTTACTAATAGCTCATTGTCCCAAAAATTCATATAAACATGTTTAAAAGTGTTAAAATGCAAACATACATTGTTAATTGATTATTGATTACTCAATTTTACATGGGTAATGACAGTAATTGACTTTGTAAAAGTCAACAGTTAATATGCGTATGAACTTGTAACAATATGTAGAAATGGGTAAAGTGACAAATCAATATGTTTAAAACACAATTTTTCCCATAGACTAACATGACATGATTTCATACATAATGCAAATGGATATACTTCCAAATGCATAAAATTTTGTAGTCTACAAAGCTCAGAACATACATTGTTTAAAGACAGCAAATAATGTTTAGGGGAATACATATTCGATGGAAAACATTGGCTTTCAAATGCTGAACGCCTTAACCAACATTTTATTGTGGTGAAGACAGACTTTCTTGCTATAATTTTGTTCTTAGTCCAAAATTGTTTTGGAGACCCACCAGAAGCAGCATCAACTTGACTTCAGATTGAGGCTGGACCACACTTGGTTGAAAATCACCTTGAGATTGAGCATCGGTTTGACAAGGATTTTTCATTTGCTTCAAAGTTGTGATCTGTAACCTTTTCCTTCTTCTTTGTAACTTTGGTGCTGGATTAACTTGTTTTGGAGGCTGATGTGTCTTGACTTCTGTTACACCTCCACCCATACATGTTTTCTTGTCGTGTCCAGCATTGCCACATATACCACAAACTACAATCCTACTAGACTGTGACAACTTACTGGTTTTGTCACTATCATCATTTTCGGTAAAAGCCCTAGTTCTTTTCTTTCGTGGCCTACCTAATGGTTTATGATGTTTAGGTGGAAGAATGATTGTAGGCACTTGTGACTTTTTCCAATGTTGATAACCATTTATTGGCTGGATGTAGTGTCTGTAAGTTTCTTCCCAAATCTTAAGCAAGTAACATGGATGAACCCATGATTCAACAGATCCTACTTGCATTCCATTGAAGCTCATATACCAATTGGTAGCAACAACGTGTTTACATGGCATACACGTAGCTCCCATATTCTACACGTACAAGCCCTAGCTTCAACATTTACAAAACACTTATCTCCCCATCCACACGACGATACTTATCTCCTTCACTCAGAAAACGGTGTACTTATAAGCCTCTTTCTTTATCAAGTCTAACATGAGTGTTTCCTTTTGTGTTAATGGTCCGACACACTTGTCAATTACATTCACAACATTCACTATTCTTTTCATACAATATTCTCTAATGTATTCCAAAGCAGTAATGATGGATTGGTGCCTACCTCCCACTAGTTTCTCATTGAACACCTCACACATGTTATTAAGTAACACACAAGAATGAGCCCTCCCTACACATTTATATAACATGTTTGAGTTATACAAACAACAGTGTTGAACAATGTCGTAGAACAAAATATGTACACTTAGACATAGATTTGGTTAGTATCTGAAAAATGCGACCTTGACCAATGGGTTGGTGGTATCTTACTTAACCAAGCATGGGCGGTTAAGCTAAAACTCTTGAATGCCAACGGTACGCCTCAAATTGTTGGACGGTTCTTGTTGCTGCACATCTCTAAAAATGTTCATTGTATGATTTAGCATTCCATTGCAATTTCATATTATCATGGATGTGCCTCAAACAATATCTGTGTTCAACACTAGGGAATACTGCTTCTAATGCTGGAATTATACCCTACACAAAGGAACATCAAATTCATTACTAGTAAAAGTAGCATTTATTGAAAATACAAGTGAATATAATCAACTAAAAGGTAACATCACCTTTTGTCTGTCGTTGATAAAAGTGTAGTTTGAGTTTGGTTGCAAGTCAAGATCATCTCCTAAACATTCAAGAAACTAAATCCATGAGTCTTTGCTTTCAGCTTCTGCAATAGCATAGGCTAAAGGGTATATTTCATTGTTGCTATCTATACTGACTGTTGTAAAAAGCTGACCAGGAAAAGGACCCCTCATAAAAGCACCATCTAAATCCAACAAATCTCTTTGACAAGCTTTATATCCTTCCTTCAAAACACCTAAGCATACATACATTATATTGAAAACTCTAGTTGGACTTTTTGGATCTGTTGCAGTTTATACACTTATCCTAACTGTTGTATTTGGGTTTGTTTTCTGCAACTCTTCAAAATAGTCTCTTAAAATGGTGTATTGCTGCTTATGATCACCCCTAATCTCATTTTATGCCTTGTTTTTTTTGCCCTTAATGCCTTTTGCATAGACACTTGAACTTCAAACTGTTTAGTGAGCTGATCTTGAACATCCTTGATTGGAATATCTGGATTGACTTGAATTTGGTCAACTATTTGCTTTGAAAGAAACTTGTAGTCACAAGATTTAATCTCTCTTGGTTGAAAACATTTGTGTTCATCCTTGAAAGTTCGAACACTCCATAAATATTTAGCTGTATTTTTGGCTACATACAACAACCATGGGCAAACTTTTGCTTGGTCCTTCACTGATCTCAAATATACATCCCTTTCGCGACCTCTAGTTAATGGACATGTTTTCCTCTTTGGGGTTGTTCCCAGGCCAACACCTTCACTTGTACCACAAACAAGTATTGTTCCAACACACTTAACCCTAATTCTCTGTTTGTCATTCTTAATGAGTTGCAATTCCTCCTAGTATTGAAAGCGAGGTTGATCTTATCTTTCACTTCTTTTGGAGTTAGAAAAGTTTGACCACAGCAAAAGAATACTTCGTCGTCAACTTGTTCTGCGTCACTTAACTTTTGTTTCTTGTATGCCCTCATTTTTTTTCTTTCTAATAACATACTCATCCTCATTCTCAGAACCACTTGCAAACTCATTATCATCTAACAGATCTAACTTACTTTTCTTAAAATCATCCAGTATATGGTTGGAGCTACCTATATATGGTAACTCTGTAGTCTCGGTCACTTTGAACAGTTAACAACAACATCAGGCTCCTAAAAAGTATTTGCCTCATCAACAACTGTGTTACCATCTCGATTGTTCTCAATATCATCATCCCACTCTAACTATCTATTTACTCACATTGTCATCACTTAAAGCTTCATCAATTTCACATACACATACAGATTTACCTTTTAGATATGCTCCACAGGATTACATATTTCCTCCTCTTGATGACCTAACTCTTGATCATTTTGACATACCTCTTCAGGACTATCTATTTGGATATTCTCAACATGTTTATCTATTTGTGGTTGACATCGGCTATACCATCTTCGATTTATGAGACCTCTGAGACGAAAACAAGGGTTACGTTTACGGCATCGACTAGATTGTACCAAAGTATTGACTTCCAAAGGTTGATGTGTAACCTGACATAAACCTCTACCACAGACTTATTAACAATGTTTTCTAAGAACAATTTGTTTGAGCAATATGAAACAATAGCAAGAGATTCCTTTTTCTTTGTCGCATCCACATCAGCAATAACTGTCCTAATTGACTTTGGTGACATTTCATCAACATCCAATGTTGTCTTACCATTTTCAACATAAACTTCTATCATCTTATGGTCATCAACAAGATCTTTCAATATTTCTAAATTTTCACTCTCACTTAAGCTATACAAACCATCATCTAAATTACTACAAGGCTTAACAAAGTAATAGTAATTTTTTGAACCAAGCTCGTAACCCAATTCATACATAAGAACATCCAACTCTTCAACTGACACACTATCAACATCAACCAAATCAACTAAATTTTTCATACCTCCAACGTATATTCTATCAGGCCAGTATTTAAAGAAACTGTTGTGATGAACCCTCATGTTAAACATATTAGATCTACCACCTGAAAACATGTCAATATATGTTTAGGACATTCTCAAAAGTTAATTGCCAAAAATAAATACCCCAATTAGAAATTCCAATGTTTATAATCAAAATAAAAACCGCATCCGTCTTTCTTAGCAGAGTTGTACTAACGATATCATCAATTTGGATAACCTTGATGTCTTCTTACTTTCCATAGAGTAAAATCCATGTTTTGGTTTTTTGAATAATAAAAACGGTTTTGTGACATGCAATTAGGGTTTGTGAATTGTGATAATTCTTGTAACGAAAGTTGTGGGACAAAAATATCAGATCTATGTGTTTATAGGGCGGAAGAGGGTTAGATTACATGTGGAAATAATGAGACATTTTTAATCGAAATAAGGAAATGACATTTGTGCCCTAGGACTAAAGACAAAGCAAATGCCGACTAACGTGGTTGACTAACGAAAAGCGGTCAAGGGACGGTTTAGCCTCAAAATTTTGGAAAAAGGACATCTGCGAGCGAAAATGGCATGTTTTGGTTCAATCGTTCGGTTTTGGACAAGTTTAGGGACCAACAGTGTATTTTAGTCAAACCTAAAAGTTCAAATATTAACAAATCAAACGGTCTCACAAAGTGTTCAAGTAAGTTAACAGAAATGAAGTTTAAGAAACAAAAAGGCTTCACAACTTAACAGAAGTAAATGAAAGCGAAACAAGATAAAAATTTCTTCGACAAAAGTCTTCAGGATTCTTAATAGCTTGAATATTCCATCTTCAAGTATCTAAACCCAATTGAATATAAAGATTGTCAGTTAAGATGATAATAGAAACTATGTATAGATATACTTAACTTTTTTTTTTTTAATGTAGATAGAGGCATTCGATTTTTTTTATTCGCTTTGGTTTTAATTTTGACAAACCATAAACCAAACCAAAAATCAGTTAAATACTTCAGTTCGGTTTCAAACCAAACTATACACCAACTAAATTTGTTGTTCGGTTTTATTCGGTTTCGGTCTGATTTATTTTTTAGGGTGAAGGCTGAATATACTTAACAAACTTTCTCGAATTTACCGATATACGTAACATACTTATTTTATTGTTAACATACGTAATATACTTTTAAATACTTACCAATGTACGTAATATTGTCATATTACCACTTATAAAAGTTATAGTTTTGATCCTTGTCGTTTGCGTTAACTTCCATCGTTAGAATTGTTGAAAATTTTCACTTAGAAAAGTTACAGGAATGGTCTTTGACTTTTACCGTTAGTCCCTTGACATTTTTTCACCTAATATATGTATATTTTATCGTTTTATCTCTTTTGTCAATATTTTTTTTATGTTTTCATCCGCTTTTATACGCTTTCGTCCATTTTTTTTTACGTTTTCATGAGGGTATAATCGTTATTTCTCAAACCAAAAGGACGAACGTGTCATTTACTCTTTTTATTATTTATTTAACTATTAGTACGTTAGTAAGGTCCGTTTTTATACGTTTTCGTCCATATTTATACATTTTATACGTTTTCGTTCGTTTTATACGTTTTCGTCCATTTTTATATGTTTACATACGTTTTTATCGTTTTATATCGTTTTGTCCGTTTCATCGTTTAATACTCTTTTATAGTTTTCTTACATTTTCATACGTTTTTATCCGTTTTATACGTTTTATACGTTTTTATCCGGTTTTCTTATGTTTTCATACGTATTTATGTGTCTTTAAACGTTTTTGTCGTTTTATCGTTTAGTCGTTTTATGTGTTTTCATCCGTTTTATATAGCTTCGTCGTTTTCTTCGCTTCTATGTTTTTATCTGTCTTTATCCGTTTTCGTCCGTTTTGATACGTTTTTGTCTGTTTTTCTTACGTTTTATCCTTCTTTATCTGTTTCCATCCGTTTTTTACGTTTTTATCTGCATTTTACGTTTTTTGTCCGTTTTTATACGTTTGTGTCCATTTTAATACGTTTATGTCCATTTTTCTTATGTTTTTATCTATTTTTATACGTTTTTGTCCGTTTTTATATTTATAAAAACGGATGAAAACATATAAAATTGAGGAAAACGTATAAAAATGGACAAAAACATTTAAAAATGGACAATAATATATAAAAACGTATAAAACAGGCAAAAACGCATAGAACGGATAAAAGCGTGAAAATGGGTGGCGGATAAACGGATGAAAATGTAATAAAAACGGACGAAAGCGTATACAAACGGACAAAAAAATCGCATAAAACGGATAAAAACTGAATAAAAATGGACAAAAACTCATAAAAACAAATAAAAAAGGATGAAAACGAATAAAAACGGATAAAAACATATAAACAGCAGCGATATAAAATGACAAAAACCATATAGGACTGATAAAACATATGAAAACGTAAGAAAACGGAGGAAAGTGTATAAAAACAGATGGAAACATAAAAATTAACAAAAACAGATAAAAATGGACAAAATATACATATATTAGGTGAAAAATGTCAAGAGACTAATGGTAAAAGTCAATGCAAAGTCAGGGATCATTACGTAACTTTTTTATGAAAAAATAAAAGGGACTAGCGGTTGGAAGTCAGCAAACGACGAGGATCAAAACTGTAACTTTTATAAGTGGTAGTATGACAATATTACGTACATTGGTAAGTAGGCAAAAGTTCAATATAGAACCAAAATTTACCATAGATCCAATCAACCAATAATAGCCATTCCTTTTTTTATTATGATAAACTTTCACCTTTTTAAAAAAAATTAAATATCTCGCAAACCGTTAATCGTTCGCGATAAAATTATACCATCCATCGTGACGAGATTAAATTATCTTTCTATAGATATCACTACTATATATTTTTAAACACCTTTTTTTTTTTAATTTACGGTCAACAAAAATCATATATGATTTGTGAAAATCATATATGATTCGATTTTACGAATCACATATGATTTTTGAGAATCATATATGATTGTAAAAATCATATATGATTCGTAAAAATCGAATCATATGATTTTTTAAAATCATATATGATTCGTAAAAATCATATATGATTCGAATCATACATGATTTTAGTTTATTCGATGTAAAACTAAACACCGAACACCGGTAACAACCTTACTTATTTTTATTCGAACATTTAATCAACATAAAAAAAATATATATATAATAAAAAAATCTACGGAAACATCACACAGATTTAATTTAAATAAGAAAATAAAAAGAACAAACCTTTTGTGCCAGATTTTAAAGTACCTAAATTCACTGAAAATAAACTTTTGCTGAAAATAAATTTACCGGAGTCATTCGGATTTTAGAAAATGAATATCTTACTCATGTGGAGCCTATAAAATTTCGAGTTGATCAAGTAACCTACTATCTCTTGGACCTTACTTTTACGTCATTGGACCTTACAAAACCAACCTCACCTTGGGCCCAAACTTAGCAACGTTAGGCCCACTTTTTTTTTTTTTTTTTTTTTTTTATCTTGCATCAATATCTTTAAACCCCTTTTTTCTCTGTTATCTTTTAACTAGAGTTAATTGCATTTTTGGTCCCTGTGGTTTGGTCAAATTGCAGATTTGGTCCCCAAAACTTTGAAAGTGCACAAGAGGTTCCCATTTTCAAGTTTCCGTTGCACGTTTAGTCCCTGGCCAAAGTCAAATGACTAAAATACCCTTATCTTCTTCCCTTTTAATTTTCTAATTACTTTTTCTTTTTATTTATTCATCCAATACAAAGATCATGAACAAGAACCCAGATAAAAAAAGCACCAACTTCTAACCATAAATCCATATTCATATTCATCCAACTCCTTTTACTCTCAAACACAAATCCATATTCATGTATTCATCAACAAACACTCCCCAGTTGGACTATAACATATCCATATTCATGTTTTACTCTTAAAATCCCACAGTTGGACTACAACATATATTCATCAACATAAAAAAGCACCCACTTCTAACCATAAATCCATATTCATGCCCAACTCTTTTTACTCTCAAACACAAATTCATCAACATAATTGGCTAATCCTTACCTGCCAAATTGAAACAAGAAACAAAAAGTCAAAAAGGAATAACAAGATCAGTAACCTGTCTACAACAACAAACTATTACAACTTCACAAACAAGAACAGTAACCATGTCCTAATCCACCCTACCAGATGCGAAACAAGACGAGAGTCACGAGGAGAACAAGATTCGCGAAGGTGGTGACAGAACCACCAAATCTAGCGGGCGGCTGTGACAGATCCGATGGAGGTGGTGACCGAATCCCGAATCTAGCATACATCTTCACCCATGTAGATCTACAAAATAAGTACTCATTATCCATAACCCCAATCCCAAATCGATCCGTGTTGATGTTTTTATGTCTAATTGGGGGTTTGTGGTTTTGTATTATTGTTTATCTTTGCTAGATCTGAAATTGTTTTTGAGAGTGTTTGTGATTTTATTATTGATTTGTGTTTGAAAGTGGGAGTGGTTTTGTTTTAGAGTAATTGCGGTTTTGTTTATCTGGGTTCTTGTTCATGATCTTGGTATTGGATGAACAAATAGAAAGAAAAAGTAATTAGAAAATTAAAGGGGAAGAAGATAAGGGTATTTTAGTCATTTAACTTTGGTCAGTGACCAAACGTGCAACGAAAACTTGAAAATGGGGACCTCTGGTGCACTTTCAAAGTTTTGGGGACCAAATTTGCAATTTGGCCAAACCACATGGACCAAAAATGCAATTAACTCTTTTAACTATCTAAACTTTCATTCAAACTAGGTTTACAATTTGGAAATAAACAAGAAATTTTTGGAGTTATATGAAGTTTTACTTTGAGATACTACGATATGATGTAATGATTAACATGTCTATGAGAAGACGATTTATGGAATTGGAGGTTCATCACATTTGAGTGAATGAGAAAAAATAAGGTTAGTAGTCGACGTAAACATGGTACAAAAACACCAGATGCTGGCTGAATATCTCTTCTCCCACTTGTTCCTTTTGAGAAGCATATTTTCGGAACCTTTTTCTAATTGAAGAAACGTTTTGTGCTCATGAGCAAGTATTTGTCATTGTTTCACAAATTCATATAGATTACATAGCCATCTTATATTTTCCCTTGAATAAAAGGGGTTTTATGAAAAAAAAAGAAGAAATATATTAACAAATCAATCAAAAGAAGTTAAGGTTTAAAAAGTGGTTAGTCGAGTAGTTTAAAATACCGATGTACATGATAATACTAGCGTTCATGTACCGATGTACATGATAATACTAGTTCTATTTAATCATGTTCTCTGGTTAAAATGTATAAATTGATGGTAAAAAAGACATGTTCGTATACATATGAACAGCTGATTGATATATAAAAAAATATATATAATAGCAAATGAATAATGTGAATATATAGAAGAAGAAAAAAAGGTGAGCTCATATGCACCTTTAGGGTGTGTTTGGTTAAGAGAATTGAAGATGGAGAAATGAAAATAGCTTTAATTCCGGTGTTTGGTAAGCCAGAGAAATGGAAAAGCGGAGAAATTAGAGAAATTGGTGGGGAAATGGAGAGAGTTGAGTAGTGTAATTTAAGTAACCCATTTCCATTAATTTTGTGGAGAAATAGATTAATTTTATTTTTTTTTTATTTTTTTTTATTTATATTTTTTTTTACATTTAAAAAAAATTTAAAAAAAAAATTATTTAAAAATAAAATAAGTTTAAAATTACTTTTTAAAAAAAATAAGTTTTTTTTTTTTAAATAAATACATTTTAAAAAATATTTTTTTTTAAAAAACAAGTTTTTTTTAAAGTAAATACATTTTAAAAAAATAAGTTTTTTTAATAATTTTTTTAAAAGAAAGTACATAAATTTAAAAAAAATAAATTTAAAAAAAAAAAGATATATTTTTTTTTTAATAATTTTTTAAAAATATTTTTTAAGAATTTTTATTTAGACAAAATATTATTTAAATAAAAAATTTTCATTTATCGGGTCAGTCCTGTTGTTACCCAACATTAGAATTGAACAAAATTCTCTACTGATTTCTATTCTCTGAGATTCTATTATCTACTTCATTTCTTTTCTCTGAATTTCTCTCTACCAAACGCACCCTTAGTGTGAGAGGATATGAGATACGTAGTAATATTGTTCGATGATTATTACATATAAAGTGAGAGGAAATATATAGTGATTATAAATGGGCTATTTTGGGTAAATTACTAATCATCCATTAATTATGCTAATCACATTACATATACAACTAATGTACAACTAATATTTCCTCGCAGTTTGAGCAGGAGGACACCGAACATCAAGCTGGAATGAAATTCCTTAAACAAAGAGGTAGAAAAAACCTTTAGAAAAAATATCCTGATATTGCTAGCGGGAAGGCACATGAAGAATCCGAACCTGACCAATAGTTACCGAATCCCGAACAAAATAAATGTCTTTTCAATATGCTTCATCCATTGATGCTGAACCGATTTAGAAGACAGATAAACATCACTGACATTGTCACAGTAAACAAGCTTAGCAGATGACAAAGGAGTATGCAACTTAGGCAGAAGATTCCGTAACTGATGCGTATACAAAGCGCGTTCGGGGTCAAAGGAATTTCCTTTTCTTCGAGCAAGTTTTTCAATCACCTAGGCAGTGAACCTAATCGTTGTGGTGTAGGGGATTGATATCGTTCTCTAGAGGAATAGCAATGCTAGCAAGAAATGTATGACACGAAGGTGGGGGTTTAGAAAGCTAAGGTAAATATCTCGGGGCAATTGGTTGGGGGGTGGTACTTCTACAGATTACACTACTTATCTAATTTATCTAATTATCTATTACTACGTGTAGTCTTATGTCTAATTGATGTGTGCTCGTATGATGATTAAAAATGTGTTTACCTAGATACTATTACTCCATAGTTATCTTTTATTGGTCGGTTGAATTGTCACTCCTTATCTTAACGCGTTGTATTCCTAAGGTCGTAGGGTATGCGTGCCCCCTAGTTCTTTGAGGTTATCTCTCGTATGTGACCTACGAAGTCGGCAAGCCTAAGCTATTTCATCCATAGACCACATCAAAGCATACTCAAGCATTAAATGCAATGAATGATGCCTAGTTGCACTCCTAAGCCAACTTATAATTAAGATAAGAAACAACCTAACAATAATCAATAACTAGGTTTCATAGATCTAAGCAAACACACAAGAAATTTAGCTAGACATGGTAAACAAGCAAGCATACACACAATCAATCGAATAAAGGATAGACATAATGATACTTTGGATTAAAATACTTATCTCGATGTGTAAAATAGGGTATGGGACCCTAAGCTACTGTCCAAATCGGACTACAAACGAATTAGGGTTTTTTTCTCCAAAAATCTACCCCCTTAAATGCAGAAAAATCGAATTCTATATATAGATTTACACTTGAGACGACGTCACCTTTTGCATGGGGCGCACGTCGCCGTCATTAGGGTTTCGTCTTGGACAAGTCATCGATGGGACGACGTCACCTTAGAGTTGTGACGTCGTCATTCTTCAGTTGGGACGTCGTCTTGATTACGGATCAGGCGTCTGAGTTAAAAGCGTAGTGGCGCCCTCCTTCTTTACAACGTGGCGCCGTCAGGTTATATGAACAAAATTTCCACGGGCCGTCGGTTGCATGTTTTCAAGTCTTTATAGAGGACGGCGTCGCCTTTGATTTGGACGCCGTCAGGTTTTGTTTGAGCAACTTAAGTGGCTTCAATCTTGACTTTGCCATTTTCTTCATGTATTTGCTCCTTTTCATCCAAAAATGCTTCATTCCAGCATTTTTCTTCCAAGAGACCTAAAAAGTGAAAAGGAACGAAATTAAGCAGTAACGGATATAAAAGTGGTCGATTTAGGGCTTAAATGACCCTCTAAAAGCGTACATTTTAAATTCTTATTAAATATCCCTACACTTGGTAATTGCTTGTCCTCAAGCAAATGTGCTTTTGGCCAATCAATTTATAAGTTAGGGGGCATGAAGCATGGGTTTAAAATAATTCATAACAAGTAAAAGCATCGCAATAGTCATAACAAGCACATAAATTATATACTAGCACCTCAAAAGGGGTGTTTGGATTCTCTCATCTCTCGGGTTTATATGAAATATAATAAATGGAAATGGAAGATAAACATTCATTACCTGGAATAGTACATAGATTACCATAGGCTTGAGACTAGATCAAACCTCCACCGCTTTGGCGTAAGCACCTAGGAACAACTATCTAAGAGGTCTTTGTAAGTGTTGTAACGTTAGGCTTATGGTAGGGAAACAAATGGTTTTGTTGGATAGGCGATATTTAGTGGTGGCAAGTTAAAAATCTTATGTTGCAAGCATGAAAAGCGTGGCGTTGCTAAGCCAAGACTCGACTCACTAACTCTAGATAACTTGAAACAAACAAACATAAATTTAAAGACATAAACATAAATATAGATGTAGGATGGTCGCCCGTATGTTTTTTCTTCATTTTTTTTTCAACACTTTTTTTATTTTATATTTTTCATACATTTTTACTCTACCATCCTCTACGATAACATCAAAATATAAGGGATTTATAGGAGCATAACTACACTTGAGTTTTTATTTCTCTAACACTAATTGACCCGATTTGAAAAGATAAAAAATACTTGGAGTATTTAATTACGTAGACAAAGGGAATTTGAATTTATCGTTCTTTCCCGTTACTCCAAAAAATATTACTTTTACCCATGAGTCCCAATCATCCCAAAACTGTGTACTAAAGATATGACTCGACTTAGCAACCATGCAAGTAACTTGATATTTGAACTAAGGGTTTAGTAATGATAACAATAATGCACTAAAGGTGAGTGCATACAAGGTGGGCTAAGGCGATTTGGGTGTACATTTGGGGGTGAATTGTGAACAATGCTCTTCATTGATATTCCGGAAAACCAAAACATCACGAGAACCGCGAAAAGGATAGGCTTTGAGGGGTTAACTAAGGGTATCGTGTACTAAAGATGCGTACATCGCAAGGGTGTGGGGTAATTACTCGACCGATGTGGAAGAAGTAATTATAATACAGGTTTCAAACAAGGGTTATCCTAATTCCTCTTATCACTTAGTTATTCCTAACTACACAAGTGTAGTCTCACTAGCGATCTCGGAATGCATCACAAAACAAGTTCTAGAATCTATTATACTACCGGTACACTCTCTAAAGATGAGTACATCGCAAGGGTGTGGGGTAATTACTCGACCGATGTGGAAGAAGTAATTATAATACAGGTTTCAAACAAGGGTTATCCTAATTCCTCTTATCACTTAGTTATTCCTAACTACACAAGTGTAGTCTCACTAGCGATCTCGGAATGCATCACAAAACAAGTTCTAGAATCTATTATACTACCGGTACACTCCTAAGCATTAAAGGTTAATGCTTTTATTCCTAAAGATCTAGGGGCGAACCTCACATTTTTGGGGTGGAATTTGAGTGGTAAACAGTTTTTGTGCTAGTCATATAACTCCTATCCATGAGACGCATTATTAAGACTAAAGTTTAGCTCGTACATGTCATAAAATTTTTTAAATTTGGTGCTAAATTTGCCCTAACGAATATTTCTCATAGTTTATTACACAAATTATCAAGGACAAGACAAATGATCAAGGATAAGAATAGTTTCTAAGTTCTCGTTTTATTCTCTCTCCCTACACTTAAACTGAACATTGTCCCCAATGTTCCCCGAAAGTATCAAAGTTATGATAAAGGAAGGTAAGTAAGGAAACGAAACTAGTACTCTCCTGATTAGCTCGGTAGGATCCGTGTGAGGTTGCGGTTAAATTTTTTTTCAAGAAGAATCCATAAGTGATAAGCTCCATCCAATGTTGTGTTTCTTCTTCTTGCCAAATATAACCTGCACACTTAAGAAAACAAACGAAACCTTCGCGTAAAATCGGCGGTAAAACTATATATGAGACAACTACACTAGAAAGCAAGTAAGATATAATGCTTGTGGAATGGATGTTTGCAGTTTTTCTGAAAAATTAAGACATGAGAATTTCCAAAAATTTATAAGTAGCTAAGAAAACGAAAAAAAAAAACTGACAAGCTGTTTCTGCTTAACCTGATGTCGTCAGGCTTTAATCCTAACGCCGTCAGGTTTTCATGACAAAAATTGGTCTGCTGCGTTTTTGGAAAATTCGGAAAATTACATCTTTAGAACCTGGAAAAATTCCCATAAAACATCCATTATGATCACTCGATACAAGCATTTGACTCTAACAAACACACACACACACACACACACACACACACACACACACATATATATATATATATATATATATATATATATATATATATATATATATCAATTTCACTAATTGTAATTCTCATGTTCATGTTCTTCAAAAACGTATGTGATCTTCCCTACACTTATCTTTTTGTAAAATACCTTTATATGTAATTAAGACGAGGTTAATGACAAAATAAAGCATTTTCACAAAATCAATCATGAGAATAAACAATAATGAAAAAGATATATGACACACAAACAAGCAAACAATTAAGCATGGGTTGCCTTCCACGAAGCGCTTTTCTTTATTTATGAGTTCTTGTAGCTAGACTCGAAGTCGTGCTCCTACGTGACTTCCTTACCGCCATTATTTTCATTCAATAAGCATTCATCATAAGGTTGTACACATTGTATGCTTACCGTGAACTCCCTCCCATCTTCGTCTAATATGATAACGGTTTCACTTTTTATATTAGTCTCTTTCACCGTAAAGGGACCGAACCATTTTGGCCTATTCTTGCCTCGTAATGCTTTTAATTTTGATCTATACAAAAGCACCTTTTCTCCTTCTAAGAATTCTTTTTAGGGAGTGTTTTCGTGGTGTATTTGTACTCTATGTTTTTATCATGTTTCCACAATTTCGAATCCATCCCCTCACTCACGAAATCCTTAATCTTTTTTTCCCATTCAACAATTTTCTTGTTATGAGCATTATTGAGACTCATAATTCTTATTCTTTGTCTTTTCCTTAATCTTCAAAGGATATCTCGGAGCAATAGGTATCCTAACGTTTCCTTTGCCACTTTTGAGTATCATGACACCCTCACCGCATTTGATGGTTGCCTTGGCGATGGCCAGGAAAGGTGTTCCAAGGATTAATGGCATGTATTTATCTTCCTCAATGTCTCGATTGCGAAGTCCACCGGATAGATAACATTTGCAACCTCAATTAAGACATCCCCCTCTATTCCTATGGGATAGACATATGAATGATTTGCCAAAGAAAGTCTAAGATTGGTCTTGGTTGGCTCCTCCTTAGTCAACTTACTATAAACTGATAGCGACATTGTGTTTAGATCGGATCCCTGATCGGCTAAGGCTTTTATATTCTCTAAGTCACCAATGTTACTTGGTATTATGAAGTTCGCAGAAATCTCTTGTTTCTTAGTTACTAGTTTTCTCAGAATCACCTCGTACATAGGTCCCAATGGTATGGTGTCATATTCTCCTTCTTTTATTTCACCTAAGAGGGCATTCCTAAGAGCATCATTGTACCTAAAGTTGTTCACTTAGTTAACAATTGTTTTTTTATTGATCTCGTGCTTAAGTTAGTGTTCAATGATTTTGGGTTTATCATCATTTTGAGTCGTATCCTTGTCCTTACTATTCTTGCTGCTCTTGGTAGTCTCAGTCTCCTTCTTCTCAACTACCATACCCTTATCGGAAACAATGGAAATGGCGTTAATAAACAAAGTGGGGGTAGCGTGTTCATCGTTTCTCACTTACACCTTCTCGGGAACCTTCTTCTTAGTGTACTCTTTCACCAAGTTCATCATCTCCGCCATTTTTTCCTGCATTTCTTCCCTTTGCCTATAAACCTCTTCTTCAAATTTGGCCAATCTTTCCAAATGGGCTGCCATGTATTCTCTCATTTGTGTTTTGAAGCTTTGTGAGAGTGGAATTGGAGAGGTAGAGCGAAAGCGTCGTACATAATTAGGATTTTGTTCACGGCTAGGTGATTCAGAGAGAGGTGTTGGGTGGTTGGCAGAGTAAGTGAAATTAACCGTCGCTCGATGGATTGGTCCAGGTGCTTTCTTTTGCCTCTCAACTAGATAGTTGATCCTTTTCTCAAGAGCACTAACTTGATCTTCGGTAATGTTGGAAGGCTCATGAGGTATTGATATGGCATTTACCATTCTTTCGGGGGTTTCATGAGATTCACTCCAATCTTCGTAGCTTTGACCGGCAAGCTCTTCTATGATATCCAATGATTCTTCCGTGTTGAGATTGCTGAGCCTTCCACCGGCCGCTCGGTCAATGGACCGCTTGGTGAGGAAGTTGGCATGATCGTAAAAGATTTGGACTTGAAGCCAAAGATCGATGCCGTGATGAGGGACTTTATGGAGTAAGTCATTGAATCGAGTCCATGCCTCGTAGAGAGTTTCGCCTTGACGTTGTTGGAACATCAAGATGTCATTCCTAAGTTTGGTAGTTCTCCCAGATGGGAAAATTGGCGAGGAAGCGAGTGGTGAGATCATCCCAACTTGAGATGGATCCGGTGGGAAGTCGCTCAAGCCAATTACTAGCTTGGTCTCATAGAGAGAATTGGAAGAGACGCAAGCGCGTGGTCTCCCATGTGGTAGCATCAAGGTCGATGGAGTCAAAATTTTTAAGGAAGTCCTTAAGATGCTGATTAGGATATTCGGAACGTAGTCCATGGAATGCACATCCGTTTTGCACCAACCGGATGGTGTCGGATCTCAGGGCCGTAGTTTGAGCTTGATCGGGGAGCTCAATGGTGTTCCTATAGCCTTGGTGGCTCGGTCTAGATTATTCACCAAGAGTATGGCCTCTTGGCTGGTCAATTGGTGGTGGGTCGTTGGGAAGTGGTTGATTTGGTGGTGGGTTATCACCTTCCATGATGAAAAGTGATGGGGCTACGAACAAAGTCATAAAGAAGGGGGATAGACTACGAGGAAGCTAATGAAAATGAAAAAAAAATCTTACTTGATAGGAATCAAGCAAGGGAACCTAAACGAGATATAAATCTAACTAGCTATTCTATTCCCCGGCAGCGGCGCCAAAAACTTGATGCGCGTACGAAGCGCGTTCGGGGTCAAAGGAACTTCCTTTTCTTTGAGCAAGTTTTTCAACCACCTAGGCAGTGAACCTAATCGTTGTAGTGTAGTATTGGGTAAGTCTCGGGGATTGATATCGTTCTCTAGGGGAATAAGAATGCTAGCAAGAAATGTATTGTTAGCCTTACTAGTTTATATTAGAAGTGATGGTCATTCACGTTTAGGAACTTTGTAACGTGTGTTAGATATCATGATAGAATAGTCAACGGGCTCGTGGATTAGACTAAGCTAAATGGGTACTAGTTATGTTAAGCTTGCCTTTTATCCAATCCAACCCATGTCCAACCCACGAAGCCCATAGAAAGCCTTTTAGGGCATCATTTTGTGTACTATATCAACCCCTCAAAGTCTCATTTGAGGGGTGTGCTTGAATGTGTGTTTTGTGTGTGTTTTCCTTTGATATAAACATCTTATTGTTTTCATCTTTATCTCTACACATACACGGTTATAACATCAAGTCACCATCACCTTAATCTTTCCTTCTTTATTTACGCATATGTTTGTGTTTGTGTTGTTCGTGTTCTACGCGTAACGTGTTGGGTTTGTGATAAGGTTGATAGATTTAAGGTCCTATAATTGGTATCAATCTCCTAACAATAGTTTAGGAGTGTTTGTGTTTGTTTTGAAGTTTTGGTACCATACGCGTAAAGCTCTCGCTATACATCTTTGACACGCTTAAAGCTTTGATTTTTACACATAAAAATTCAAGATTCTTGTGGTTTAAGGTTTATTTGGTGTTAAAGTTTCAGTTTTTTGCAAAAAGTTCGAAGCTTTACGTGTTTTAAATCATTTTTAAACTCGTACGAATTGGGTAGGTCATTTCTACGCATAAGCTATCTAAGAACTTTGGGTGAAAAAGGTCAACATTTTTGTGTTATTCGAGTGTTTTTAAGGCTGTTTGTGCAAGAGAAATCGTTTGAATCACTGGAAATTTTTTACGCGTAGGTCAAAACCCTAGTTCTACGCGTAAAAAAGTCAACACCCTATTTCTACGCATAAGTTTCTACGCATAGAGTTTTGTGGCATTTCTTGAGCTATACGGTTACTCGTGCTTCCCTCACTTGGATAAGTTTGTGGAACACTTCGACTTTTGGATATCTTTTACCCTGTGATAGTGTAAAGGATCTTTGGGCTAAACCCTAGATTTACGCATAAGCTAAATCTTACGCGTATAATTTCTTACGCATAAGTATTTTCTTACGCATAAGTAAATCCTACGCATAAGGATTCTACGTTTAAGTTTTTAGTCTACGCATAACTCTATTGTTACGCGTAACTTGGGTATTACGCGTAAGTTCTCTCTACGCCTAAGCACAATCTCTACGCCTAAGCATCCTACTCGTAACTTCTTCGGTCTACGCCTAAGCTCTTAAAAAAAGAGTTTTTTGGCGGGAAAACTTGAGTAAAATTTAAATTTTTGAGGAGACTAAATGTTCAATTTTTACGCGAATTTCAAATTTTGGTATAACTTGGAAAATTTTGGTCAAAAATTCAAATTTTTGGACCCAAATTCAAATTTTTTTCGGTCAAATTTGGCGTCAAAATTGTCATAACTCAAATTTTTCATACGACATTAGAATTGATTTTTATAGTGAATTTCATATTTTGGGAGAAAAATTTTCATTCGACCAAGTTCACGAGTACGAATTTCAGAAAAACTTCAAACGGCAATATCTTATTAAACACAACTCCTTTATCGTTGAATCGATCATACATCAACTTTATCAGATCATACCTTCATCAATGGCAACTCAACAAGATATTCATGCACCGTGCCGAAAACCGTCCTTCTATGTTGGAAAAAGGTGGTTATCTTCAATGGACAAGTCGAATGCTTCGTTACATCAAGACAAAACCTAATGGAAAATTGATGATCAAATCCATTCGGGATGGACCCTTCATACCGACCTCGACAGTCCAAGACCACGGAAATGCTGATGCAACACCTCCCATCCCACCATTTTTTCGTCTTCAAAAAGAATCGGAATACTCTGAAGAGGATCAGAAACAAGTCGAAGCAAATGACATGGCAATTCATATTGTCCAACTGGGTTTACCAAGAGACATCTTTGCTGCTGTAGACAGTTGTGAAACTGCTTCGACATGTGGGAACGTGTTAGGCGGCTTTGTCATGGAACTGAAATTGGTCAACAAGATACGGAGAACAAGTTGCTAACTGCTTGGGAGAAGTTTATATCCACTCCAGGCGAATCCATTGAATCCTACTATGGAAGGTTTTGCACTTTAATGAATGAGCTGATAAGAAACAAGTTGACACCCAGAACTATCGTGAGCAACATCAAGTTCCTAAACAATCTACCAAAAGAATGGGGACGATATGTCACTATTGTCAACCAAACAAAAGACTTACATCAAGTGAACTTTGATCAACTCAACGATTTTCTGAAACAAAACCAAAATGAAGTGAATGAAGTCAGGAAAGAAAGATTAGCAAAGAATCATGATCCATTGGCACTCATTGCAAAGACTCAAACTCCAGTGAATACACAACAACAAGCTTCATCATCTTCCACAAACAACAACTTGCAGCAATACATCCCTCAACAACAAAACTATCCACTTGCACAACAACATTACCAGGAACAAGGAATCACTGATCTTGAAATGGAACCAGAAGAAGCTTTGTCACAAGAATTTGCATTCTTGGGTAAAGCATTCGAAGTTCGCTACTCCACACCAATTAACAACAACCAAAGGATTTCATCAAACACTCGCAACAGGCAAATTGCATAGCCGGGTGTAAACATGGGTAATCAAGGACAAATGGTTGGAGTTATTGGGAATCAGCAGGGATATGCTATTGGATTTTGCATGGGTAATCAGCGTTTCCGAATCAGGTAATCGGATGGGTCAGAATGTTGGGAATAGAGCGTGGGTAATCAAGAATGGAATGTTGCAGCTCAAGTAGTTGGGAATTATGGAAATGTGAATCAGGGTAATCAGGTTAAGTGTTATAACCTGTAAGGATTGGGTCACATGCCAAGGAATTGTCCAACTAAGCCGAAAAAGAAGGATCTTGCGTACCTTCAGAAAGCTATCATGTTGGTACAAAAGGAACAATCTAGACTTCAATTGAGTGCTGAGGAACATGACTTCATGGCTATTATGGATGATTTGGAAGACCTCGAGGAACTCAATGCAAACTGCATCTTCATGGCAAATCTTCAGGAGACTAAGTACGACACTGATTCTGACGCACCTCCTGTCTATGACGCCAACGCAGTATCTGAGGTACCAATCATTGATCCATGCTATAACAATGTCATATTTGATGTGTTTACTCATGACGAACAGCATTCTGTGACATCAGCACCTACTTATGATACATACCTAGACAATCCGAGTTGTAGCAATACTAACTCTGAAACTCTAGATGTGGATCCTAGTGGAGACTGTGTGGCACAAAATACTGAGACTGATGAGGAAACACGTGCTTATTTTGAATCATTAATCAATAACTGTGGCATTGAAATCGAAAAAGTTAGAACGGTCAATCGCGAAGTTAAGGCCGCGAATGCCAAATTGACCACTGAGCTTGAGAGTTACAAGGAGAACGCAAAAGCCTTTGAATTTGAGAAAAACAAAGAATCAGAATTAGAAATTGGTTATCGAAATTTGGTTTCTAAAGAAAAAAAATTGCAAATCAAGTATAACACACTTGATGTGAATTCGAACTTGAAAATTAAATCTTTAAACAAGGAAATTTCAGATCTAAATGACCAACTTTCAAAACAAAAATCATTGTTTTATGATCTTGAAAAAGAAAAGAAGCGTTGATTCTGATTTTTCAAACGCGAAGATTCTCTTCTTGATGAAATTCTTGACAAAAATGAGAAAATCAAATCCTTGGAAATTTTGCTTCTTACAACGGGTCAGTCAGCTAAATCAAACAAGATGCTTTCTAATCAAGTAAATCCACGTTTTCATACTTCACATAGAATGGCACTTGGTAACGACCCTTCTTCGTTCCTCAAGAAAGCTCAGAAAGAACGGAATGTGTTGAACAATGGAAAACCTTTGCATGCACCCATAATTGTACATGATTCTCTTGAAACGTTGGAACTATCTGAGGAGAGTAGATCAAAAATGAAACAAAAACATCCGGAAATCAAACCAATTGATTATAACAAATGGAACAAAATTAATGGTATTTCGTTTGTTTCTAATAAAGAACAATCAACGTTTTCCACCACACCAAGTGTTTCAAACAAAGTTTCAACACCAATTTCAAAATCAGTTTCAAAACCAGTTGTTGTCTCAAAATCTCTTTCGAACATTGAACAAATGTCTTCAAACAATCCTTTTAACACAATATTACAACAAACATCTGGTTCAATAGTTTTGATAATGAACAGAAAAAGTTTTTTGAAACTCAAATTGCCCCTCAGCTGAATAACATCAACTCAAGGGTAATTCATTTTGAACAAGCATTTTTGAAAGAACCAGCTGACTTTGTCAAGGACCATAAATCCCTGGTAAAGCAAGCTAATGAAAATGTTGAACACATCAAAGTTTTGGAAAATTTAAATGATTCTCTCTTCGAAGATGTTTCTGACTCTGATATTATGTCCACCATTTTGCAAACATATTCTGTTGAAGATCATGAAAGACTCCAGTCTGAGACCTCCAAAATTGTTTCAAAATATGAAAAAGCTCTTGAAAAAGAAAATGTGTCATATTTTAAACAACTTGATCGAAAAACTGAGGAATGCAAATATGACAAATTGTCGTATGAGCGTGCCTACAATGACATGAAAGCGAAAAATGATCTTTTGAGGGCTCAGCTGGAAAGTCAAAAGGAAAGGTAGTGGAAACTGTGATTACAAAACCATTGAGTGAGGAGAAAGCAAATGATCCCAAACCGGTTTCCAAACCAAAAATGTCTGTTTCTATGCCTCCTCCAAAAGTCAATGAGAAAAATGTTTCATCAAAACCAGTCACTCCACCTGCCCTACCTAAACAAAATGTTGATAAAGGAAAAGCGGTTATTGAGAAACCAAAAGTTTTAGCACCTGGTATTTTTAAGATGAGTACCACTAATGCGTTTGCCTCCACATCTAAAACACATGGAACAAACGACATAAGTTTAGAAAAGCACTCTAAAGAGACTAGGAAAGCTGAAACCACCTCCCTTCATAAAATGTGAATCCTAATGCGTGTGCCTTACCTTCTACAGGACTAGAAAGCACCTCTAGGAGCAGACTAAGCCTAAAGCGAAAGCATACAAGGAACAATATAGTCTCGACTGCCTCTAAGAGTAGTAGCTTGAATAAAGAGAAGAAAGTAGAAGAACACCTTAGGAATTTACCGCTTTTGAATAAGAAAGACATTTCATCTAAATGTACTGAACCTATGAAACTTGCTAAGTCTAATGAATGTGTTGAATCTTGCAAGAAATCTTTAATTAATGTTCAAGATGATTATGTTTCTAAGAATGTGAATGATAAGCCTGTTAAGAAGAACGTCCCAAAAAGAACTTACGCTAAACGAGTAGGAAGACTAGTTGCAAAACTTAGGCTTTACACTACTGACAGGAACTATAGTGTATACTTTAGGAATGATATTTGGAAACCCACAGGTAGAACTTTCACACTCCAGAATGGTAAAATGAGTGATAAACCATAATTCCCTGTAGAAAACCTCTTTGAGTGTGATCAGGATTTTACCTCTAACTCAAAGGAACCAAAATCAAAATGGTTTCCACAATATTCTTTTTCTGTTACTGGCAGGTTATCGAAATTTGTCTTTGGATCGTCGACTCGGGTTGCTCGAAGCACATGATCGGGAATCTGAAGCTGCTGATCAATTTCGTCTGGAAATTCATGGGAACCGTACGTTTCGAAATGATCATGTAGCAGCTATCATGGGTTATGGAGATCTACCTTTTGGAAATTATTTGATCACTCGGGTTTACTATGTTGATAGTTCTGTGATGCAGATTTAGAGGTTGCTTTTAGGAAAAATGCTTGCTTCGTTAGAAACTTGGATGGCACTGATCTCTTAACTGGGAATCGCGATACAAACTTGTATGCTATCGACATCAATCAAATGGCCTCTTCATCACCAATATGTCTTATGACACGAGCATCTGGAACACAGTCCTGGTTGTGGCACAGACGGTTATCCCATCTCAATTTCGACACCATCAACAAAATTGCCAAAGACAACATCGTCAACGGACTTCCAAAGTTCAAATACACCAAGGATCACTTATGTCCATCATGCGAACAAGGAAAAAGCAAAAGAGCAACATATAAACCCAAAACCGTACCTAGCTCGGCAGCAAAGTTGCATATGTTGCACATGGACTCATGTGGCCCAATGAGAGTTGAAAGCATTAATGGGAAAAAGTATATTCTTGTTATCGTCGATGATTATTCGAGATATACATGGGTTAAGTTTCTGAGATCAAAAGATGAAGCACCAGGCATCATCATCACTTTCTGAAACGTATTCAAGTACTTCTTCAAACTCCAGTAAGGGTTGTAAGAACATACAACGGCACTGAATTCACTAATCAGGAGTTATGATCTTATTTTGAAGATGTTGGAATCACACATCAGACATCAGTTGTTAGAACTCCACAGCAGAATGGGGTAGTTGAAAGAAGAAATCGAACTCTTGTGGAAGCTGCTCGCACAATGCTAATTTATTCTAGTGCACCGTTATTTCTATGGGCTGATGCTGTTGCCACTTCTTGTTTCACTCAGAACCGATCCCTTATCCATCCAAGATTCAATAAAACCCCATATGAGCTTGTGAACGAAGAAACTGGATATCTCTTACTTTCACGTGTTTGGCGCTTTGTGCTATCCTACGAATGACAGAGAAGATCTTGGAAACTGAAAGCAAAAGGTGATATTGGAATCTTCATTGGATATTCAGATAACTCGAGGGCATTCAGGTTGTATAACAGGAGAACTAGGAGGATCATGGAGACGATGAATGTGAAGTTTGACGAACTTTCACATATGGCTTCTGAGAGACTCGCTCTAGAACCCGCACTAAACCAGCAGACTTCTGGACACATCAGTTCGGGACTCGTACCTCAAAGAGCTCAATCAACTTCGTTTGACAATCCTAAAGAACAAGAATGGAGAATTTCTTCGAGTTAATGTTCGATGAATACTATGGTGGAACTTCGACAAATGCATCAAACCATCATTCCGCTGCACCCGCTCAAAATCATCCTCCACCACCAACAGAAGATGCATCTACAATGGTCGAAACCAATGCACCAACTCCATCAACATCATCTACATCTACTCCAGTTCTTGCACCCGTTCTACCACCAGTTGATGAGCAAAACCAAAACCAGAACGATGCAACGTTAGATGACGACTTATTTGAAAACCCATTTGCTACGGAATCAGCTGATTCTTCTTCAAGCTTACGAGAACCATCTAACTCGCATACGTATAACCAACGGTATCCTTCTACTCTGAAGTGGACTAAAGACCACCCAATTGAACAAGTTATTGGTGAACCTTCAAGGCAATTCAGACGAGACGCCAACTTGCCACCGATTGCGACTTATGCATTTACCTTTGCTCAATTATCAATATCGAGCCAAAGAACATTCGTGAGGCAATGGCAGATCTCGCATGGATAGAAGCAATGCATGAGGAACTTCTCCAATACCGTCTACATGACTCTTGGGAAATGGTTCCAAGACTAATTGGCGTTCGCGTCATCGATCTCAAATGGTTATGGAAGAACAAAAGGGATGAAGAGATGACTGTAATTCGCAACAAAGCTTGTCTTGTGGCCAAAGGATACAGACAAGAGGAAGGGATAGACTTTGAAGAGTCATTCGCGCCGGTAGCTAGACTAGAAGCAGTCGGGATATTCTTAGCCTACGCCGCTCACAAAAACATCACGGTTTATCAGATGGACATTAAGACCGCGTTCTTGAATGGAACTCTGAAAGAAGAAGTGTACGTGAGTCAGCCGAAGGCTTCATCGATGGAACATCCGACTACGTCTACAAATTCAAAAAGGCAATCTATGGTTTGAAACAAGCTCCGAGAGCGTGGTATGACGAATTGTCCTCTTTCCTTATCCAAAACAATTTCACCAAAGGCACAGTTGATCCTACCTTGTTTACACAAAAATGCAAAAATGACATTTTGATTGTTCAGATTTACGTGGACGACATCATTTTGGGTCCACTAATCCGAATCTTTCAAAACATTTTGAAAATCTCATGAAAAGCAAATTTGAAATGTCCATGATGGGGGAACTAAAATTCTTTCTTGGTTTACAAATACATCAGTCCCCTCGTGGAATTTTTATAAATCAAGCTAAATACACAACTGAGATTTTGAAAAATCATGGTATGGATAATTGTGACTCTGTTGGAACACCAATGGTAACTTCACCAAAAATTGGAGCCGATTTGTTTGGGAAACCTATTGATCCGAAGAAATATCGGAGCATGATTGGTTCTCTCATGTACCTCACTGCTAGTCGACCAGATATTCATTTTGCTGTTTGCTTATTAGCACGGTTTCAGGCAAAGCCTACCGAACTGCACCTCAAAGAGGTTAAACGGATCTTTCGGTACCTGAAGTCATCCATTCACATGGGACTTTGGTATCCGAAGGAATCCGGATTTGATCTAATAGCCTTTCAGATGCGGACCACGCAGGTGATCAAGTTACAGCAAAAGTACATCAGGAGGAGCACAATTTTTGGGTGAAAAGTTAGTCAGCTGGTCTTCAAAGAAACAAGATTGCACTGCACTTTCAACGAGCTGAGTATGTGTCTTGATCTGCGTGTTGTGCTCAAGTTCTATGGATGAGAACACAACTCACAGATTATGGCTTTACTTTCGATAAAATACCTATGTATTGTGACTCGAAAAGTGCCATAGCCATATCATGCAGTCCTGTTCATCACTCAAAGACTAAGCACATCCGTGTCCGCTATCACTTCATCAAAGAGTACGTCGAAAATGTACTTGTTGAATTATTCTTCGTGAAGGCAGATTACCAACTCGCCGATCTATTTACTAAAGCCCTTCCAAAAGAAAGGTTAACGATTTAGTTAGTTCGACGAATTGGAATGCGAAGCCTAACTCCTGAGGAGTTAGAAAGTCTTCTCGAATCTTCTTGAAAATGATTTTCCAAAAGCTTCGCTGTAAATATTTTTGAAAAACAAAATACAAAATTTGAAAAACCAACAAAAAAAATATAAAAATATAAAACTTTCAAAAAATACAAAAACAATATAAAATCAAAAATCCAAAATATTCTTCTCACGACATGTCTCTCGTATAATCGATATTCTGTACGTTTCTAGAAATGTCATTAAACAATGATACGGGTATGTACAGATGCTTGAGCGAGAGTTCTTTTCTATGTTTTCTAAAACATGTCGTTTCTCAAAATTTCTTCATAAAATGGCTTTCGTATACTTCAGTAAGAAACCCGGACCAAAATGATGACTTTTGATTATTTTCAAATCAAAACTCGTGCTTTTTAATGAAAATCACAAGTGTACGCTTCAGTGCACTACATTTAAAAATGGTGAGAAATCATCATCATCTTGAGCACCTTTTCAAGATTGTTCAAAAAGATTTTCAAAATCTTTCAAAAATTTTGTACATTTTAAATCCTTATCAATAACCAACATGTCTCAGGAACTGTATTAGCAACACCCAGATACTCGGCCTCAACACTAGAACGAGAAAGTGTTGGTTGACGCTTAGAGGACCACGAGAGAAAATTGTTGCCAAGAAACACACAATAGCCAGAAGTAGATCTCCGAGTAATAGGACAACCAGCCCAATCCACATCCGAATAAGCAACCAAGAAAGTAGTAGAAGATGCGAACAACTATAATCGGTAATCTAAAGTACCCGAACATACCGTAAGTTTCGATTAAGAGTAGAAAAATGAGGCTTGCGAGGATCATGCATATGAAGACAGACTTGCTGAACAACATACGAAATATCAGGTCTAGTGAAGGTAAGGTAATGTAGAGAACCCGCAAGACTCATGTATAATGTCGGATCAGAAACCGGATCACCATCATCCCCTAGCTTAGACTCAGTATCAACGGGAGTCCGACTAGGGTCGTTACAACCAATCATATGAGCTCGCTCTACTATCTACGCTGAGATAAGAACATCCCTGTAGAATTACGTGTAACTAAGATGCCCAAAAATAATTAAGAGATCCCAAATCCGTTATAGAAAACTCCTGATGTAAAGAGGCAATAATCTGCTGTAACAAAAGCTCAGATGAAGTAGTGAGAACAATATAATCAACATATAGTAACAAATAAGCATTGTCTATCCCCTGTCTATAGGTAAATAAGGATGAGTCACAACGACTATGACTAACAACTCGAGTAGTGTAAGTAGCAAATTGCTAAAACCAAGCCTGAGGTTCCTGCTTAAGACCATAAAGAGGCCTCTACAATAAACAAACATGATCAGGATGTGCAGGATCCAGAAACCTAGGCGGCTGATGCATGTAAACCGTCTCAACCAAATCACCATGTAAGAAGGCATTCTTGACATCTAGCTGATGAACCGGCTAATGTCGAGAAAGAGCCAAACTAAGAACCGTCAGAATAGTGTCTGGTTTAACAACTGGGCTAAAGATCTCATCAACATCTATAACCTCAATCTGAGTACTGCCATTTGAAACAAGGCGAGCCTTGTAGCGACTACGGGTACCATCGGCTAAAAACTTGTGGGGAAATAACCACATACAATGAACAGTATTAGCATCCATGGGACGAGGCACAAGAGTCCAAGTGTTATTTTTAATAAGAGCATTATACTCATCAAACATAGCATTTTACCAATTAGGATCATTGAACGCAACATTATATGATTTTGGTATGGGGGAGATAGATGACACATGAAGATTTAAACTTTCAGTGGGACGGTTAGTCCTTACATGAAACCGTGTGACCATGGGATGAACCGAAACTGGGTTTGGGTTAACAGTTGCAGTTGGTGGATCTTGGGAAACATAACTAGTGACTGGCGTTGGAAGTGGGCTGTTAATATGTGGAGGGGATTCAGTGGTAGGGAAGATAGGAGTATCAGGCTGGGCTGGTGAACGTGGGCCAGGTGTAGGGGAACTGGGCTCATCAGTGTGGTTAATGGTAATAGGGGTGTTTGGCCGAGGTGAATTAGTTAGTGAAGTGGTAGTAGGTATAGGTGTCTGTTTAATTATATTTGACATGACATTTGACGAGTCATCCAAAAAATGATATGAGGGACTTACATTGGGTGTCATGGAGCCAATCGGAAATACCGTTTCATCAAATGTAACATTTCATGAAATGATAATTTTATTTGTGTTTTGGTTAAGGAAACGATAACCACGGTGATTAGAGGCATGCCTCAAATATATGAAAGGTGTATCTCGGGCTCCAAGTTTGTGTTCGGTATCAAGGTGAGGGTAACACAGACAACCAAAAACACGTAAGAAACTATAGTCAGGTTTAGTTCCAAAAAGGCGAGTAAAGGGAACTTCATTTTCAATGGCACGTGATGGTAAAATATTTAATAAGTAAACGACCATATTGAAGGCTTCAGTTCAATAATTAAGGGGAAGGTGAGATTGAAACAATAATGTCCGAATAATTTTATTAATGGTGCGAATCATCCTTTCAGATTATTCATTCTGTTGAGAAGTGCGTGGACACGAGAAACGAAACTGAATTCTATTATTAGCAAATAATGTATGACATGTATGGTTGTCAAATTCACCACCTTGGTCACACTAAAACAACTTTATATCACTCTTAAATTGATTTTTAACAAATTAATGGAACAACATAAATTTGGACAAAACATAAGATTTATTACCTAAAGGATAAACCCAGACAAATTACGAATAATGATCTAAAAATAAAACATAGTATCTAAATCCAGAAAGACTCGGACTTGAGGAAGTCTACAAGTCCGAGTGAATAATGTCAAAATAAGACTAAACGAAAGTAGATGAACTAACAAACGGAAGTCGTATGTGCTTGCCAAGCTGGCAAGCATTACAAAGCCCGGGCGACTTCTCTTTATTACATGAAATAGAATTATTGGAAATAACACTCCGTAGCACTTCACTCCCTAGATGTCTAAGACGTTGATGCCACATGTACTGACTGGTGAGGTAGACTTGAGGAATGGGAGAAGTCTTCGTAACAGGGTAGAGAGATTCAGTGCTATCGCAGCGGAGCAGCACCCGATGAGTTTGGAAGTCTTTAACAGAAAAACCAAAAGGATCAAACTCGACAGTACAATAATTGTCACAAAAAAACTGGAGAACATAAATAAATTTTTTGACAATATTCGGAGTAATGAGAACGTTGTTTAAATGAAGAGGTCGAAAAGGTGTAGGCAAAATACTACGACCAGAGTTGGTAACAGGAATAGAATCCCCGTCACCAACGACAACAAATGAATAAATACCCGAATTAAAAATATCACTTAGATTATGTACTGAGTCATTTAGATGAGGGGTCGCACCTGTATCCATGTTTCAATTACCGGATAAGGATCCTGAAGTGTTCCACAAGCAAAGGTATGTGGTAAAATAGTTTCTTGACCCGCAACGTGACCCGTGGGACCCGCTAGACCTGGCTGACTTGTCGGAGCTGGTTGACCGGGGCTGACCTTTGTGCCTGGTTTGAAACGGGTAATTGAACTGACCGGCGGTAGAAAGCTGACATGGGTAAGCACTTTGACATGGGTAAATGTTGTGACCTGGACCAAAGGAGTGACTAGTCTGAGCAGCATAAAGGGCCGGTTGGTAGATGGGCTGAGTAAACTAAGGTTCAACCTGTTGGACTAGCGATGGATGATACACTATTGGGCTAGCGTGTTGTGGCGTAGTCTGGTTGGCCGTATGACCTGGTGGGCTGTGTGTCAAGGCGTAGCCTGGACTTGGGATATTGTGGCTGGTGTGGAATGCAACAAGTGAGGGAGTGGCAGTAGGGGTAGAAACATTATTTAGGCCAAGAGTTTGAACAATATTATCATTCCCATGACACCCTAATTTTGCCAAAAAGGTTTGTAAGGTTTGCACATCAGTGGGTGATAAAGGTGAAGATGGTATATTACTTGAGCTAGATGTACGATTTCCACTACCATGCACCCCATTGTGTAAAAATTTGCAAGAAGCTCCAAATCAACATGAACCCTTATTAAATTTAAAACACGGCTTGTTTACCTTTTCAAAGGATGAAGGAGAACGCCGAACATTAGAACCGGAATTGGCCAATAGAACCATTGGTGAGGTCGACGTAGCATCCACAAAAGCTTCTTGTACTTGTGACTTCAACCGCATTTCCTCCACAGTGAGCATAGACCGAACGGTCTTGAGATCCGGAAACGGCTCCCGATGAGCAATGATGGTGGATATGTTGTTATACTTAGCGGGTAGGCCTTCAAGGGCAAATGTAACCACATCATCACTATTCATAGACAACCCGAGACTAGTCATGATTGTGGCGATGGATTCAATCTTACAAAAATATGCATCAATACCCAAGTCCCCAAGTTTCAAAGAGCGAAGTTCTTCCTTCAAAGTAGGGATGAGCATTTCGAACCGAATCCCGGAACCGAACCGGAACCGTACCGAAACGGTACCGATTCTTGAAATACGGTACGGTACCGGGACTACGAAATAAGGTGAAAAAAAAATCGGGACCACTAATTCGGTACGGGACCGGTAGCAAATCGGGAAATTCCCGAAAAAAGAGGGAAAAACCCGATTTCTCGGTACCGGAACCGGTACCGATACCGGTACCGATATCCGAATCCCGTTCGGTACGGTACCGGTACCACTAATTTATGCTTGGGAAAAAATCGGTACCACTAATTCGGTGTGGGATCGGTACGGGACCGGTACCGTGCTCATCCCTACTTCAAAGTAATAGAGCGGGTTCGTTTCTTGTCATGAAAAATATCGGTAAGTATGTCCTATGATTCCTTAGCCGATTGAGGATTATCAACAACTATTCATTGTTGAAGGGTTTTGGACAACGTGAAGAAGATCCAAGAAAGGATAATGGTATCAATTTTGATCCATTCGGCATCGGGAGGTGGCTTAGTGCTCGAGGTTGCATCTTCGGTATTATTGGCCATGATATGATCCAAAATAGAGTAACCTTTACAAAGGTTGTGAAAGAAGTAGACCCAAGATGAATAGTTCATCTCTTCAACATCTAACTTGACGGGTATGAGGTTATTTAAGTTATTGATAGTCATAAGTTTATCGAAAAGTAGGATGACCGGTTGTAGAGGGTTATCAATGACAATCATGTTTAGGGCGTAGTATGAAAAAAGTAGGTTTAGGGTTTAGTAGGGAACAAATACAGGATCACCAAATAAAAGGCAGACACAAAGCAAAGTCGACTGGTTATTCAATTGTAAGCTCCCGGAAAATTTCAATGTACTTAACGCTCTAATCGAAAATTAAGCACGATCTATTTTATCATGAAATTTTCTAAACATCACATTTGCATATCATTTGGCATATGCATGATCAACGCAGCTAAAGCGTTCATAAATATACCGTTGTGATCAGAATAAAATTCCCCACGATCCTGATAACCTTAAAATACGCAACGAAAACGTAAAAATTTGTAAAAATACGAATTTAATTATAATAAAAATATATTTAGATTTGTATTGGGCCTCGGAATTCATTGGACTTCGTACCACATCGTGATCCAACTCAACATGTAAATGGGCCTCATGACCGGATCAAGCCCACACCATTTTCCCTTTTTGGGCCTCGTCTCAACTCGAGCCCACACACCCTTAAGAATACCTTGGGCCGAACTCTTGTACACGATCCATTACCAAGCCCGAACACCTTTGATACTTCGTGGGCCTAGCTACTAGCCCAACTCATCCCAAGTAAATATTAGTCCAACCATTTTACAAGACTTGTGATACTACCCTTCTTGTGATGAGTAACCGGTCGAAAGAAAAAAAAAAGAGAAAGGAAAACCATGCAAACACAACTAGAGTAACCAAAACCAAGCAAAAAATATTAGACCAAGTTCATTTCTCCATACCCATACCAACGTGCGTGTGTTAAAGGGAGACAAAACATGTCTCATTAGTTCCTAAACACCATTAAAATAATAACTAGCCATCCTTGACCTAGTAAGACTTTAAGACCCAATGTGTAATGTGCTCTAAGTCCAAAATGCACTCGTCATACATGAAAAGTCCCTAGAAATTGGCTCCTATAATCTCAAACGCCCATGAAACAAATTCCACACATGTTGAATAGAAATCTAGGAACTTGTAGGAAGGAGATTAAACAAATTTAGAAGCCATACTACATTTTCTTTATAAACCTTCTCAAAAGACTTAGACTAAACCTCACAAACTAACTCTCCAACTCACCAACAAAACTCACACACATCTCTCACTCATAAATCGTCTACTGTGGTATCGAGGAGAAGCAAAGGAGAAAACGGGAAAGAAGTTAGAAAACTTGGGTAAACATTTAGACGAGTAGCATTATAAGGAGAACACGGGGGTCTCGAGTTCAAACCATCTTCTCGTCATTTCATCCCCACTCTATACGAGTGTAGTAAGTTCAACTAAGCTCATTTCATTTTTAACTCTTTTCGTTTAGTTCACACGTAATTAAACATGTTATATCACATGTTAAACGAGTTAAACGCACCATTTCACCACACGATGCATAGTCATTCACTAGTTACACGTTAGAACTTGTGTCTCATGTCGAAAACAAGTTACAAAAATCTCTTGAAAACCTTAGGACTACTCGTACACCTTTATTTCATACGCAAAAACTAAACGGTCCTGAAGCCCAAATATCAAGCTCAATAAGCCCAATTAGAGTCCAATAGGGATCTAACCCGACCCAATAGGTTGAGAATAAGTCATTAAGCACTAATTATAAGCTACGAATAAGTTATAAACGTTTTTGCAAAGTTTTCGTGTGTAAAACTATATTTCGGATGTGTTTTGCAAAATATGTGAAACTAGGGGTCAAAACCGTAATCTATAAAAAGCTAAAGGGTCATTTTATAAGTGAAATAAGTATTTTATGGAAGTCTAGGGACTGAACATGTCCATTTCGAAAGTACAAGGGGTACTAAAACACATGCATGGTGTGCATGGAAACCACAAGGTCCGGTTCTGTAATTTACCTAAACTAGTGTAAATGTAAGTTTGGGTAAAATTTGACAAGTTTGAAAAGTACAGGTTTTAAGTGTATAAAACTAACTTGGAGGGCTGTTTTCATAAATTTAGTTTGACCAAGGGTTGAAAGTGTCAATTCTGAAAGTTTCACTATAAAACATATTTCGGGTAAAAATTGTCATTTCATCAAAGTTTAAGGACTAAACTCGTACTTTTTGTAACTCGAGGGTAAAAAATGTAAATTCAAGAAAAGTTTAGAAAAAATTATAAACCCATAATAACTTCGTAAAAACGAGTATTTTGATCACATGAGTATTTTATTTTCGGATAACGTTAAATGTATTACGTATATATATATACGTATATATATACGATGGTGCAAATTGATTTTCATGATTTCGGCACATGCAGAGGAACAAAAAACGAGAGAAATTATGAAATGCATCTAATATACGTATATGCATCTGATTAAAAACTAAAAAAACACACTATGGTATGTTATAATGCATCTAAGATTATAGGGATGCATCTAATTTAGGTCGGTGTATCTCGGATTTGCGGTTATAGTTCTTCTTATTCCTTCTTATTTTAAGTAATCTTCTTATTTGATCCTAACTCTATATATATATATATATATATATATATATAGTGAAACTTTATTTTCAGAACCTACTTTAAATGCGAGAACTGCGAGAACCACTTTTTAGCCATTAGATCATTTTATTAATGGATGAGATGAATTGTGCCATTAATGTAATTAATAAAAAGATATGGTCATCATTTGTAAAACACAAAGGGTATTATAGTAATCTTATTATTATTAAATATCCCACTAGTTAATAATCCTAACTAAAGTAAAAAAAAATACACAGAATCATTTTTCAACCCTAATTGTTGCCTCTCTTCTCCCTCACCCAAAAACTGTCGCCCTTATGCTTTACTGCCCCTTTCTCTTGTTTTTGTTCGATTGAAAAAATGAAAAAGCCGACTCTCTCTCTTTCGCACGTAACCGCCTCCTACCACCATCATATAAACCACCGCCGCCACCAAGATCCGTGACCGCATGTGATGATTCGTCTGGATCCGTCAATGCCGGCAAGAACCGTCGCCGCCAACAAGATCCGTCTAGATCCTATCACAACCATGTTCCTCATCATCCACAACGAGCAGATCCGATGGATTGCGGTTTGCCTTTCCAGTTTGGTGAAGCCGCCTGTAATGGTGGATCCGGATCTAAGGTTTTTCTTCTTGTTGTTGGTCTTGAATATCTTTTTTATTATTACGTTTTTTAGCTTCGATAAACCTATCACTGAAAAATTGAAGGTTCAATCTTGTTTTTGTGTTGTTAAAACTCACAAAAATCTATTTAATGGTCATACATTTTTTATCTTGTGTTTTGAATAAAGATACTGAACAAACGGATATTGAATAAAAATATGAAAGGGTTTATTTGAAAGAGAGAGTATTCAAAATGATGATCTAATGAAAGCATTTGAATGGTTATTGTCACTGTGTCACATATGTCATGTGTGCAACTGCAATCCTTTGCTTCAATTTTCAATAAGTCAAAATGTCATCCGAGTTTACTTAGTTATTTTAAATATTCGGGTAGTAATAAGTGGTGAGAAAGTTTGTGTCAGATTCATATATGCATTGTTGGTCTCTACAGCACATGAGAACAATTTTCTCCTTTGTTACTTAGAAGTCAATGTATAGATGCATTATTTCTTCATGTAATTTTCCATAGTGAGTTTAGTCATTGTGATACACTAGTTTGTAACAGTGGTGGTAGGTTTACTTTGTTTCTTTTTCTTTGGGGGTTTAATATATATTTTAAGAAATAGTTCATGTTTTAATAAATAGTGTATAAGTGTTATAGGGTGCATATATGTTTCTAGTGGCGTGCATTGTGTTTTAAGAAATAGTGCAATAATGTTTTTGGGTGCATATATGTTTTTTGGCTCGTCCAAATTCAATAAAAGTGGGGTGCATATATGTTTTAATGAATTTGATGAGAATCTAAAAATACACATGTGTTTTTTTAAGGCGAACATGTATTTTTTTGAAAGATGTGCACATATGTTCGAAAGAATTTGATAAGAAATTTCAAATGCATACATGTTTTATGGTTAATATAAAATGAATGAAATGGTACATATATGTTTTTATAGTTTGTATAAAATTTCTGAAAAAGTGTGCATATGTGTTTTATGATTGATATAAAATTAAGGAAAAAATCATGCATATATATTTAAATTGTGCCTATGCATCTTATATTGTGCAAATGTGTTATCTTAGTTATCGTGATTAAATTTTGTTTCCTATTTCTTTGTTGTTTAATTGGTTTTGTGTATGATTTTTTCAGATTGATGAAGACGATGACCATTGAAGATCTAGAAGTTGATGAACACATATACATTAAGATAATTTGTGATTTTTGAAGAGATGCAATTATTACATATGTGTTTTTTGTATTTGTAATTTACGAAATGTAAAATATATGTATATGCATCTTGTTTTTTTATAAAGCTCCATATTTTTTTATTTATATTTTAAGAAATTTGTATTTTAATTGTATTTCAATTAATATTGAATTTTGTGAATATCAGTTATCTTTTTGGTTTGCTATAAATTTATGTTATTTAAAAAAGATCATACACACCTTATTGAAAAACATACATGTTAAAAAAATTATTTCAAAAATTAATTCCAAAAACACATATGAACTAAATCAATCAAAAACATGCATGTCCAAAAAAAAAAAAAAAAAAAAAAAAACTCTCGAAAATTAAAGCTTATAAAAAACGGGATTTATTTAATAAAAATAAAAAATAATATGAAAATGTCTTTTATACCCTTTTGAATTAAAAAAAAATAACAAAATCTTTTGGAGCATTTAAATGATGTACATTGTGTATTATTAGTTGTAAAATGGTGGTTCTCGCAGTTCTCGCATTTAAAGTAGGTTCTGAAAATAAAGTGCCTCTATATATATATATATATATATATATATATATATATATATATATATATATATATATATATATATATATATATATATATATTTATAAATTATAATTATATATATATACTTAATCCGATAAAACACACGGGGAATCTAAACACGTTAAAATACTCAACAAATCTATTAAGATCACAACGGGGGAACATTTCACTTATGCGTAAGTGAGGATCCTTAATTAAGGCAATGTAGCACGTAAATTAATTTAAAACGTTAAGCACGCACGCACACTATTGGATTAGACAATCCAATGATCTATTGAATAAGAATATTCAATGCTTTATTATTTTGGTCGCGAACCAAAATTCTCATTTTACTGAGACTCGCCATCTCATCATTTTAGGTTTCGAGTTGGAACCTCCGCTACATTGTGCTTGATCTATTTGTGCGTGTTCATTATCATCAAGGTGAGTTCATAGCCTCGCTTTTACTTTATTTTTGCAAACCCCGCGAGGGAGATACGTGCTCTAAACTAGAACACAAGGTTTTTCATAAATGCTCAATCCTCTTGATTATTGGTACTGCCTAAGTTGTTAGCCACAAGTTCCCTGATCATGAACCATTAGTCACCGCGAATGAACGTAGATATCGTGAATAGTACTATGGGGATTAACGAACCCCGTTTCGGTTATAGAGAAATAACCGGGGTGCACCATATTGAATTTCTTTAGGTAATTGGCTATTACTACCTTTGGGGCATACTTACGTACACTGGTAATTCGGTGTATGCAGTTGAGTTTTGGTTTCATGAGCTTAGCGCATAATAATCTGTGATTTTTCTTATGATATTGTTAGTTTACAATGATCATGATCTTATACTTGTGTTCAACTTATTTTAAACCTATGGACTTCACTCAACAATTTTTGTTGACCTTTTTAAGCATGTTATCTCAGGTAATCAGTGAAGATTGACCAAGGCGCGGAATGGGGCATGGCAAGGCTTATCTGGTGGTGTAAAACATAAAAGTTGTCATTTCTTTCAAACTCATGATCTTTCTTTTGGGAAAAACACTTGATCTATTTACAATATCTTGTAACAAACAATGAGTTTTCGATGAATGATAACTATTTTAATAAAACGTCTCTTTCGAGTCGTTTTCTATAATTATTGACTATGATCTCTATTTAAGTAACACCCGAATTAGTCTTCCGATGTCATTAAGATTTTCGGGAGTGTTACATCAATGAACCAACGATCGACTACACCAATGTTTAACTTGTCGACTGGTTATTCTATGAACCAACGATCGACACTGACAAAAAGAAAATAAACGAAAAGGAACTGCAACGGAGTTTAGGATTAGACTCGTGATACCATGCGAGAGGATATGAGATAATATTGTTTGATTATTATTACACACAAAGTGAAAGAATACACATAAAGACTATACATGAGCTATTTTGGGTAAATTATTAATTACCCACTAATCATGCTAATCACTTGCTAATCACATTAAATATACAGCTAATGTACAACTAACATTTAGGCTTTTAGAGCATAAAGGTCTATCGTGATATGGAATTGCATGAAGTGTTGTTTTCCTTAATAAATAAAAAGACATTATTGTGGGAACAAAACTATCATGAATCACTTCGTGTAAGGTGCGGAAACTATTGAAATGGCTTGGATATAACATTTTACTCAACATTATTTTTCTGTCGCTAGTAAATTGGGTCAAACACTTCATGAGTTCTTTATTTAGAAATATACTGTACGTGAAGAAAAAAAACTTCATGCATTTTGTTTTCCACAATATATAATATCAACTATAAAATACAGGAAAAAAAAAAAAAAACGAAAAAGAAAGAAGAAGACCATGGATAGACAAAAATTGTCACATCGCTTTCAGTAAATTTGTTAATTATTTACATGTTAACTCATTATGTTTTTTGAAACTCATAGTAATATACTCTTTCATATATAAAGCGCCTGTTGGTTTAGGGGAGTTAAAACACGCGTAAACAACTAAAAGTGTGTGAGCCTATGGGGGCACACACGTTAAACACGAGAGTACGTGTCGAACGTTTATTATATTGAATACGTTATACCCGATAGGCATGCATGTATACCCGATCCAAAGACACGACCCATGGGCTGTTTAGGCTTTCTACTTGGGTCGGTTTTGATGATGCCTTGGGCCTTGATATCACATGGCGATCGGGGCATGGAGGGGTGTTTGGGTTTTTGCTTGTCGACCAAGTCACAAGCCCAAGCCAAGGGTCGGTTAGGACCCTATATAAGCAAACACACCCTACATCAAATTGTACGCATAAAACTAATCCCTAAACCTAAAAACCGATTCACCAAAACCTGTTTCATACCCGATTGGAATTCACCTTGAATCCGATTAGGGTTTCTAATTGGTTTGCAAAAGTTCTAAGCTTGCATCTCTCTTTTGATCCAAGTAGTGTTAGAGTTTCGTTGGTATTCTTGTTTATTAGTTCCTGGTCGAACGTGTGTAAGCAACAAGTTGGGTTTTTCCTGTGTTCGAAGATCTCAGACAAAGAAGGGAGGATATCGGACCATTCTGTCCGATATCGGGTATAGTTGTTGCTGTTTCTTGGACAGCAGAATCTCGGGCAGAAAGAGAAAGAGTTCTTGGGTTTTATTGTTTGTGGTATTCAAGTGATTCAAGGGGTTGATTGTTCAAACGTTCTCGACTAGCTCTTATCGAATGTACTTGGTTTAAGTGTTTGTGTGTGATACTCGTAGATGTATCTATTTTAAATACTTGGGTTTCTTTGGTTTTCTTGTCCGTTACTAACTTACAGTTGTCGCCAAAGGTTAGTTTTCAATTTACCTTTTATTATTTATTGTTTATTAAATACGTGTTTACATAATTGCAATTACTAGATCCAATTCCGCTGCGTACTTGTTTGCGTTACTTGGCTAACTAGGTTATTAAATCCCAACAGCGTCATCATCAAGTTGTTTTCTTGAATGTCTAATATAGAAGTTTGAATTGCATAATGGTCGTCATTGAGAAAACAAAATGGTTAGATAGATTGTACCTATGTACAATACTATTGCGGAAGTCATGTAAGCAGTCTTTTTGGGTAAAAGGATTATACCCGATAAATATAAATGTAAACAGTCATTTTATCTTTATGTAAGCTTCTTGATGTCGATCTACATCTTGCTTCAATCACATCCTGTAGTGCGCAAGATTAAGTATTGTAATTGTTGTTGTTGTATTGTACATTCAATGTTATCAGTGTGACTTAATTAATATGTTGAAGGGTTATGTCGGCTGGCATTTTTATCCCACAAGGAGGCATCAAGCTAGTGAAAGGGCAACGTACACCACCAACCCACCACAATTTGTCTATTCAATTCGCTAGAGTTCTTTTTTGTCATATATGGGGCACTCACCAGTTTCAGAGTCACTTGATTATCAATTTGACGAATGCCACCACTAATGTGTGACATGTTTGATTAAAAAGGACTAAAAAGTCTTACTTAAAAGTATTTTTTATAAAGTAATGCTACTTACGTTGTAGGTTCTATGCATACGCAAAATATAATGCTTTTAAAAAGCTAAAAGAATTAGCAATCGAAGTCCACAACCTTAGACTTTTTATTTCCTAATAAACATCTGTTTCATGCAAATTTTAGATATACATGATAATTTTAATTTTTAGCATGGACCAGACAAATATGACATGCTACCAATATCGATCATCGATCTTTTAGAGAGAAAAATTGCCTACACTGTGGCTGCGCTTTGCATTCTTAATTGTTTCTCTTTGAAGCATGAATTTTGATGTAATAACAACTTTGTTGGGATACAACAAATAGATAACCATTATCATTACGAGCACGCAACGGATGAATCTAGTTTGATAATAATAGATAAACAAGTAAACCATATAAAAGTACTAACCTTTAGTCAATTGAATTACTAAGACAATTGACGTGTTTTAGAATCTTGAATCTTGAACTTATAGCACTTTGGATCAAAACACTTAAATAACTGATGAGGTTTAAAAACATGCATATTTAAGGAGTCATTCAGTCTCTAAACTCATACTTATTTAATCAATTATTACCCTAAATCGTTTATTTTCGAGTTTTAGGTACTTTGGAAGCGAATGTCGGAAAAGAGCGAGTTTTTGGCTTATTTAGACAAGAAAACGACCAAGTCACGAAAACGTCAGGAATAAGAGGCCTGACGGCGTCACAATCCCAACGTGACGCCGTCACTTGCAATTCAACACGAAGATTCAGTTATATATTTTACAAGTGACGGTTCAGACAATGGTGACGGTCTAGAGCTGACGGTGTCACTACCAGAGAAACAGTAGCTGGCGACGTCACAACCTATAAGGTGACGCCGTTACAACAACGACACAACTAAGGACGAAACCCTATTGGCGGTGAGCTGACGGCGTCACATCTATAAAGTGACGCCGTCACAGATGTAAATCTATATATACTTTTCGTTTATTTTTCATTCATTGTAACATCTTGGAGAGCTATCTATTGAATACCTAGAGTGACGAATTTTACAAATTTTGTAAGGGTTTTAGCCCCCCGAACTCCATGTTTTATTGAAGTTAAGTAATTCCTCTTTAATCATTCAATATGTCTATGTGTTGTTTGATTATATGTGTTTCTTCTCTACTCTTTAACATGCTCGGCTAAATTATTAGTGTTTGCTTAGTTTTGAATGAAACTTAGTTATTGATTATTGATTATCGTCTCTTGTTTGATTTGTTGTTTTGCGTTAGAAGTAGAAAAACTGGCTTTATCATTAATGTATTAGCTTGTACATCCAACTAAACGCTTTATTCACTAGAGTGCACTAGTTGTTTTTATTCGTTGTATTTATTGCGTGAATTGCGGATTGTTGATATTAAGAGTCTTAACGAGACTACATAATTGCAGATTGTTGACATTAGGATTTCTTAAGGGAGACCAATATATTCATAGAGTTAGGGAATTCAGAACCACCCTATAACCAATATTAAGAAATACAACGCGCTGATTAAAACAAGGACGTGACAATTCGACTAATCAATAGGAGATAACTAGGGAGTAAGATTCTAAGTAAACACTTTTACCTATCATAAGCGTTGCCACTTTACTTTTCCGCATAATTAGTATAATTTAGTTTTATTAGTTTAATTAATAGTTTAAAAACCAAACTCTTCAAACCCCGAGATATTTTACTCTGCTTTATAAAAAAATATAAAAATACTAAAAGAATCATTCCTCACCTTTAGACCTAATTCGTCATACACTTCAGCATTCGCAATACTATTCTTCTAGAGAACAATCAATCCCTCATGTCTTGCATATACTACACTACAACGGTTAGGAAAACTGCTTAGGAGGATTGTAAAATTTTGTGGTTTTGCATAATTACGCATCAATAACCAAAGTAGGTTATCTCTATCGTCGCATACAATACGCGTCACGTAGAATAAGCGTATGCTAGTAGAATTTCACGAAGAACACAACGAAACATGTGGTTTTGTGTTGTTTTGGCTTTGGACCGATTCCCTAAAGGTTAAGGGATGGAAAACGATTGACAAAATGGGGTGGAAGAGCGTGGATCGATTTCTTGGTGTTTAGGGTTAAGAGGTATTAGTAGATAATGAACCTCAAGGGTTCCTTATATACTAAATACCTAGCTTAAGCTCCAAGTTATCCAAAACCTCTTATAACTCCATTATTCGGCCGACCCTACACCCAATACCCCTCGACTTTCGATTGTTTGATATTTTACATAAAAATTTCGTCATTACTTGTTATTTTTTAAGTCTATAATTCTTTTTAACGTCTAACAGTATAAATAACGACCATTAAATCATTTCATGAATTAAATATAATTAATATAACTACTATAATATATATTAATTATATACTTAACATATTCCTCGGTTTATACGTGTATGCCCCAATAGACTCACGTATTCCCGACCGTACAAATTATTGATTAGACTATTGAGCACACACTAATAGATCCCACTTACGATAAGTCATAATCCAATAACTCATACTGACAATGGTTAGCATCTAGTAACATGCCATTGCTCCCAGAAATATTTGAGTGTGGTTTCGAAAAGCAGCTCAGTTAAATGGTTTATAGATACACATCCCCTTTTTTCTGATACTTGTTAAACTATGGTTATGGATCAAAAATCATTCCATTAGTTTAACTATTCTGTTTTACGTTTTAGAAATTAATCAAGATTACCAAACTTAAACAAGCATCATCTTGATTTACAATTTGGGCATGATCATGCAAATATCTGATTAATTCAGCGATGGGTCCAATAATATCATACTCCAGAAGACAAATGGAGGAAAAAAAATTCTATTTTGACTGCACGTGTCATTCATATGCTTCACATAACTTTTGAGAATGGTTTTTATAAATACCTTATTTAGGATAACGTTTAATAAGAATAACCACTTGTGAGATATCACTTAATGACTCTGATCCATACAGTGATAAATCATAGGTTTGGGGAAGTCCAATATCCATAGCATGTGGATAACATATGAGTTTGGCGGACACATCCTTTAATATCAACCACACAAGTGATATATTACCAAACACGGACATTTGTCTTAATTTAACAATATTCCTATATTATTGACTGGCAATGGACAAATATAGAGCAATAAATTACTCAAGGATTAAACATGCAAACATAGGACAGAGTTAATATATGAATAAAAACTCTAATACCACATATATTAATTCATAAAAAATAATAACTATTTGAAATATCCCAGTATCCAAATAATTAAAATAAAACATATTTACATGAGACTATTAGCTGGTCCTAGTCTAATACTATTCACATGATCATTATGTTTGGTCAAAGTCAATGCCTTAGTAAACGGATCAGCTATGTTGTCATATGTGTCAACTATGTTGTCATCTGTTTGAACTTTGGAAAGTCTAATTTCAATATCTGCGATAACCACTCGGAGATAGTGAACCTTCCTTTTATAATGTCTGGCGCCTTTCTGAGCTCCAGGCTCGTTGGCGAAAATTATTAGGCCAGTGTTGTCACACTTCATCTCCATAGGTTATTTATTGGTGGGGACTACTCCAAGCTCATCAATAAACTTCCTTATCCAAATTGCTTCCATTGCAGCTTCTGAAGCATCTACGTATTCAACTTTTGTAGAAGACATCGTTGTAGTGCTTTTCTTGGCACTCTTCCAGACTACAACGCCTCCGTTTAGAACGAAAACGTATCCGTTTTGTGACTTGGTGTCATATTTGTCGTGCCATCCAACATCAGTGTAATAGGTAACTCTGAGCTCTCCATCGGGATTTCCTCCGTAAAAAAGAAATATATGTTGAATGTAAGACCTTGATAGATCTTATGAGCACTCGTAGATCGTTAGTTATACTTATGTAATCACAAGCACACTAAAAGACAGTCTCTATAACTTGTATTTAAGCGGAAATTAAACACAAGAACAAACGCAAATAACTAAGAATACTTTGATCCTCTATGGATCTTTTAATCATACTAAAACTTTGTTTTTCAACTCGTACATAACTCATACTATTGTGTTCCTTTTATAGACAAGGAACCCTAACCCGTTTCCCAAGAAACGTATAAACATAAAACTAAATAAGATATACATTATAACTTCCTAATAAAGCTCATGCATATCCTAACTAACTATAGAATACGCGGAATATCTATCTCCGCAGAAACCAACTACACGTTTATATAACTTCAGCAGAAACTCTTCTTCAGCAGAATCCATGTACTTCAGCAGATTCCTTCAGCAGTATTTTCAGCAGAATTCCTACTTTGCATAATTCCCAACAATCCTCCCCTAAACTGGAATTTGACTAGGTTAAGTTCCAGTTTCTTGATAGATCTTACAGCATAACAAGAGGATTGTACTTGAACATCAGCAGCAAATAATCAAAACAATTACATCTCTATGATGATAAATCTTTAAATCTCCAGATCTTTGCAGCAACAAATGACAAAATGTACATCAAAACATATTAGTTTCAGACTATTCTCATCACATCCAGGTGTGTTAACTCATGTGAGAGGTGAATCATTGAAAATAATGGATTTGATGTCTCTTTACCAATAGCCATCACTACTGGAGTAGCCATATGTTTGAGTTCGAAAACTATGGTACACTGATAACCATCTAATTTATTAGCAAATCAGCAACCATAAACGGATTTGAGATGTCTTTACCTGTAGCCGTTTGCTCAGGACTAGTCAATTCTTAGGTAGAAAGAATCCCCTTGGTGAATTGATTACCAAATATGGTATTCCACTGCCTTTACCACAAGCCATATACATGTGGGCTAGTCAATTCTTGGATTCCAAAAAGGAATAAACCATGGTAAATTGATGACCATACAACCCTCAACAATTAAGCGTGGGTGGTTGCAAACCCTATGATTTTGAGCAAACCATTACAGCTATCAACAGATTTGATGTGTCTTTACCAAAGCTGTACCCTTTGGACTAGCCAACTCTTTGACATACACTAGGCACATCTGGTGAGTTAATAACCAAGAACATAGAAATGTACAACAAATCTGCATGAAAAGTTAGTCAAACAAAGAATATACATAGTTTTTTTTTTTTTTTTTTTTTTTAAACTAATAATGAAATAAAGAAAACAAATAATACACAATAACCAAAATACCAGAATTAAAAAGATGCTTGATGTTACTGAAGTTGAGTCTTAATCAATCCAATCAATTGTTCAGCATGTAGCATATCATTCCCTACTGGATCAGGAGGAACTTCCAGCTTCTTTTTAAGCATACTTCTCATCAAGTTCACAAACAAAGGATAAATCCCATCAGATAACATACACACAGTCATCAACAAAGCCATGTCTACCAAACCAAAAGTCATTGATCCAACCTCCTCTCCATCATCATCATCATCTTCATCATCATCATCCAGTGATGATTTTCGCCTATTTTTGCGATCTTCTTATCAAAATGAACCTCGACCTTTGAAGTCCCCCTTTCTCCCTTCTTCTGAAGATGATAGTGTAGTGGATCCAAGTGAGTCTTCTAGTGATTCTGATGACTCCTCAGATCGTCTAGAGCCAAGTGCTGTGGTGATAGCACTTCCTGCTTCATCTCATATCGGTAAGGGAAAGGGCAAAAGAAAGATGGAGTGATTGCTTTATGGTGGAACGAGTAGATGGAACAACTGAAGATTTTCATATCACAAATTCATCTACCATATCCACCAGCTTCATCTTCGTTTTCATCAATCCATCCTTCCCATTTTTGTCTTCAGCTTCTTCATCATACTGGTTATGCATATCCAGCGTTTGGAATAGATGATAGAAGCTAGTATAGGTTTAGTAGATCTTGTATAGAAATGGTCTTGTATTTTCATTTGAAGTTGATTGTAAGCTGTAAGCTGTAAACTGTTTCTTGAATGAATGAATCATTTAACTTCAGTACTTCTCTTCAGTAGAAATAGTTAGATTACTTCAGTACTTCTCTTTAGTAGAAACAAGCATTGAGCTTACATGAACATATTCTATTAACCAACTTTGTGAACATCAACTAATATAGCATACTGCAAAACAGACACAGAGTAACAAACACACCAAACCAAACCAAGACAAAACTCAAAGTACATTAGCAGGTTAGTGTTAGCAAACAAAAAGATAATTAAATATCTATAAAGTTTAAGTTTACAAAATATACAGCTATAATCATACTACAATCATCCTCCCCTGAGGCCTATGCCTCCCCTTAAACTTTGCAGTTAAGGGTTAAGCATCCCAATATGGACAACCAGGTGTTGAAACCTAGGTCCATCAAAAGCTTTAGTTAACAAATCTGCCACATTATCATCAGTGTGAATCTTAACCACTTTTATCAAATGTTTTTCATATGCATCTCTTATAAAGTGGTGCCTGATTTCAATATGCTTAGTTCTACTGTGGAAAACTGGATTTTTAACAATGCATATGGTACTTTGATTATCAATAAAAATTGTTGTGTTCATGAAGTTAAACCCATAATCCAACAATTGATTTTGAATCCATAGTACCTGACCACAACAACTTGCAGCAGCAACATACTCTGCTTTAGTAGATGAGGTAGCTACAATAGTTTGTTTCTTGCACTGCCAAGAAATCAATCTTTTTCCAAGAAATTGGCAACCTCCAGTTGTGGATCTCCTATCCAGATTTGCACCAGCATAATCACTATCACTGTAAGCCTCCAGCTTAAAAGGAGACTCTTTTGGGTACCAAAGACCTAGATAGGGTTGGCCTTTAAGGTACTTAAAGATCTTCTTGACTGCATTCAGATGGGAAGCAAGTGGAGTGACTTGATATCTAGAGCAAACACTCACAGCAAATGTAATGTCAGGCCTTGAAGCTGTTAGATACATCAATGAACCAATCATAGATCTGTATAAGTGAATATTCACAGCTGGATCTGGTTCAATGTTGTTCTTAGGTTTTGGAGCTTCATAAGGTGTAGTGGCAGTCCTGACACTCTCCATTCCAAACTTCTTTAAAATGTCCCTCACGTATTTATCCTGACTGATAAAAATACCATTAGGTTTTTGCTAAACTTGGAGACCCAAAAAGAAAGTAAGCTACCCCATAACACTCATCTGAAACTCTCCCTTCATCAGCTCCTCAAACTCCCTGCACCAAGCTTCTTTTGTGGAGCCAAATATAATGTCATCCACATAAACATGCACAAGTATGATGTCTGTGGAATTCTTCTTTAGGAAAAGTGTTTTGTCAATGGCACCTCGTCTATAACCATGCTTCAGCAGAAATGATGAAAGCCTAGCATACCATGCTCTTGGTGCCTGATGTAGTCGATAGAGAGCTTTAACAACCTTGTGAACATGTTTAGGATGATCTGGGTCTTCAAATACTTTGGGTTGAGTGACATAAACCTCCTCTTCTATATCACCATACAGAAAAGCACCTTTGACATCCATTTGATATACCATGAATCCCATGTAAGATGCATAGGCCAAGAAAATTTGAATGGCCTCAACTCTAGCAACAGGTGCAAACACTTCATCATAATCAATTCCTTCCTCTTGCCTATAACCCTGAGCCACTAATCTTGCTTTGTTTTTAATCACAACACCCCTTGCATCTCTCTTATTCTTCAAAATCCATTTTGTCCCAATTGCATACTTACCATCATATGTAGCAACTGAAGAGGTTCTGAAATCATGCTCACGGCTGTAATAGCTTTGTATGAGGCTCTGTGTTGCTTTCCTTTGTTGCAGGCAACACAATTATGTTCATTGGTGAAAACTTTAGACGGAAGTCCTTCAACTAGACCAAGTTTAGAAAGTTTGTTGATGGTCTTGAAGTTCACATGAGCCATCCTTCTATGCCATTTTGTAGACTCATCCATGGATGCTTTAGCCACCAAACAAGTTAGGTCACCTTCTGGTTTGACATCATTCAAGTTGAATGTGTATAGATTGTGATTCCTAGGAACTCTCAGCAGAATTGATGCATCTTCTGGTAGTTTGAAGTCTTTAGATAGCACAAGACATTCATCCTCAGAGAAGAATACTTTGTTCTTGGTGTCACAAATTTGTGAGACTGAGAACAAGTTGAAGTGTTGCAGTTCCTTTACATAGTACACATTCTCAAAATCCAGTAGAGGTGTTTTGATGGTGCCTTTCCCAGTGATTCTACCATCACTTCCACCAAACGTCACATTGCCTCCTCCTTCTATGGGTACGAAGTTATGCATCATATCTCTATTTCCTGACATGCTTCTTGAACAACCACTATCAACAATGCCAACTTCCTTATGCTTAAGAGGATGATCCTACAACAACAACAAAAATATATACAAAATATTAGTACACTATAGAGACTCAAGTCATCACTGACTTGAGCCTGCCTTGTGGATCATTAGAGTAATGCCATGCAGATGTATAAGATCCACCATTGTTCTTGGGTTTCCATTGAAATTTAGGTCCCTTTTGAGTCCAAGAACAACCTGCTGAGGGCTTCACAGCAGTATCCCGATATCCCTTCCCATCATTCATAGAGTCAACACACCCAGGCCAATAACTCTTTTGAAAATATGAACTTGTTGGTTGCACATAAGGTATAGCAACAGATCTTCTCCAAGGAAATGGAGAAGGTTTAGTTGCTTGTGGAATATAAGATGGTATGTCATTAACATTAGTCCACATTGGTCTAGGTTTCTTTTGACCAGCACCTGCACTTATTCTTTGCTCATGAAAATCACAATCCTTAATCAAATGAAATTTGCTTCCACAAACAAAACATGTATTCTTTTTAGAAGATTTATTCAAAGTAAACGATGTTCTATTACATGCAAAAGCATTCAAACCACAAGAATTAACAGAATTGTTTTTAACAAACTTAAAAGCATTATAGTGCAAAGAATTAAAAGACAAGTCTTCAGGAGAAACTGTCTTGGAAGTTGATTCCTCAGCAGCAACTCTAAAAGGCTTGTAAGCAGTCTTGGGTGTAGGCTTGGGCAAGTTCTTGGGAGGGTCTGACTTGTCATTTGAATCACACCGGGTAGTAGAAGTAGACCCTTGGTCGAGAGGACTTGTCATGTCACAACAAGAGACAAAGTCAGTAGATGAAGAATCAGGGTCTGGCAAGTCTTTAGACTTTTGCCATAAAGATGGTGTGATCCATCAAAGTCAACAGTAAGGGAAAGGTCAACGGGCATGTGTTCACCTCTAATAGGTCCAGGGACAGCATGTAATGTTCCTTCTTTGACATAATTAGCTAAACCTGCTTGTGTAGTTTTACGCCCATCATGTCTAGCTTCTAATCCTACATACTTTTGAAAACCTAAACCTATCCCTGAGGTCTCAGATTGACTACTATAGATATGTCTAGCTAGATTGTTACCTGATATTAACCATTCGTTATGTCTAGCTACTTCCTTATCAAGTTTCTCTTTTAGCTCTTGATTTTCAGAAACAACCTTAGCTTTTTCTTTCTCGGTGCGTTTTAAATCAATTTTAGCACAATCTAAATCACTTTGTAACACCCTAATATTTTCATCATAAGCCAATTGATTCTTTTGAAACCAAACCTTTTGTCTTTCTAATGTTTTTAAAGCCTGTTTATAAGCCTCAACTTCTACATAGCATTCATTATATTTAGGTTTCAATTAATCATAGGCTTGTTTAAGTTCATTGTAACGTTCACTACAACCAAAAACACAATTGTGTACTTGAGAGATGCCCATCAAGGCAACTTGATCATGCCTATCCTCTGAAGTACAACTTGCCAGCAATCCAATATTCTCTGAACTAGGACCTTCATCATTCTCATGCTCATGCATCTTCCAGTCGACATGGTCATCCACAGTGACAAGAGCTGTGGAGGAGGGTCCAGCCTTCGAAGTTCCAGCTTCCTTCTGAATCTGCTGATAGGAAGAATATCTCACCTCATCACCTGCCTTCCTATCCTTGCATTCTCTAGAGAAGTGACCCATCTGACCATAAGTAAAGCATTTGACCTTACCTCTGTTAAACCTAGCTGGATCTCTTCCTTGGAAGCCAAACTTTCTCCCAGATTTACTCTCAAACTTCTTGATGTTCATTGAGAGCATAGCCAGTTGCCACTTCAGATTCATCTCTTCCATGTCAAATGGATCCACCTGTTCAAAGTCCTCAAAGGTTAGTTGTTGCTGAGTGTCATAGTCAGCAACAAAAGAATGAATCACATCTTCCAATACACTACTGGATTTAGGTTGAGAACTTGATGAAGTTGTAGTGTATGTTGATGCTGAGGAAACAGGACTTGGAGAATAAGTCATCCTATTTGAGGAAGCTCCAACAAAAGCTGTATGACTAGGAGTGGATGAACGAAAAGGACTTCTCACATCAGGTTCAAGAGATTTAAGTCTGTTGTATAGTTCATCAAAAGTGAGCATATCCAGCCCACCTTTAGCTTTGAGGGCAATGCTTACCTGCAACCAAGATGAAGGTAAGGATCTCAAGAACTTTGAGTTGCAGTCATCATTATCTGGCTTTGCCTTCAGCTGATTCAATTGACTCAAGATCTTATGAAACCTGTCATACCCCTTGTGGATACCTTCTTCTTTAGTGATGTGGAATTCTTGAAACTGTTGTTTCAGCATAGATTTCCTCATTCTCCTTGACTCTTCATTCCCACCAAACCTTGCCTTGACAGCCAGCCAAATGTCCTTTGCATCCTGCATGTAGTGAAAGTCACCCAAGTGATCTTCAGGTATAGCCTAAAGGAGAATATTTCTCACTTTGTTCTCTCTTTGAACAGCCAATATCTCTTCAGCAGATTTGGGAGGAACAATGGTAACATTACCATCAGGATCTGTGATCGTCCTCTTCAAACTGTTCCCATTCTTCACAATTTCCCAGAGATTCCAATCAATGTTGGAGATCCAATTCTGCATCTTCATAGCCCACAAATCATATTCCTCCTTCTTTAGGTATGGAAATTTTGCATTGCTGTTTGAAAGACTAAGCTGTTGCAGAGATGTGTTGTTATGGTTGTTGGTGACCTCAATGTCAACGTCTGATCTAGGCATGTTGAATGTTGTTTTGGTTGAAAGGGTGTGCAGTAAAGATTGTTCTTAGTATTACATAGACTCTCCCAAGGCTCTGAAACCACTTGTTGAATGTAAGACCTTGATAGATCTTATGAGCACTCGTAGATCGTTAGTTATACTTATGTAATCACAAGCACACTAAAAGACAGTCTCTATAACTTGTATTTAAGCGGAAATTAAACACAAGAACAAACGCAAATAACTAAGAATACTTTGATCCTCTATGGATCTTTTAATCATACTAAAACTTTGTTTTTCAACTCGTACATAACTCATACTATTGTATTCCTTTTATAGACAAGGAACCCTAACCCGTTTCCCAAGAAACGTATAAACATAAAACTAAATAAGATATACATTATAACTTCCTAATAAAGCTCATGCATATCCTAACTAACTATAGAATACGCGGAATATCTATCTCCGTAGAAACCAACTACACGTTTATATAACTTCAACAGAAACTCTTCTTCAGCAGAATCCATGTACTTCAGCAGATTCCTTCAGCAGTATTTTCAGCAGAATTCCTACTTTGCATAATTCCTAACAATATATCTTAAGTATACCCGAGATACTTCATAATTTTCTCCACAGTAGTCCAGTGACTTTCTCCATGGTCTACTTGAAATTGACTTGTTAAGTTCTGAGCGAATGTAACATCAGGTCTAGTGCACTGATCGCATACATGATAAATCCTACAACCGATGCATAAAGAACATTCTTCATGCGTTCCACTTGTGCAGGTATGGAGGATCCTTGAGTTTTGCTCAACTCAAGTTTTACTTGCATTGGGATACTTTTACGCTTGGAATCCTTCATATGAAATCTTTTCAATATTTTCTCAATGTACGTACTTTGACCAAATTCCAATCAGCCTCTTAGATCTATCTTTGTAGATCTTAATTCCAAAGATATATGCAGCTTCTCCCAAATCTTTCAATGCAAAACAGTTTTCAAGATAGGCTTTAATAGATAGTAACATTGGAATGTTATTTCCCATGATCAATACCTCATTGACATATAATATTAGGAATGCGATATTACTCCTACTAGCGTTTCAGTATACACATGACTCATCAAGGTTTTGAGAGAAACCATACTTTTTGATCTCCTCATCAAACCTTTTATTCAATTGCGTTAACGCTTGCTTTAATCCACAAATGGATCGTTGTAGCTTGCATACACGGTTTGGATATTTTGCATTGACAAATCCCTCAAGTTGAACCATATAAACCTCTTCGGTTAGGTTACCATTTAAGAAGACGGTTTTGACATCCATTTACTAAATCTCATAATCATAATATGTTGCTATGGCTATAAGAATCCTAATAGCTTTGATGTCTGCAACAAAAGAGAAGGTTTTCTCATAATCTACACAGTAGGTTTGAGTATAATGTTTTTCCACAAGACGAGCTTTATTGGTGTGTACCTTTGCATCTACGTTAGTTTTCTTTTTGAAGAGCCACTTGCTACCAATGGTTTTAGTGTTAGGAGGGAAGTCAGCTTCAATCCAGACATTGTTGTCTCTCATGGATTGCATTTCCACATTCATAGCTTCAAGCCATTTTTCATATTCAGCATATGATAGTGCAGCTTTATAGTTAGCGGGTTAACCATGATCCCCTAACACATGCACCTCTGATGTGACGTATAAACACATTTGATCAGGTGCACGATGTGTCCTTGCGTACCTACAAAAGGGAATAACTTCATTTTCTGGTTAAACACTTTCATGTTCAACCATTTCAGAAAGTTGGCTAGTATTTTTAGAAGGATGTGTATCTTCAAGTTCTACATTTCTCCCAATTTATTTTTGTGAGTTGAGACTATCTTCAAAAAACCCAGCATTTCAAGCAACAATAATTTTGTTCTCGGGTGGGTAGTAGAAGTAGTAACCCATTGTTTCCTTTGGGTATCCAACAAAGACACACTCAACAAATCTAGGTTCAAGTTTGTTAGGCATGTTACGCCAGTGAGTGCCTTACAACCCCAGACCCTTAAATAAGACAGCTTATGGGCTTGCCCATGCCATATTTCCTATGGTGTCTTATTTGCCTTCTTAGTTGGAACCATGTTTAGAATGTGTGCATCAGACTCTAAAGCAAAATCCCAAAAGTACATAAGAAGAGTTTGTGGAAAACTAGAAAGGGGGTTGAATAGTTTTACCGTTAAAATTTTAATTGTTTTAAAAACTTATTGTGAGATCAATCAATATATATATTAAAGGAAAAATGATATGCAAGCAAGGAATGAATAATATGCAAGTAATAAATAATACGAAAGTAAGGAAAGATACAATCAAACCACGACACGGTTGTTTATTGTGGTTCGGTCTACAAGGACTCTTTTTCCTTGCCCTACTCTACTCCCGAGTCTCCAACTCGAGAGTTATCTTCACTAATCAACAAGCTCCTTTAACCGGAGGAGAAAACCTTTACACGTCGCTTATACAATATTGCTGACACAAAGCTAGATGTCGAGTTCTTTTACAAGGGTACAGCCACTCCCAACACACTATGTATTTTAAGGACTAAAATACTAACCGACCACACTCAGAGATTTAAGATGGTTTGGTACAACAATGATGTATGAACAATAACAATTCACACAACAGCAAAACAAACAAGACTTCCAACTATTCGTTGAAGCTTGATTATGCCTTGATCTTCTTTGCTACAAAAGATGATCACTAAATGAAATGAAACTGAGTTAGATGTAATATAATGAAAGAATGTATGTATTTTATGCTTATGAGGGATGATAAGACAACTTAGGCTGACTTGCTATTTATAGGCCAAGTGAACAGCAGACCACGGACTAGACGGAACCAAAAAAAAGGGGTCCGCCGTTTATAATTTTTGGTTTCGTCAGTCTGACAGAAAAGATCACAAAAAATCTTTCGAGGATCTTACCAAATCTATCCAAGATTATGCAAGATATGTTGAGTGAATATCTAAACAAAATATTTCATGAAATCTTCTAAAGATTTTTAAGGTGATGCAAGACATGATGTAATATGTAGTTTTCCATTTTTAGAATTTACATATTATATAAATGTATACTTATGTAATGTCTTGTTAAAGTAATTAAAAATGATTGATCTAAAATGTTGAGATACATTTTAATTTAGAAGGCTAATAATGTAGATTGATATGTAGTTAATAAAAAATGATAAAATGCTAATGCTTAAATGTTGAAAACTATTTAAGAAAAGCTTGTAATAATATCTAACAATCTTGACAAGCTTTATACTTTGCAAAAATGAAATTTACTTTTGTCGATAACAAAACAAGGTAAAGATCGTAAAATATAAATAACATTTTTGGACGATATTTGTATTAACAATCTCCCCCTTTTTGTTGAGGACAAAACATAAATTTTATATTTAACAAAGATATAAAGATGTACAAGAATTTTAAAAATATGAAATTAACTTGAACTTAGGAGATCTAGCTAGTTAACTAAAGTTGACAATTTAAAAGTTATTTTGTCTTAAAATATGAATTAACTAGTTTTGAATTTTGTTTGTCAATTTTTGGTTTACTTTATTAGAAAGTGTTTGTTGACTTTTGAAAGTCAAAAAGTGTTGTTGACTTTCGAAAGTTAATGTTCAAGTTCAATAATATTCTCCCCCTTTTTGTCGAAACAAAAAGAAGAGGCGAGGCGGATAATGCAATGAGCCCGAGCCAAATGCTCCCCCTTGGCTAATGCTCCTCCTTAATTGGGTGCCAAGAGAAAGATACATGGATTATGAAAAGCTTCAAAACAAAGGTTAGTAAGCATACTATCATCACAAGCACCATACAATCACAAAGATGGTTGCAACCAACAAATAATCACTTAGAGTAACCAACATCATTATAACAAACATCATTCATTAGTAAAATTTTTATGACTAAAAGTCATAAAATGGACAATAATGGAGATGTGTTGACATAAAAAAGAAAATAAATCCTAAAAAGAAAGAAAAGAGAAAAAAAAATAACTTAGAAAATAAAAATCATAGAAATGACTAATAACCATCCTATTATGGTGGAGAATGAGAAAGAGCGTTAATACGCTCAAGAATGTGGTTGAGGATGAACCTCATTTCATCTTGAAGTTCATGGACCATGATACGGGTCCTTTCACTTAGATGAGTGGTTCGCTCACAATGGGAGCAACCATGGCGAGGTTGGCTAGGTGGTAGGCTAGGTTTATTGTTTGGTGGTGGAACATTGGTTGAATGATGGTTGAGATTTGATGGAGCAATGAGGGAAGAAAGCAAAGTAGTTTGCATTTGCATTACCTCATTGAGATGAGAATCCACCATGTTTGAAAAATCTTGGAAATTATCTAGGTGAGCTTGGATCTCTACTTGAGATTGTGGGTGGTGTTCCCACATTGACTCATCAATGTCTTCAATATGTGGAGAAAATGAGTAAGGTGGTAGAGTATGATCTCCATACCGTGGCCCATAGATTTCTTTTTGGATTGGGTGAAAAAGTAGAGGTATAGGTTCATCTTGAAAAGGCTCATTTGGTTCAAAGGATGCTCTTGGCGGTTCATGAAGAATACGCTCAATGGTGCTAAAAGATGGAAGAGGCGGTGGATTTGTTGGCTTAGGTGGTAAGTCATCCAAATCATCCACAAATGGATGAGGAGATGTTGGTGGTGTTGTAAAAAGCTCAAGTGGAATAAGGTTTGGGGATTCTAGTGGTGAAGGTGTTTTAGATGGTTGTGTTGGAGCCGGTGGAGGAGAGGTGATGATTGATGTTTTGGTTGGTGGTGGAGTAGTTACAATAATGGTTGATTTTGGTGGTGGAGTTGGAGAACTTAAGGTGAGGAAGTTCTCATCTCTAATAGGGGATGAGATGTTGAGTGGTGATGAGTCTGATGAGGAGCTTAGGTTGACAAAGCAACATGGTCTTACACTAATTCTCCTGGTTTTCTTGAGTGGTTTGCTTAAAGGTGATGAGGTTGATGACTTTGTCATTGTGATTAAGCTTGATAAGTTCTAAGAGAAAGAGTAAGTAATGGTGAAGGTGTGAAAAAGACCATCCAGGATGTATCAATTTATAGAAATGTGGAATTATGGAAATTTGTGTTTCATTTGATTTTAAACCATACAAATGAAGTGGTTTCTAATGATTTTGAAGTGATAAAATGCATGTCAAATCTTCCTAAGTCAATCCATAGAGGAAGTGTTGAGTAAATTTAGCAAGATATGCAATTAATGAAATTCAATCATTGCAAAATCCTGAAGATCAGAAACCCACGGATTGGAAGGAACCGAAATAAGGGTTCCTTCCTTTATAGAAAAGGGTTCCTTGGGTGGTGATGAAGTACCCTCCGATCAGGTCGAAGGACACCCCTTCGACCTCAGTTGAATTTGCATTACGAAGACCCAAGTCTTTCTTCATAAGTCATTGGTGGCGTAAAATCATTCATCATTGACATGGTTACCAGTTGGAAATTCGCCAGCCGAAGGCCTATGCCCTTCGAAGTCTTCTCTTGAAGGCGCCAAGACAAAGGAGAACATTGACTTGGTCTTCCCCCACATTCCCACTATCTCCTTAGCTTCCCCGCCAAGACAGAGAGAGTGGGGATGAAGCCCTAGCGGTTACCATATATCATGGGACGCCCCCATGATCTCCGAAACTTGTTCAAACACTCTCCAAGCTTATTTCTTCACCTATAAATAGGTTGGATGAGTCATTTCAATGGTATGTTCACTCAACACAGTATTTCACATACTCTACATTACTTACAATGCATATCATATACTTACTCTCACGCCAGAGGTGGTTCGCAGGGCCCAACCCCTGCGCAATCACTTAACGAAGTGTCTACTATTTCTTATTGCAGATTGGCTACAAGTTTGGCGCAAGCATATCACCCCTCATACCCTTCGATCACCATTGAAGGCCTGGTAGTATGAATTATTGTACAATCAGTGGCGCCATCCGTGGGACCCGCTACAATTGATCTCGTTATTCCAAACTTATAACCAGTCAATCACACTCACTAATTTTACGGTATGAATCAAGGAAGAGAGGATACCCCCCCTCCGGGTTTCTCGACCTTGACACCAATCCCAGTCAACGATCTTAACAACCTTCCCAACATAACCGCGTCCACTTTTACCACACGATCTCACCCTGAAATAACTCCCAACAACCATGCTTCAACATCAGCTAACCCTAAACCGGTAATCAGTCCAGCATTCGTCGAAGCTAACATCAAAGCACTAGAGTCTTTACTAAGGGCTCGAAGGAGGCAAGCTCGGAACGTGGAGATGCGGAGGGAGTTGGAATACTCTAGCGATGAGTATGACGAAGAGATAGAAATGGAGGCTAGGCCCTTGGCTCCTAGGGCTACACGCTCAGTGCTGAGGATAGGGTCTCCGGGCAGTCGAAGGCCGAGTGAAAGGTTGGTTGGTTTTGAAGATGTTCCGGAGAGGGCTCCAACGAGAAGGGAAGGAACAATGGAAGGCTCCAATGGAAGGAGTCATCGAAGGGTGACTACGGAGGTTAACTTGCCACCACTCTTGGCAGCCCATCTGGGGAGAACTGAGGCAGGGGTCCTGTTGCAGCCTTCTCACGCATCCGGCGTAGAAGGCAATCCACCTCAAATGAATGGGGGAGGAAATCTTCCTCCTCATAGTATGTACCCTCCTTTTCAGGCTCAATCTTACCTCCATGGGGTTTATCCCCCACCTAATAGGCAGGCTAGCAACCCTAGCTTTCCTCAACCATATGGAAGCATGCCTTACGGGCAACATATGTTATACCCTTCGTATCCTATCAGAAGTCACCCACCTTATATACCTACTACTTACCCTCAATATGTTAACCAAAACCCTGTCGGAATACCTCCGAGCCATAACCCATACAATGCTGCCCCCACTTACATGCCACCTTACAACTGCCTCTATTCGGAGCCCATGGGTTCCACAACACCCTTTGTAAGGTGGATAGAAGACTACCCTTTGCCCGATGGGTTGAAAATGCCGGCACATATTGGTACCTATGATAGGAAGGGGGACCCGGATAATTTCTTACATCTGTTCGAAAGGGCTATCAGAATGCAAAAGTGGGTTATGCCCGTTGCTTGCCACATGTTCACATATACCCTGCGAGACTCCGCTCGTATATGGTGGAATGGGCAAAAAGCAGGTAGAATTATGAATTTGGATGATCTCAAGGCCAAGTTTAGATCATACTTCATCCAGCAGAAAAAGTTTACAAGGACTCACCTAACAGTTCACAACATCAAGCAGAGGGAAAACGAGAGCACCAGGGCTTTCGTTACTAGATATACTGATGACACCTTGCAGATTCTGGGTCTGCACGAAGACCAGAGCATCTCTGGTTTTATGCATGGCCTACGAAATAGAATTCTGGTGGAGTTCCTATCCACTGACCTTCCCACAACCTACAAAGGCTTAATGGAGAAGACTTACACCTGGATCGAAGCCAAAGAAGTGTCTACCAATGGGGCTCCGATTGAAAACAAAGAAAGTCACAGCAAAATCCCGAAGCACTCTTCGTGGGAAGGGTCCAAAAACAGACACAAAGGCAGGGACAGGTTTGCGCCCTACAACAAAAACATTAACCACGGACTCTTGGCTAATATGTGCAAATCTCCAAGGGAAATACTTGCTACGGAAAGGGTTGCGAAGGCCTTCGATCGTCCCCCTCGTTTGGCAAGTAGGGGAAGAACCAGGGATACCTCCAAATACTGCTATTTCCATAACGATTACGGACACGACACCAAAAATTGCAGAGAGCTCAAGAAACATATAGAAGAGACCGTGAAATCCGGTCAATTGGGACATTTGGTGAAGGGCATAAAGAAAGGTAAATAGAAGGTCTCCGACACACAGTTGGGGAAAGACACCACACCGGTCGAAGCACCCATCCTCATGGTTTACAAGGATGATTCTGGGTTAAAAAGGAAAGTAGCCGAGGAAGCATTATGCGGAGTGGGAGATGTTACTTTACCTTTGAGCACTGGCAAGGTTCTCTCGAATGACCCCGTGGTCATCAAAGTCCTAATCTCCAACAGAGAAGTAAATAGAGCTTACTTAGACTGTGGTAGCTCTTGCGAAGTGATCTACGAACATTGTTTTCTGAAGCTCAAGCCTTCGATAAGGTCGAAGAGGGTAGATTCAAAGGTACCCTTGGTGGGATTCTTAGGGGAACACTTATGGCCTTTGGGAGAAGTCCCTCTAGAGGTTACGATTGGAGAAGGAAGGCTAAAAAGGACAGAAACCCTGGTTTTCGCGATCGTAAGGTCTGAATCTCCCTTTAACCTGTTAATAGGGAGAACCGAAATGCAGAAAATGGGCATCGTTGTCTCCACCATACATGCAGCAATCAAATTCCAAACACCATTCGGTATTGGAACGATTTTCTCCAGTTACAACACGAAGAGGCCTACGGACGTGGGCAAAAGGGTCAAACAAATTCTGGAAGAGCCTCCGAAAGATGTTCTCAGCTGCACCGATGCCGAAGAGCACATGGTAGTAAATGACCTCTACCCTGATCAGACGGTGGTCATTGGAAAGCAGCTCCCTGCCTCTGTTAGGAATTAGAAATTCCCGGTATTAAAGAGTCAGTCACCTCAAGTATATGTAATTGATAGAATGCTCGTAGTCGTAGTTATATTTAGGTTAGTAGTATTTTGTTAAGTAACACCGTGGAGGACGGACGGGTCTTTACCCACTGTATGCCTGATCCACAGCCCGTTGTGTGGCATTTTATGTAAGACTATAAATACTCTCTACCTCCCAAGGTAGAGAGTTGGAGCTCATAATAATATTTTTTCTTTCTCTCACTAAGTTCCCTAAACCTCTAACTTTCTCTCTCTAGAACTCACCTTTATACGACCACTTTGTGTTATGGTTTGATGTGTATGTGAAATCCAATATCCAACAATTGGTATCAAGAGCCATGGTTAGATCATATCTTGCACATCTTTGGATTTCTAGTGGTTTTTAGGTGGTTTTTGAGTTTGAAAAAGTTTAGTGGTTTGTGCATCATTTGGTTGATTTCTTGTGTTAAAGCTTGGATTTTGTTAGTACTTTTATGTTTAGAATCATCACAAGTGTTTAGGTTGGTAAGCTTGAATCATCTTGGTTGGGTTGTTTTTGGATTGAAAAGTGATGTTTATGTGGTTTTTTCTTGCTAGCGACTTGATATACGGATCTCTTTCTTCGTAGCGACTTGCTTCACAATTTTGTAGCGAGTTACAGTTTTGGAGCTAGCGACTTAGACCTAGCGATTAACAGTACAAGTAGTGGACTCTCCACTACGGGTAGCTACTTGGTGGTAGCGACTTGGTCTGTAGCGAGTTGCTCTTTAGCGACTTGAATCTTTAGCGACTTGAGTAGCGAATTGCTGCCAAAATTTTGCTAGCGACTTGAGGCTTAGCGAGTTACTACTTAGCGACTTGCATTTGTCTAGCGACTTGGGACTCTAGCGACTTGGTGGTGTAGCGAATTAGGTGTTAGCGACTTGGTGCATTATCTTATAGCGACTTGGTTGATTTTTACGAAGAAGAGGTTTGACCAAAGTTGACTTTTACGTCAAAACTTCAAACGGCCATAACTTTTGATCCGTAACTCCGTTTTCAAATAATACCTGTCAAAACGACCGGAACAGCCTGATCCTTAGCGATGATGTCGTGAAACGAATTTTTCGAGGCCCAAATCCTCTCCGAAAGGAAGTTATTGAGCTTTTAAGTTTTTAGACCTAAATTTCTCCATAAAATCGTGCAACAACCAACCCAAATCACAACCAAACAACATCTCTTATCCCACAAACAATCATAAGTCCTAACACACAATTGTCTATCATTGTGTCGATCCATCATTCATCTTAACACATTCCATTGGTCATTGCTTAACGGTTTGGTCTTGATTTTAGTAAAATCCCGCGAAAGATTCTATTTCTCGGTTTAAATCATAGACTTGTAAAATCCGTGCATTCTACCACATCATGTCTTACTCTACTCAAGTGATTTCGAAGTGCTTAAATTGTATGATGATGTGGACAATTATGTTAATGAATGCTACACTGAACGATTAAAGATGTTTGAATTAAACAATGAGGATGTGAGATCTTCATGTTCTGAGTACAATGAGAATGAATTGCACCTGCTACAGAATGCCATGAAAATGGAATGCAGCATTGAGCCCTATCGCCTACTTCATCTCACCTCATACAGCTGTTATCCATAGCTGGGGATCGAACATGTAGTGCTCTTTTCCGCCAAGACTTACCTACATTGACAAGAAGCTTGCTGTTGAACTTAGAACATTTAAAGTTGCAACTTACCAATGAAGAGGTTCATAAGGATGGTTCCAGTGCAGCTCTTCAAGTAATCTACAAACAATTTCACCATTCATCGTGGGGAATATTCACAGATTCGATCAACACTTGACAGGAATTTCCTTCAAAAACATACTGGAATGGAAATTCAGGAATTCATTGAAACATTTATCCAACTCATGGATAATGTGAAAAAGTACATTGAAGAATCTGCACAAAAGAATGAAGACGTGAATGAGTGTCAAGTGTATGAAAGATTGTTGTGATAAGTTGGGTAATGTATCTGTTGAAGAATCGGGTGTTGCCGAATGCATGTCGTGACAACAAAAAATGATTAGTCGGATAATGCAAAAATGGAATCTTCGTGCTCAAATTCACAAGAGAGAGAGGTGCACCACACACAACCTGTGCAAGTTAATGCAAAGGAACGCTCCATGGAAGCTTCGGATGTACCCAAGATAGAGATGCACCCGCCACAGCCTGTGCATGTCAATGCTGAGGTAAGTTGCATGAAAGTTTCTGCTGTACCTAGTTGTGCATCTTCTACTCAAAATGATGATTATGAACTGCATGAGTACGCTGATTTGTGCCGATGATTCCTTACCACCGAGCTTAACATATATAAGGATCAAGTTGCTATTTATGAACAGCGTGCTAAGTTTGAGTTGACCACCCGTGAGCAGGAAATGGATGTCCAAATACGCATAAATCATTAGAAAAAAGTAATTTTAGAGAAGAAGTATTAAAACAAGAGTTAAACTCCTTACAAGAAAAGCTTTCTAAAACTGCTAAGCAAAAACAAGAACTTCAAGAAAATGTTAAAATGCTTAAGCAAGAATTCAAGGCTAAGGAATCAAAACTTTTGAATGATTTTTCCAATCTAAAAACTTTGAAAAACAAGCTTGAAAATAAGTTGTACGTACAAGGGAATACCATTCAGACTGCTCACATGATCACTAAGCATAGATTCTTAAGCGATAAGCATAGCATTCCCCTTGTTGAGGAACCAAATCCAGAGGTAATTAAAAAGGCTAGAAATTCTCATAAGGTGCTTTATGATGGTAATGAAATCCTTAAGCCTAGGCAGAAACCTAGTTGCGCTGAGTGCACTGAGGAAGATAAGAAATCGGATGAAGTCACTAGGGAGAAAATGAATAAGAAGCTAGAAGATCTTGAGTGTAAAAAGAACAAGATAACGATAAAACCCCATGATTACACTAAGGAAAATTGGATATCCTTAAACATGTTTAAGCCTCGGACTCTATTGACCCCTGAACAAGTGTTCTGGGAAAAGGATATGGACTTGCAAAAAGCTGAAAATCTTGTTGAAAAGAATCCCCTTGTAGGAAATTCCCTAAAGCGAATGTGTATCCTCCAAATACACCAATGCATTTAGTTCCTAGAACTATTGCCACTAAGAGCAAGACCTTAATCAGTCAATATGTTATTCTTCAACTATTTGTCGATTTTGAGAAAACTTGTAAGAAAAGGATCACACCCACTGGGATAATGAAGGGGAAAGGGGTTTTGAGCAAACAAAAGAATGCTATCTAACTGAGGTCATGCCTTTCTTTAAACAACTAAAAGATCATTTTGAGAGTCTTAAAAAGGGGATAAAATCGGATATTAAAGAAATGGAAAAGGAATTTGATGCAATGATAGTTGAGGTTAGTAACTATGAGCGAGAATTAAAATATAATGAGATTGAGAGGAAGAACTTGCATACCTTGAATGAGAATCTTATTTCTGAATGTATTACTCAAGATGTGTTTTACATTGCTACGAATTGTTCCATTAATGCTTCTCAATTTCATGAATTATCTGTTGCTCTGAAAGTCTCCCATGATCGTGTCATTGAGCTTGAAAAACTAACTCTAAACTGCATGAGAAAATTGAACAGGATGATCATGATAACCTGGTGAAACAGTTTTCTAAATTGGAAGTTGAGCATCTTGCTTTGCAATTAAAATATCAACATCTAAAAGAAAATGCTAAAACCTCAAATATCAAGACATCCTTGGATGCTCCTGAATTTGATGCAGCTTTTGAAATTAGCAAACGTGATGAACAGATTCGAGCTCATTGTAACACGATCGAAGATTGAAAACCCATGTCTCACAACTGAAAGGTGAAAAGAAGGAAGTGACTGGATCCCAAATGCCTCCTCCTTTAGATTCTCAGACTTCTCAAACTTTTCATCTTCAAAACTTAGTTGATGCCTTACAAAAGGAAAACGAGAGTTTTCTAGAAGAAAATGAAAAAGTTAAACGACATTTTAAAGAGTTATATGATTCAATGAAAGTCACCCGTGACCAAAACAACGGAAAAATAACGTCTTTACAAAAGGAAATTGAGAATCGAGAAGTCGGGAAATGGGAAACTGGCACTTGTTTTCAATAAGAATGTTGTCTCAAAGTCACCCTCAGACTGCAAATACACTGTGACAGTTAAATATATTCCTCCTCATCTTAGGAATAATGAACATGCTTTTCATGACTACTGTGCTTACCTTAAGGATAGTCTAGAATGTCTCCGTGAGATTGTCGAAGAGGATTTCATTAACAAACCTCTTGATAGTGAAGTTAGGTTTGCTAGCCTCCGTGCCAAACGATCTCAAGAGCTGCTAGAATATGTAATTGCAACATGTCCTAAATCCTTATCCTTAGGTGCAAAAGGCAAAGCTGTGATGCCTTGTTCTATGCCTAAAGCCAAGCATGTGACCCTTGATATGCCTTGTTCCATGTCGAAATTCAAGCAAGCAACCGTGATGTGCCTCCTAGAATTTCAGATCCCAGCACTTCTAGACCAGAAATGCAGAAAGTAGTGAAGCCATGTAATGTTCCCATCGTTACTTCTACAGATGTTAAGATTGACACTAAAGTTAGCGGGTCAAAACCTAGAAGCTATGCAAAGAAGGATAGGATTACGCAAACTAAAAGTGATCATGATAAGGAAGTGAAAGAACACCATAGGGACAAGAAGTTTGATTTGAACAAAAGAATCGTGTTAGTTCTAGTATTAGCTCTAAGCTTACTAAAATTAATTCGAGGCCTTATGCTATCTGCAAAACATGTAAAAATGTTTAATTTCTGGTAATCATGATAAATGTGATGTGTTATTTCGAGGTCTAAGATTCATAACCCAGTTAAGAAAGTTTGGAGAGCAAACAGATTAAGCGAGATTAAGCAATCATGGAAACCTACAGGGAAGGTTTTACCAATGTAGGAATTCAGGGAAGCCAACAGTGTCGAATATTCACGAACGGCAAACCTTGCCCCTTAACTAGACCCACTATGCCTAGAGTAGTGCCTGTTAAGGTTTGGAAGCCAACTGGTAGAATAATCCCATTAAGCACAAAATGTCCCTCTACTAAGTCTGATGCTTCTACTAGTTCAGCTCCTAGTGACAATGACATTGCACCTAGGGTTTCTGTTGATTCAAAGATTGTTTGTGCTAACCAAAAGGACCCCATGAGCACGTGGGGATCCAATGTTTCCAATTCTCTGTCTTCGTCTGTTATCCAAAGCAGGTCGCACAAGTCGTCCCTTGGTATTTGGATTCGGGCGGCTCTAAACATATAACTGGGCTCTAAACAATGACGTCTGTTCACATCAGTTCAGTCCTCGTTCTTCATCATTATGGCGTCTGCAGATAACACTTCAGGCCCCGTTCCTCAAAGAAAAGAAAAGTGTACGCTTCAAGGCGCTTTATCTTCGAAGAAGAGAAATCTTAATGTTTATGACCATTCTCATCGACATTCTTCATCAACAAGCTTCATGTTTCTCCCATGCTCATTCATTCATCAAGTGGATCTACATTCATTAATGTATATTCTTATTCACTTGCTAAATCAAAATGGCAACTTCGGATGCAATTTTTGAGGGGGAGAAGAGTGAATATACTAAATGATGATGGATGTTTGAATAATGGTTATACGACTTAAAGTTTGATGACTCTCACTCACTAAGGATAAATGGGATTTATGAGAAGAGTGAATATACTAAATGATGATGGATGTTTGAATAATGGTTATACGACTTAAAGTTTGATGACTCTCCTCCAACGCCTAATGTTTCACTCACTAAGGATAAATGGGATTTATTGTTTGGGATTCATTGGTTCAAGATATGTTTGATGAGTATTTACAACCGCTAGCGAATATTTGATGATCATCAAAGAATATGTGATTCATGAGTTCAAGATATGTTTGATGATCATCAAAGAAGTACAACTCAGACTACTCAAAAGCCCTATCTCCAGTTATTCCTCAAGGCGTTGATAATGATTATCATAATATTGCAGTTGCACTCATGAATAATAATCCGCTCTTTGGTATTCCTTTGCCAAATCTTCACGGATTATTGTTCATGAATAATGATCCACTCTTTGGTATTCCTTTGCCAAATCTTCATGGATTATTGTTCCTCACATCGTACATGCTATAAATCAACCACATGAACTTCAAGGAAAATGTCTACCTCATCCGCCCGAAGTTATTGGTGTATCCTCCAAATCAGTCTCTACATGAATACTTTTAGGAAGAATACATTGATGTTGAGGCATCATTTGTTCCGTTCATTCAAGTGGGTGAATGTACATCCTATTGTATGTTTATTCACATGTTGGGCATTTGACACAAGTTGATTACTTCAGAGTTAATCATTTATCACTTATTTGAGATTGAAGTTGACCTTCACAAAGGCGTGTTCTTATTTGATAACTTGCTCGGGCTTAAGAATTTGAGTTGAAGGCTTGGTTTATCTAGTTACCAGCAATCGGAGTGGATGGTTGAAGACCTGGTTAACTATCACTATTAGGAGTTACGTTGTTTTACTCAGTGTCACATGCATATGACGATGTGGATAATATCAAGAGGTGTTAATGTCTCATACCTTGTTTGAGTGTGAGTACTTAGAGATTTGCTTGAAGCATAGATTCTCGACACCGTTCTTCCATCTTTAAATGCAAGCGTAAGACACAAATGCGGGAATTAGACTTCGCCAAGTTTGGTATATTAGGTTTTCTTCAACAGTGGTCACTTCAAATTGTCTACATATGGGTTGATAAAGATAGTCGGAGAGAGTTTATGTAGCAGTTGATTCTCACATGATTCATTTGGGCTATTTGAGTTCTTCTCGCAAGATTTCAAGTTTATGGATATATTATGTTTTGCTGATTCTGAGGTATCAAAACCATTTGGGGGAAGGATATATTATTCCAACTATTTGGGGAAGTGGCCTCCGGAGACCTTTGGTTTATGTTACTCGTTGTTGGAAGAAATGTGAGAATAATATTTGGAACGTGAGATGATACTGCCTATCGACATCTTATATACGGTTTATGATAAAGTGCTTCCGGTTATATGCACAACATGTTCACTTGAAATCGTTACTTCGGATTTGATAACCACTGGGACGATCAATGTTTCAACTTGTTACTTCGGTGTTCTCGTGTTCTTCAGGGTGTTGAGCTTCAATCAATGAGACCGCTTTGTATTCAACTCTACTTCTTAGGGAAATGGTCTTTATTCGATGTTTGTCGGTTTGGGGGGAAGCTACCAAAGATTCAAATTGAGAAGGCTCATGTCCAGACGATTTTCTTAGAAGCCTCGAATGCTTTGGTGGCGAAAGTTTAAGAGATGTTGATTCCTTTCTTCTACAACGTGCTGAACGATATCTTTATCTCGGTACTCATTTCATCATTCTCTTAAAATAATTTATCTCTTGTAAATATTTATTCGAAAATCAAAATACAAAATTATAAAACCTTCAAAAAAATCAAATAGAAAAATATAAAACTTTCAAAATCCATAAAAATTTGAAAAATTCGAAAAATCTTCAAAAAAATATTGTCTTTTTGTCATGTTTCTCTCGATTCGATAATATCTACGGTCTTGATGTTGTCATTCAAAGAATGACACGGGACTTTAGATGTTGTTCGAATTTTTTTATAAAAAAAAAAAAAAAATCAAAAAAATCAAAAATTATTTTTGGGAGAAAGAGAAAAAAATGGTTTATTGTCATTTCAGCAAGAACCCGCTTTTTCAAGGAAAGAACAGAGCCATACTTTATCATGTTTTCAAAATTCCATGCTCGGATTCTTTAATCATTTATCTGCTGAAAACTAACTGCTTTGAAAAATAACTCAGTCTCTATTTTTGATAATCATCGGGACTTATTTGTCAAAATATCAATCTCTCAATCAACAACCTATGTCATTGATTGAGGGGAGAATGATTTCAATTAAATTAAAAGTTATTTGGCATTCAATTGTTTTCAAAAGATATTCAAGCATGTTTTATCAATGGAGTTTAAAGTCTTAAAATCCGATCATTATCGTTAAAAGCTTTCATAATCAAGAAACAATTCTCCTTAAAAGCTTTCAAAATCAATTTAAATCTATAAGAGATCACAAATCTCAAATGATTTGATAATTGTGATCGGGGAGAATGTGTGATTTAAATTGGATTTAAACTGATAATTCGGTAAATGGTTTTATAAGGATGTACAAGCTCTCCTTCCCACATATGACAAACGATTTCAAATTTTCCATGCACATGTTGAGGGGAGCATCTATCTTAAACCTATGATTTGAAACGTGATAACTTATCTTAAGGTGCAGTTCCTCCTAGTATGTGCAAAAAATCTTTTCAAATCTCGAGGCACATATTGAGGGGGAGCAAAATCATGAAAACCTCATCCTTCCCCAAAATACTTTATCTACTTGATTCGATTAGGGAAGTGATGTTGATATCTTTTAAAAATGGTAATCAAAGAAGCTAATTCTTTCTCTTGCCTCCGTGTGGAAAACTATTTCAAATACTTGATTCACATGTTGAGGGGGAGTTCTTCTTCTAAAAATATCAAAAACAATTTAGGTACAAAATGCTTTGATAAAATATCATAAGTATCTGGATTGATTTTCAAATGGTTTTCAATTGGTTCCTATGGCGGATGAACAATACCAAAAAGACCGACCAACTTTACATTATGTATGGTGATATAAGGACGATAAGGTTAGGTATGTGTTCCCATGATCCGCCGAACGGAGGGATCTACCCAAGGACTATCCACTAGTTAGTGTAGAGTTCTTAGGTATGATGATAAAAGGAGAAAAATGAGATATGGGAAGAGTGCGGACTGAGACTGAGCTAGTAATGGAATAAACCCAACAAGGTTCTAGCTATGAAGTCTCGGTAAGCACTGAAGGGTTGAAGAATTAAAAGGAATTGAATGAGAAAAGGGTGAAAACAAATAGCCCTCCATTTATTCAACCTTAGGCGTAAACCGGTTCAATTCATATGATATTGATGGTAACATCGGTATTGAAGACAAGACGTCATGGACCCAGTGACGACTGCTTCAACTTTCCAAACCACTCAAGTTCCTCTTAAAAGGACTTGTTTCATTCTCACGGGAACCGACATTATCTATCGACTTTCTCTTAGAGATTGTTGATATTGAAGGAGGAGACCCTCTCCCTAGTCTCCGATATAGGATCCAAATATGCACAAATTGAGTCTAGTGCCACGAGATCATCAATAAATCTCATTAGGACACTTTCAATGAAGACTCTCTGTTTCACACAATGTGGAAAGAGAAATTATATCTTGAGTCCCACGCATTATCCTTGTGGTATTGCCAGAACATCCGAGTGATATGCAAACATACTCACAATGAAGATGGAAAGCCTTCTAGAGCCAACATCTAACAAGCTCCCCGGTAGATGGCATGTGAGATCTATTATACAGATCAACCATGTGACAACTGGACAGAAACAATGGGGCGATTCATTCTTTTGAATCAATCCTGGTTCAGGTTATGGATTGACGGATACCTTTGAAAACCGGTCTTTGTGCTTTAAAACTCTTTTCATTAAGCACGTCGACCGTGTACTAATTTTTCAAATCAAAAGGTGTTTTATGATTGATAATTGATTTTCATTAAAACCTTCGTTATATTGCAAAAACAATTTCTATTGAGCAATACACGATTGTTTTTCAAATCTCTTTTCATCAATCGGTGGACTTAAATTCGCTGGTTCACTCACTCCGTGTTGTCTTCTTTGAGACGTTCCGGTTTGAGAACAGCTAGAGCAACTGCGAAACCCTGTCAAGGAAATTCTTCGTAATTATTCCCGATCACAGTAAGACTTGTACCGATCAACGGGGAACCGTGGGACGTGTACCTCAATTCAACGAAAGTGATCAAAGACACTTTCGTGCGATTTATTGCTAATGTTGTATGCAGGTACACCCGACGCTTTGTACCGATCGTAATGGAGAGGTCAATCCATAGCCGCATGCTCACACAACACATTCATATAAAAAGATATCATGATTGGTGCATCAATGACTCTGATATTCTAACTCCATGCTTCGCTACGCTGCCAATATCATGAATCAACGAATGCTTCCGCTACTCTGATGAGAAGATATCATGATCAGAATGTGAGCATGTCGGTCCGAAAGTCACAACATCACATAATACCAACACCACAATGGATGTATCGAGATTTTCTATTAGTGATGATCTCAAAAGCTGGCCCAACATTATTATCACGTGGATCAGGAAAAGACCTCCACTTGGATTAACCAAACATGCAATGAGTGGAATCAATGACTACGAGCTTCGGAGCAAAGTACTACATCAAGAATGCAAGATCAATTGTTAATGTAATATCTCATTGTATTCAATGTCATTTTAGTATATGTTTGAGGTGACCTCCCTTAGGGGAGATTGTTAGGAATTAGAAATTCCCGGTATTAAAGAGTCGGTCACCTCAAGTATATGTAATCGATAGAATGCTCGTAGTCATAGTTATATTTAGTTAAGTAGTAATTTGTTAAGTAACACCGTGGAGGACGGACGGGTCTTTACCCACTGTATGCCTGATCCACGACCCCAGTGTGGCGTTTTATTATAAGACTATAAATACTCTCTACCTCCCAAGGTAGAGAGTTGGAGCTCATAATAATATTTTTCTTTCTCTCACTAAGTTCCCTAAACCTCTAACTTTCTCTCTCTAGAACTCACCTTATATACGACCACTTTGTGTTATGGTTTGATGTGTATGTGAAATCCAATATCCAAATGTTCCTTTAAGGCGAACCGAAAAGTTACTTAGGGCTAATGCGGATGTCTTCGCATGGACTTACTCTGACATGACGGGGTCCCCAGAACTCTCATCATAGACAAAAGCCCTTCTACGAAAGCACAAGCTTAATGAGTTCAAGCACATTGAACCAATCAAACAAAAGCGTCGAAGCCTTGCACCTGAAAGGAATGCCCCAACATGCAAGGAAGTGGATGAGCTCAGCAGTGCATACTTAGGAGGTGAAGTATCAAACCCGGGTAGCCAATTCGGTGACGGTTAAAAAGCATGACGAGGGTGGCGGATGTGTGTAGACTTCAGATATGAACAAAGCCTGCTCAAGGACTGCTATCCTCTAATAGAGATTGGAAAGTGGAATCCTTATTAGGGTTTCGACTGAAATGTTTTCTGGATGCTTACAAGAGTTACCATCAGATACAGATGGCGGAAGAGGACAAAGAGAAAACGGCCTTTTTTACAGGAAAGGGAGTATATTGTTACAAGAAGATGCCCTTCGGTTTGAAGAATGCGGGTGCTACCTACCAAAGGCTAGTGGACAAAGATTTCAACAAGAAAATAGGTAGGAACCTCGAAGCATACGTAGATGATATGGTCATCAAGAGTAGAACGGAGGAGGACATGCTCTCCGACATAAAGGAAACCTTCGATCAGCTTCGCGCCATCAACATGAAGTTAAATCCCAAGAAGTGTTCCTTTGGCGTGGAAGAGGGACAATTCCTGGGACACCTGATCACAAAGCAGGGTCCTAAGGAAAACCCTTCAAAGGTTAAGGCCATAATAGACTTGCAGCCTCCTAAATCCCTCAAGGATGTACAAAGTCTGAACGGAAAGTTAGCAGCCCTCAGTAGATTCTTATCGAAGGGCGCAAAAAGATCCTTGCCATTCTTCAAGACACTCAAAGGATGCACGGATAAAAAGACATTTCAGTGGAGTGCGGATGCAGAAGCTGCCTTTCAAAAGCTCAAGGAGTTCATGGCTATCTTACCTACACTTACCGCCCCAATCAAAGGTGAAGTGTTGTTTATGTACATCGCAGCCTCCTTAGAAAGCATCAGCGCAGTCTTATTAGCAGAAAGGGAAAGGAAGCAAATCCCTATTTACTTCGTTAGCAGAGTTCTACAGGAGCCGAGCTAAATTATCCGAGTTAGAGAAGTTAATCTTGGCTTTGGTCCATGCTGGAGGCGCCGAAGGTACTTCCGTGCTCACCCCATAACAGTGCTCACTGACAAGCCTATTAAGTAGATACTTTCGAAGCCAGAGAAATCTAGAAGGATAGCTAAATGGGCTATCGAGCTAGGAGAACACGAAATTGAGTACAAGGGTAGAAACTCGGTCAAAGGAAAATATTGGCACTCTTGTTTAAAACACCTCCGAGCCAAAGCAGGACAACAAAGTTGCTAAGAAGAAGCCTGCGAAGACGGTAAAAGGTTGGAAGCTTTAGACCGATGGGGCCTCCAGCTCCGACGGATCTGGTGCAGGGTTAATGCTAGTTGACCCTGAAGGAAAGGAGTATACCTATGCACTCCGTTTCAAATTTGATGCTACTAATAATGAATCGGAGTACGAAGCCTTGCTAGCAGGCCTCCGACTGGTTAAGGACATGGAGGTAGAAGACTTGGCTATTTTTGTTGATTCACAACTGGTGGCCAATCAGATCACGGGCTCCTAGGAAGCAAGACAGCCTGTGATCAAGCAATACCTGGATAAAGCCAAGGAGATGCTCGAAGGGTTTACCTCCTACGACATAGAACATGTTTGAAGGAACCAAAACAAAAGGCGGTGCACTTAGCAAGGCATCAATGGCATTTGCTCATCTAACTAAGGAAGTTCTGGTCGAAGTATTGGCAGATAGGTCCATCGTCCGAAAGGAGGTGTCTGACGTAATACTAGAGGAAGAGTCAAATTGGATGACTCGGATTAGAGAATACCTAATAAGTGGTATACTGCCGAAGGATCAGAAACTAGCACGAAAGGTTCGCATCAAAGCACCACAATACATAATCATGGGGAACTACCTATACCGAAGGTCCTTCTTGTCTCCATGGCTTCGTTGTGTAGGACCTAGGCAAGCCGCCAACATCATTCAAGAAGTACACGAAGGGTCTTGCGGGCTACACGCAGGACCTCGCTCCATTGTTTCTAAAATCATGAGGATAGGATATTATTGGCCTTCGATGCACAGGGATGCAGTAGAAATTATCCAGAAGTGTGAAGCCTGTCAAGTTCACTCAAGGGTGCCAAGGCTACCAAAACAAGATATGACCTCCATGACGTCCGCATGGCCTTTCAGCCAATGGGGGATAGATATCATAGGCACTCTACCAATTGCTCCAGGAGGGGTAAAATTCTTGGTCGTAGCCATCGATTACTTCACGAAATGGGTTGAAGCCAGGCCCTTAGCATCAATCACAGGGAGGCACATGTTAAAGTTCATATGGGAACACATTATCTGCCGGTTCGGAGTACCCCATATCATCATCTCAGATAATGGGAAACAGTTTGCCGAAGGAGTGTTTCCCGTGTTTTGCAGAGGCCTGAACATAAAGCAATCTTTCACCTCCGTTTACCATCCTCAAGGTGCAACAGGTAGAAGTTACTAACATGGACATCATCCAAGGCATTGAACGAAGGCTTGATACAACCACCATGGTTGGGTAGATGAACTACCTCAAGTACTCTGGGCTCACAGAACACACACAAAGTCAAGTCATTGGGAGACACCTTTTAGCTTGACATATGGCACTAAGCCGTCATCCCTTCGAAGTAAGTGTCCGAAAACAGAAGGGTCATGAACTTCGAAGCAACAGACAACGAAGAAAGACTCCGCAACAACCTAGACCTACTCGAAGAAAGAAGGGAAATAGCCTCGATCAGGGAGGCTATCCATAAACAAAAGATTGAAAAGTACTACAACAGCAGGGTTCGGCCTTCGACATTCAAGCCAGGAGAATACGTCCTCCAACTCAACAGCGCAAGTAAAGCTGAGTATCAGGGTAAACTAGGGCCTACATGGGAAGGGCCCTACGTAGTGACAGAAGCATATGGCAACGGAGCCTACGGAAACCCTTGATGGAGACGCTATTGATAGGACTTGGAATGGCACTACCCTTCGTAAGTTTTACATATGAAACTTACAATGTCTAAGGACATTTTTTAATTTGCTTTCAATCAATGTATTTGCATTCTTCTCACTTGGGGAAAGAAGCATTAATGGTAGGCATCTAGTATTCATTTCTTAAAATGATGTAATCCTCGCTACCCACTTAATGATATAACACATTTCCCTTAAATTTCTTGTTTCGTTCAATACAACAAAGATTTGTCCACCAAGTCGTTTTTATAAGTTTCAATGTCGAAGGGATGTACAAAGACTAACAATACGTCTTGCTCATATGCTTAACATCCACCTCAACTTCGCATTAACTTTCCTACGTGGTCGTAAGGTATTCCAAGCCTTTCGCTACCCAAAGGATTAAGATGGAGTGGGTCGCAACCCTCTGTCAGCAATTAAATTATACGATTGCTATATTCTTGGTGAAGTAATTACACACAATGAGGCTATGCATCTACCATACGCCTTAGGTTGTAAAAATTTTACGTGCAAATGAAACGTAAAGAGAAGAATCAAAGATAGCAAAATACAGGCCCTAGTGGCCTTGATGTAGATATTCATTTACGACTAGTTTAACTAGTCAAACAGGCCATAGCCTTAACGATCAAACAAGCAAGATATTGTCTTAGGCCAAGGCCTTTACCACATACACAAAATGTAAATTGTTTCATCACGCATATAGCCTGGAAAGAGACACGAACATATTGTTTAAAACAGGGTACATACCACCCTGAGGGATCAAATTACTACCACATGGTAGCCTTCATCAAACTTTGGAGTGGGTTGGATCAGCAGAACCTGGGGATGGAACCTTGGGAGATAGTGTCCTCTTCGAAGGAGAGGCAGGCTGGACTTTCCTTGGCTTCTTGGCTAGCAGGTCCTCAATAGAGACCATTGGGTCCTTCGTCGCTTCAACAAGGAAGGAGAACTCTGTAGTGGATAAGGCATTTCCTGCATCATCATATTCCTGCGCATGGGTTGCTCTGTAGTATGGAACATTTGCAAGCTTCACTGTTCCCCTGTCTCGGCCACCTCCTCCACAGTGGTACATTTGCCTTGAAATATGGCTGCATTCACTAATTTCCCAATCATAATACCCGCATCATCACTATGATATAGCTCCATGGCGATGTAGGGGATGACTTTGGTCACCAAATCAACCCTATCCTTCTTGAGCATTTTCAAACGAAGGTCCAACCCATCCACCTTCTCCCTAAGCTTGATCTCCTAGTCAACTAGCCCTGCCCTCTCTTCTTCAAGGCCTCCACACTTGGATGTAAGAATGGATATTTGCTCTTTGTAGCCTATGACCTTCGCGCCTTCGAGAGATAGCCTACTGCACTCAGCTTGGCTTGCAGCTAACTGACCCTTGAGCTTCTCCACATCTGCTCTGAGATCTTGAACCAAGGGATTTTTTTCAAAGTCCTCCATAGCTTCTTCACACTTTGCCTGCAGGTCTGCATACTTCTTGTCCCTAGCCTTCTCCCTGGCAAGCATGACGTCCATATCTTCCCCAGCCTTGGTGACAACACGAAGAAGCTCCCTTGTGTCTAACATAGCTCTTGTCATGAAGATCACATAGCCTTTCCATAGACATGTTGTCCATCACCCCTTTCCAACTGGAGGGAGTCACACGCTCAACAAGCAAATGACAAGCTAGGGGGCGGAAGCTCCTTCATATCAGGGAGTCCTGCAGCATTAATAAACTTGTTAGTATGTTATTATTTGCATCTAAGTCTTTGCAACAGGGAAGAGGCCTTACCATGAATATCATCCGTGCTGGGCCCTTCGATGGCTGGAAACACCACAGCCTTACCCTAGGCACTCTTCTGTCGGGCCCTTCGATGGCTGGAAACACCACAGCCTTACCCTAGGCACTCTTCTACCGGGTAGTTCGAGAGGGAGGAGTGGGCAAGATAAGCTTCCTTTTTGATGCAGACTTAGCAGCCTTCGCGCCCTTTCTGCTTCGGACTCTCTCCCCAATGCCGGAGGGTCCTACAATAGCCAACTGTTCCTTTGAGGCAGGATCATCTGAGTCTGCCACATTCTCAACTAGCTGGTCTTCGACATCCAGAGGCTCTTTTTCTTTCGAAGGAGGAGCAGATGAGACAGGCTTGATAGGTTGAGCATCAACATCATTATTATTCACAGACACCGAAGGAGAGCCCACACCATAACTAGCCTCTTGGGGATCCTTCAGGAGAAAGCTGACTTCCTTCACACCACCAACAACAATGAAATTCTTGAATGACATTTCTGTAAAAAGGAAGAAAAAAGTTAAATATCAAAAAGATAAGTTCCTATACCTTATTTTAATTGAAAATTTACATACTTTCTCCACAACAAACAATCTCAGGATGTAACGGAGACCCCTCCCAGCTTTCAGGAAGACCAGCCATAAACAGTATTGGCTCAGGGAATGTTTGATAATCATCTGGATGACGAGCTAGACGCTGGTACATGGGATTCCTCCTCATAGTATAAGGCAGGGGATCATTAAACCTCTTTTCATCATGCTGAAATTTTGGGTTTAGCAAAGCAGGATATTGTGGAGGAACAATGGTATTTTGGATGTAAAAGAACTTTCCCTTCCAATTTCTGATATTCGTAAAGGGCCTATCAATAAGAATGGGCACATCCCGTTCACCCCTTTTTGCCAATGTTAACCAGTCTCCTCCAGGGTACATATTCAAAAACCCTCTAAGCACAGTCAATGACGGTTCATACCCATAGGCTTTACACATTACAATGTATGTTATGAGCTTGGCTAGGCCAAAAGGGTTAAACCTATATATGTGTACTTCGTAGTACTGAAGGAGTTCTAAAATAAGAGGATGCAATGGTATCCTAAGGTTAGAGGTGGTGAATGCATGGATATATAGGCCTACATAGTTCTTTGGGGCATCATAAATACCTTGATTTTTGCTGGGTAACATGATTTTGTATTCTTTGGGAATAGGATAATCAGTAAGGAATGCTTTAAGCTCCTCCCTAGTCAAGGTACAACCTTGTTGCCTGATTACGAACTTCTTATTGGTAGACATGGTACTTCTAAGTGACAATAAAGTATTGAAAACGTAGTAATACGAAGGAATGCTTTACCTGTTTGCTCGAAAGCTCGCTCGGAAGGTAGCTTAGTAGATGTAAAATTTGGGCGTGGGATAAAAATGAGTTAGGGTTTTACTATTATTGATTTAATATACCCTCTCACATGTTAAATCCTACCCCTACACGTCTCCTAAGATATCACCTAACCTCCGGATTTCAAATCCCTTTTAAATTTTGAAGGGACGTTTTGATTTTATCAAAAAATGGGTGGTTAGGATAAGCACATGCATTAATTACGGGTCAACATTTACTTGACTTTTCATCTTTGTTCAATTTTGTGATGGAGGGGAGGTTTCATATCTCTTTTTGAGTCGTAAGCAATATTTCTAGTTCGTACATATCACTTTCGACTGGGGGTCTTGATGACGTACATTCCTCGATCATCATGTCGAAGGACACCCTTCGACCTCTTGAATTTGCATTATGAAGGTCCAAGTCTTTCTTCATAAGTCATTGGTGGCGTAAAATCATTCATCATTGACATGGTTACCAGTTGGGAATTCACCAGCCGAAGGCCTATGCCCTTCAGAGTCTTCTCTTGAAGGCGCCAAGATGAAGGAGAACATTGACTTGGTCTTCCCCCACGTTCCCACTATCTCCTTAGCTTCCCCGCTAAGACAGAGAGAGTGGGGATGAAGCCTTAGCGGTTACCATAAATCATGGGACGCCCCTATGATCTCCGAAACGTGTGCAAACACTCTCCAAGCTTATTTCTTCACGTATAAATAGGTTGGACGAGTCATTTCAATGGTATGTTCACTCCACACAGTATTTCACATACTCTACATTATTTACAACACATATCATATACTTACTCTCACGCCGGAGGTGGTTCGTAGGGCCCAACCCCTGCGTAATCACTTAACGAAGTGTCTACTATTTCTTATTCCAGATTGGCTACAAGTTTGGCGCAATCATATTACCCCTCATACCCTTCGATCACCATCGAAGGCCTGGTAGTACGAATTATTGTACAATCAGGTGGATTTTGAGAAATTTTGAATTTTGGTGGGAAAAGGATATCCTAATGGTCCAAGCAAGCTAAACTAGTCCTAATGTGAATAATGATCAGTAAAGAGTATTCTAGTAACAAAATATAGTGAACTAAAGTGCGGGATTAAACGGAATTTACATGAAACCAAAAAATTACATGAGCGGAACTCTTTTTTTGGGTTCGGCAGGTCCGGGGATGATATTTTGGCGGAACCAAAATTTATAACGGACGTAACTATAATTTTGGGTCCATAGGTTTCGTGGGTACCTGTTTCGTTTACAGAGGGCTTTTTTAACTCACGTAAACTTTTTCAAATCCCGCAAATTTTCCTAAAACATATGTAAAACATCATTTGTGGTTAGGAAAAAGCAATAACACATATATAAACACATGGGAGCATGTATTTCAAGTAGGGGCTAGCGATTTCACTTAATAGTGAAAATGGTGAAAATTTGATAACATCAAGATGTTATCCCCCTGAAAGGCAAAGTTAGTTCACATGATTGTTCAAAGTTTAGTCATCATCCTAGAAAGCGAAAATACATCATACATCATTGTTTTTATTCTTGTACCAAACACTCCTTAAAACCTTCATTTCTTGTCCAACTTCTTGTTGATCTTGGAGAGCATCCTACCAAGACACTTGAACATACCCTTAGTTTGCTTGAACTCTTCCGAGGGGTTGTCAATCTCTGGAAGTGCCTCATAGTACTCGTGAGGTTGAAGCCTAGAGTTTGAAAGTCCATCTTCCGAGATATTTGATGATGAACTTGAAGGAGTAGGAGGTTGGGGTCATTTTCCTTTGGACTTAGTTTTGGCTACCCGTTCATCACTGAATGGCACAAAGATGTGAGGAATAAGAGGATAGTCAAGTTTTACCCCTCTAGGACTAGGTGGAATTGGAGCAAAGGCTCTAAAGAGACGGGTGAGAAGCATCCCATAGGGAAGAGCGGTGGTTCCTTGAGTGGGGATGTCAGCCATCCTCTTGGCAATGTAGTATGCTAAATTGAAGGGTTGACTGGTGGACAAACTATAAAGCATGTAGCAAAGACAAGCGTTGATATGGTCACGATTTCCTATGGTACTCATGACATTGGCTCTCAGAAGTTCTTCCCATTTCTTAAAGTGAGGCTTAAGTTTATTAAGCTCTATTCCATATGGATCTCGGTTGATTTCTTTCCCGGTTCTAGTGACACGAGTTGTGGATACCCTTTCATAGAAAAGGTGTTCACGGATTACATCTTTGTCGACTAGGGAGTTCGATAAGGAGGAGTACGGTCATCGATTGAGTCAAGAATAGAGAGTGACCACTTGTCCGAGTAGAGACATGTTCCAACACAAGGAATTCTTAGTTCTTGGGCAAATTGAGTGAGAGGAATGTTGAAGTCAAGTTGGTTAACTTTGAAGTGAAGTGCCATAAGGCCATCATCATTGGTTATGAGGACTACGCTAGCATAGAAATCAAGAACGAATCTAGGACAAATAGGTTCATCTATGTCTAGGAGACCATCAAAGTTGATGGTGGCAAGTTCTTGACGAAGGTTTGTGCCTTTGAGGAAGGATGGGTGGATTGTTCTACCCTTATGAAAGTAACGTTTTTATAACCCTTTAAAGATTTCGACTTGTTCTTTGCTAAGTCGTTTAGTTTTATGGTGTTGTGGAATGTAGTCAAGGGTGTCTTTGTGATCATAGTACTTTGCGGGAGGCATGTTTGTTCCTAGGAGCAAAAGTTTCATGTTTTAGTAAAAACGAAGAATAGATTGATGATTTGTTCTAGTGTGTGCCTATATGCAAACAATGTGGAGGTGCGGTTATCTCGACTCCTTTTTATGCATAAGATAGTTTTTATTAGCAATGTTTTTGAAAATATGAGAGATAACCCAAACGCTCCTAATTCAATGTAGCTTCGTTTGAATATACCCGGGAATACGTATTAGTTATGCATTACCTTCAGTATTCAAGAGACATTATGCAAGTGATGAAAATAACGTTTTTATTTGTATGAACAATGAGAAATTGTTTTTCCTATAAGTGAGAAATTTTTCAAAATTTTGACATGGGGTTTTTAGCTAATTATGATAATGCCTTATGAGATGCAATTCCTAACTAAGGGAAACATGATTAATTATGTAAATTAACGAATGCAATTCATGATTTGTTTAAGAAGATGCATAATCCCCATGTTTTGGTTTGGTGCATAAATTAAAACCCTAGACTCAGAAATAAGAAAAGTAATGTAGTTAAGAGACTTACAATGTTGATTTTGGCTGAGATTAGTTGAAGGAGATACCTCAATTGTGAGTTATGTGTGTTTGTAGGTCGTTTGGTTATGAAGGAGGAAGTATTCTGTATGTTTAAAAACAATTCCAGTGACCCACGGACCAGACGGACCCAAAAAATTAGTTCCGTCTTTGTTGTCAATTGGTTCTGCGGGTTTTGCAGTGAATTTGGTTAATTTGTTGTGTTTGGCCACGCTAAGTTTTAAGCTATGGTTTCGGTTATAGGTTTGGTTCCATTAATCTTAATCCAAGTCTAAGAAGATTAAATGGTTCTCGTTTAAGAGGTTTAGTTAGGATGTCGAAGATGTTGTCTTCGGAGGATAGTTTCTCGATTGAGATGTTTCCTTTTTGAACATTGTCGCGAAGGAAATGATGGCAGATTACAATATGCTTCGTTCGGGCATGTTGGATAGGATTTTTGCTGAGATCAATGCCTCCTTTGTTGTTGCAAAGTATAGAGATGTCATTGAGTTGAATTTCGTAGTCCACGAGAGCTTACTTCATCCAAAGAGCTTGTTGACATGCCTTTCTGGCTGAGACGTACTCGGATTCGGTAGTTGAAATAGAAAGGGCCATTTTTTTCTTTGAGAACCATGAGGTGAGACATTGTCCAACAAAAGTACAAATACCAATTGTACTCTTTCTATCGACATAGTCTCCGGCATGGTCCGAGTCGGCATACACTATTGTTTCTACACCAGTTCCTTTGGGATACCATAATCCTGAACATGTAGTGCATTTAATGTATCTAAATATTCGTTTTACGGCTTCTAGGTGTGATGTTTTAGGATCTTCTTGAAAGCGAGCACATAGACAAATACTAAACATAATGTCGGGTCTACTAGATGTGAGATAAAGTAGGCTACCAATCATTCCTCTATATTTAGTGTTGTCTACGGATTCACCTTCTTCATCCTTGGTGAGTTTAGTTTCCGAGGACATGGGTGTTTTAATGGGTTTCGAGTCTTCAAGACCAAACTTCTTAAGCATATACTTTATGTATTTAGATTAGTTAAAGAATATACCATCCTCTAGTTGTGTAATTTGAAGTCATAAAAAGAAGTTTAAGTCGCCCATCATACTCATCTCAAACTCGTCGTGCATGATTTTAGAGAAATCATCACATAGCTCTTGACAAGTTGATCCGAATATGATGTCATCTACGTATATTTGAACTATGATAATATGTGAATCATTTTTCTTGGTAAAGAGGGTATTATCTACTAATCATATAGTGTACTTATGTTCAACTAAAAAGGTCTTAAGTCGAGCATACCAAGCTTTTGGTGCTTGCTTAATGTTAGGATTTGGAAAATCCGGTAGTTAAAGAGTCAGTCACCTCAAGTATATGTATTCGTTAGAAAGCTCGTAGTCGTAGTCATGTTATGTTAATAAGTAGTTTGATAAGTAACACCGTGGAGGACGGACGGGTCTTTACCCACTGTATGCCTGATCCACAGCCCGTAGGAAGCGTGTCTTGTAAAAACTATAAATACCCTCTACCTTCCAAGGTAGAGGGTTGGAGCTTCAATATCATTTTTCTTTGTTTCATCAAGTTCCCACTTCTCTCTCTACTTTCTCTCTCTAAATCTTCAAACCATACGCCCCACTTTTATATGTTATGATGTGTTTGTGAAATCCAATATGTTACAAATGGTATCAAGAGCCAAGGTTTGATCACTCATCTTTCATGTTCTTGGATTTCTAGTGGATTTCATAAGGTTTTTGGGTTTTAATGAGTTTAGAGTAGTTTGCATCATTTGGATCATTTCTAGTGTTAAAGTTTGGATATTGATTGTACTTTTGTGTTTAGAATCATCATAAGTGTTTAGGTTTTGATTTGGAAGGCTTGAATCATCGTGGTTGGGTTGTTTTTGGATTGAAAAGTGGTGGTTTTTGAATATTTGTAATATGCGAGTTGAGTCTCGTTGTGACTTTCTTCCGTGCGAGTTGTCACGTTCTGTGAAGTGAGTTGTCAGATAAGTGAGTTGTATCTTAAGCGAGTTGTCGTTTAAGCGAGTTGCTTTGGAAGCGAGTTATCAGTTTATGCGAGTTGTTATTTAAGCGAGTTGTATCTTAAGCGAGATGTCGTTTAAGCGAGTTGCCTTGGAAGCGAGTTGTCAGCTTATGCTATTTGTCACTTAAGCGAGTTGTGCCCTAAGCGAGTTGTTGTTGAAGCATGTTGGGTTTTATGCGACTTGACTATTAAGCGAGTTGTCTCTTTATGCGACTTGTCTATTAAGCGAGTTGTCTTCAAAGCGAGTTGATCAGGGTGCGTCTTGTCAAGTATATTACTTGTATATTGAGACTTGTCATTTCGTTGTGTTACATTTTACGGTTTCTCTTTTGATTTAGTAAAATCCCGTGAAAGAATCTATTTCCCGGTTTAATCAAAGAGTTATAAAATCCCGTAGAATCTGTAATCATGTCTACCAACGTGCCTACAATCATCTCTTCTGTTGCTGAGGACGTTCAAGCTGTAGGATCATATACTCGTCCACCTATGTTGGACATAACTGATTATGACTCATTGGCTCAACGAATCAGATTGTACTGCTTGGGTAAAGAAAATGGGGTTAACATTCTCAAATCAATTGATGAAGGATCGTACCAAGTTGAGACTACCAGAGACATACTTGAAACTGCTGCTGATGGCTCAGTGACATTAGGATTGGGTAGAACAAAGACATATGATGAACTTACTGATAAGGAGAAAAAGAGATATGATGCTGATATTAGGGCCTCAAACATTGTACTTCAGGGTCTACCAAAGGACATCTACAAGTTAATCAATCACAACACTAAAGCTAAAGCAGTTTAGGACAATGTCAAGATGCTTCTCTCCGGTTCAGAATTAACTAAAGAAGACAGAGAGTCTCAATTGTATGATGATTTTGAGAACTTTAAGATGAACCCAGGGGAAAATATCACTGAATACTATGTGAGGTTCCACAAGCTCGTGAATGACATAAGGAATATCAAAATGACTATGCCAAATATTCAGCTCAATTCAAAGTTTGTGAACAGCATGAATCCCGAATGGCATAAATTTGTCACTTCAGTCAAGCTAACAAAAGGTTTGAGGCACACTAACTATGAGCAATTGTATGCATACTTGCTTCAGAATGAGAAACATGCAATGTTTGAACGAATGATCCAGGAAAAATTCAAAACTAATTATGGTGATGCAAGCTCGTCAAATGATTCTATTGCATTCTACACAAATGTAGGAATAACCACCAAAGCATCTCAAGTGATACCAACTGGTAATGGTAATCACAAACTCATTCTAGATCCAGGATATAAGCCTCCAGATTCAGAAACATTCATGGAAAATCTCATTAATCAACTGTCTCTTATGGTTAGGCAAAATCTGAATCTCACTCAACACACCAACAATAACCTCAGAACATCATCAAATCCCCACAATCAAGCAACTGTTAGAGATGGAAAGGTAGTGGTGCAGAGTGTGCAAGGAAGACATAATGCATACCTTCCATAGAATGAGCAAGGGAATGTTGTTGCTGGATATGGGAATGGTAGAGCTGGATATGGGAATGCTGGTGCTGGATACGGGAATGCTGGCGGTGGTGGTGGATATATGGGTAATCAGAATCGTGGAAGGAACATGGCTCAGGGTCAAGTAAAGCCCATTAAATGTTACAACTGTGGTAGAGAAGGACAGATCGCAAGGAATTGCACTCTTCCAAAACGTCCACAAAATGTAGTACTTCAGGGACAAGATGCTGCTGGTACAAGCTCAAGATAGTGGAGCTTTGTTGAATGAGGAAGAATTGCTATTTCTTGCTGAGGGAAATTCAAGAACCTATGATGCTGATGTGGATGAACAGCCAGTGTAGGGTATGGGTCAGAACAATCCCAATGTGTTTCAAGTTGCAGACTGTGACGCATTTGATTCAGATGTTGATGATGAACCAACTGCCCAGACCATCTTCATGGCTAGTATATCACCTATGGTTACTCCAAGGGCTTCTTCACCAAAACAGGCCAACCCTTCCAGGGAATCTGTCATCTCAGAGGTATTAAAACTATACGATGAGGTTGATGTGCAAAAGATACATAACAAAGTACAATCATCTGAAATCATAGAACCAGATATTGAAAATATGGGTAATAGCAATGTTGTCCCATATGATCAATATGTGAAACAAGATGGAAGTGAATTTGTACCAAGTAATGCATCTTCTGCAGTCAATGATGACTATGTTTTTGATGAATACACTGCATGTGCTCCTGATGATTCAATAACCTCTGAACTTAATGACTATAAGGAACAAGTTGCCATTTATGAACAACGTGCTAAGTTTTCACTGACTACCCGTGAGCAGGAGATGGATAATCAAATGCATACAATTATAAGAAAAAGCAATTTTAGGGAAGAAATATTTAAACAAGAGTTAGATTCCTTACAAGAAAAGCTTAACAAAACTGTTAAACAGAAACAAGAACTTCAAGAAAATGTTAAAGTGCTTAAACAGGAGTTTAATGCTAAGGAATCAAAACTTTTGAATGACTTTTCCAATCTAAAAACTTTGAAAAACAAACTTGAAAACAAACTGTACGTACAAGGGAACACCATTCAGACTGCTCACATGATCACTAAGCACAGAGTCTTAAGCGATAAGCATAGTATTCCCCTTGTAGAGGAACCAAAATCCCGAGTTCTGTAAAAAGGCTAAAGCTTATAATAAGGTTGTATATGATGGTAATGAAATCCTCAAGCCTAGGCAAACACAATCATGTGTTAGAAGCACTGAAGAGGATAAAAAATTAGAAGATGCCTTTAGGGAGAAAATGGAAAAGAAGCTAAAAGATCCTCAGTATAAAAAGCAAAATATAACGTTTAAACCTCATTATTACACTAAAGAAAATTGGATTTCCTTGAATAAGTTTAAGTCTCAAACTTAATTAACCCCAGAGCAAGTTTTCTGGAAAAAAGACATAGATAAGCAAAAAGCTAATGAACTTGTTGAAACAAACCCTCCCCTTAGGAAAGTGCCTCCAGCTACTGTGTATCCTCCTAATACACCAATGCACTTAGTGCCTAGAACTCTTCCCACTAAGAGCAAGACCTTAATCAACCTGTATGTTGTTTACCAACTATTCGTTGATTTTGAGAAGACATGTAAGAAGAGAATCACACCTACTGGGATAACTGAAGGGGAAAGGGGTTTTGAGCAAACTAAGGAATGCTATTTAACTGAGGTCACGCCTTTCTTTAAACAATTAAAAAATCAATCTAAGAGTCTTCAAAAGGGCATAGATTCAGAGTTTAAAGAAAAGGAAAATGAATTTGATGAAATGATAATTGAGGTAAGTAATTATGAACGTGAACTCAAATGTAATGAAATTGAAAGGAAGAATCTGCATATCTTAAATGAGAACTTGATCTCTAGTTGTGTAGCTCAAGATGTGTTTTATACTATTACAAAGTATTCTATTACTGCTTCTCAATTTCATGAATTATCTGTTACTTTGAAAGTTTCCCATGATCGTGTCATTGAGCTTGAAAACAAAAACTCAAAACTGAATGAAAAAATAGACCAAGATGATCATGATAACTTGGTAAAACATTTTTCTAAGCTGGAATTTGAACATTTTGCTTTGCAATTAAAATATCAACATCTCAAAGAAAGTGTTAAAACCTCACATGTCAAGACATCCTCGGATGCTCCTGAGTTTGATGCAGTTTTTGAAATAAGCAAACGTGATGAACAGATTTGAGCTCAGTGTAACACGATAAAAAAATTGAAAACCCAAATCTCACAATTGAAAGGTGACAAGAACAATGTGAATGGATCCCAAATGCCTTCTCCTTTAGATTCTCAGTATTCTCAAAACTTTCATCTTCAAAACATCATTAATGTATTACAACAAGAAAATGAGAGTTTTCTAGAAGAAAATGAAAAGGTTAAACGACACTTTAAAGAGTTATATGATTCAATGAAAGTCACTCGTGCAAGAACAATGAAAAAATAACTTCTTTGCAAAAGGAAATTGAGAATCTCAAAAGTCATGTAAAAGGGAAAATGCCACTTGTCTGTTATGAGAATGTTGCTTCTAAGGCATATGCTGATTCTAAGTACACTGTGACTGTAAAATATATTCCTCCTCACCTTAGAAATAAGGAACTTGGGTTTCAAGAATATTTTTCGTATCTTAAGGACAGTCTAGAATGTCTCCGTGAGATTGTCGAAGAGGATAGCATAAATAAACCACTTGATAGTGAAGTTAGGTATGCATGCTTATATGCCAAACGATCTCAGGAACTTTTAGAATGCTTAAGAGCAACATGCCCTAAATCCTTTTGTAAGAAAGATAAAGTCGTTATGCCTTGCTCTATGCCTAGTGTTAAGCATGCAACCCATGATATGCCCTGTTTTATGCCGAAAGTCAAGCATGTGAACTTTTTGTGCCTGCAAGTACTTCAGATCCCAGACTTCTAGATCGGAATGCATAAAGTAGTAAAACCAACTAATGTTCCCATCATTCCCTACAGAGTAATCAGTGGTACAAAAGCGAAGCGGTCAAAGCCTCCAGGCAACACAAAGCAAGATATGACCTCGCAAGCTAAGAGTGATAAATGGAAGAAAGTAGAAGACCACCCTAGGAACATTAAGTTTGATTTGAATAAAACGAATCGTGCTGATTCTAGTATTAGCTATAAGCGTACTGTAATTAATTCGAATTCTGCTACTATTTGCAAAACATGTAATGAATGCTTGATTTCTGGTATTAATCATGAATGTGTTGTGAATGAGATGAGTAATACTACAAAAGCTCCTGTTAAAATGGTTAACACTAGACAGCAGGATAAAAAAGTCAGAAGACCAAGGAGGAAGAGAGCTAGAAAACATTGGAAACCAACAGGAAGAAAATTTAGTAATGTAGGTTACGAATGGATACCTACTGGCCGTAAATTTAATCTTAATGAGTTGTGCCCTAAATTATCTAGATCAATGCCCATTAGGAAATGGATTCCTACTGGTAGAACTATACCTTTAAGAAGTGAACATACTTTGAATAGATCTACTGTTTCTACTAGTCGCATCTACCTCTACTTGCGATTTCATTGACTCTTTTCCTGATATGGATGTTCCAATCTCGTTTCTAACCAAGTGGAACCCATTCTCGCATGCCAAGGATCCAAACTATCTAGTCATCCATACTTGTCTGTGTTCAACCGCACTTGGTGTTCGTTCAAATTTCTAATTGGTACCGGACTCATGTTCCAAGAATATGACTGAGATCGCCATAAGCGGCTCATGAACCCATTCGAAAAATCTATCGGGACCGTTAGATTTGGGAACGACCATTTTGGGGCTATTATGGGTTATGGAGATTATGTGGTTGGCGATAGTGTAATTTCCCGGGTATACTATGTTGAAGGTCTTGGTTATAATTTGTTTTATGTCGGTCAATTCTGTGATTCTGATTTAGAAGTGGCTTTTAGAAAACATACTTGTTTCATTAGAGAACTTGATGGTGTGGAACTTTTAAGTGGAACACATGGTACAAACTTATACACCATCTCTATCGAAGATATGGTGAAGTCTTCTCCAATCTGCTTGTTGTCAAAGGCTTCGAAAACAAAGTCATGGTTATGGCATCGTCGTCTCAATCACTTAAACTTTGGAACCATTAATGATCTTTCCAGAAAGGACCTCGTGAGAGGCTTACCCAGATTAAAGTATGAAAAAGATCATCTTTGTTCAGTATGCCAATTGGGAAAAAGCAGGAAATATGCCCACAAACCCAAACCCGCAAACTTCGGTTATGGAAGTTCTTCATACTCTTCATATGGATTTGTGCGGACCCATGAGAGTGCAAATGATAAATGGGAAGAAATATGTATTAGTCGTTGTTGAAGACTACTCCGATTGGCTGACAGCCGATGAACCGACCGAACCGTACGCCGAACCGACCGAGAACCAATTTCACAAAACATGAACCGAAACCGAACCGAATGTCGGTTCGGTTCGGATTCGGTTCGGTTTTAACCGTGTTCGATCGGTTCGCCCCATGCATGCTTTATGTCGTGTTTGGTGCTGTTGGGTCGACCGAACAACCGAAAACCGCATCCCATAAGACATAGAACCAAAACCGGCAGAAATGGTCGGTTCGGTTCGATCCGGTTCGGCTAGAGTTTTCCGGTTAAAACCGTTCGATCGGTTTTATGCTCGACCCTACTCTCGATTTACTTGGTTAAGTTTTGAGGACAAAGGATGAAACTCATGTCATCAAAACTTATCAAGCAGTTGCGGTTCGACTTAACAAGACTGTTAGAATTATTCAACAGAGTGAGCAATGGCCTGAGTTTGTTAACAAAATTAAGTCAATTTTATGAAAGCATTGGAATCGGTCATCAAAGAAGTGTTCCACGTCGCCTCAACGAAGCGGTGTAGTTGAAGAAGAGCGAGATCAGACCCTTGTTGAAGCTGCAAGAACAATGCTAATTTACTCAAAGGTTCCAATGTTTCTTTAGTTTGGAAGCGTTTACCCTTTCTTGCTACACAAAAATCGTTCCCTCATACACACCACTCATGGAAAAACTCCATACGTACTTGTCCATAAACGAAAACCTGATCTCTCCTACCTTCGTATATTTGGTGCTTTGTGCTATCCAACAAATGACGGTCAAGATTTAGGTAAATTAAGAGCTAAAGCGGACATTGGAGTTTTTGTGGGTTATGCACCAAGACAAGAAGGGCTCTACCGAATCTACAACAAAAAGAACTCGAGATATCATATAAACTATTCATGTCACGTTCGATGAGTCATGCTGGGCAAATGGCTCCGGGACAATCAAGTTCGGACCCATCATCTCAACATTTGATAAGTAGTCCCATTAGTTCTTCTCTTTGTACAAAATTCGTCACCACAATTTCATATGTACCCCTTCAGAAGATGATTTGAAGAAATTGTTTGATCCAATGTTTGATGAACACTATGAGCCTATTGCTAATCAGATCACCAATCCATCAACAGAGGCTGACCCTAACCCGAGTCCAACGTAGATAACCCTTCATTTCTATGTCATTGAGTTAAGAAGCCTACTGCAGATCAGCGATTATCATCATTAAATCCTCAATCATCAAGTATACATCATGGAAATGTTTCTGGTACCTATGATGGAGATAACCCCTTTGCTACTCCCGAAGATGCTCCATTTGAGAACATATTTGCTCTGAACCAACTTCGGAACCATCTTCATCAGGAGATCCAAACTCGCTACTTGGTTCCTCAACAACAACCACACGAACACCTTATAAAATGGACAAATGACCATCCTTTGGACAACATCATTGGAAACCCTTCTGTCCATATCCACTCATAAACAACTTGCAACTAATGCCTTGTGGTGCTTCTTCAACTCCGTACTATCTAAGGTCAAACCAAAAGACGTCAAAACAGGTCATGACCGAAGACATTGGTTCAATGCCATCAAGAAGAAATTCATGAGTTCGATCGACTAGATGTATGGGAATTAGTACCTACTCCTGACTGTTGTCTATGATTATTGCTCTAAAATGGATCTTCAAAGTAAAACTTGATGAGCATGGTGATGTGCTAAAGAACAAGGCTCGATTGGTTGCAAAAAGAGATACACGTCAAGAGGAGGGTATTGACTTTGAAGAATCATTTGCTCTAGTTGCACGTGTCGAGGCAATCAGAATCTTCTGGCTAACGCTGCCAGTAAGAAACATGGTAGTCTATCGAGATGGATGTAAAGACGACTTTTCTTAACGGAGATCTGAAAAGAAGTGAGTATACGTCACCAACCTGAAGGTTTTGTGAATCCAGAGCATCCTACTCATGTGTATCTATCGCGAAGAAGGCCCTTTAAAGTTTGAAGCAAGCTCCAAGGGCATGGTACGACATGCTATCAAAGTTTCTTGTGTCTAATGGATTCAAGACAAAGAGAGCGGATTGATCCGACATTGTTCACCAAAAAGTCAAGCAAACACTTAATTCATTTTCAAATCTATGTTGATGATATTATTTTTGCCCTCGACCCTGACCCCATAATGAATGTGACCGTTTTTATAAAGAGATGGGCTCCAAATTTCAAATGTCAATGATGGGACAAATGTCATTTTCTTGGGATTACAAATTTCACAAAGTCCCGGAGGCATTTTTATCAATCAATCTAAATATGCTTATGAAATCTTAAAGAAATTTGGATTTGATTCTTGTGACCCTGTTGACACTCCCATGGTGGAGTGTACTAAACCTGATGAGGACCACTCAGAGGATCATGGTTGACCAAACTAAATATCGTAGTATGATTGAGTTCCCTGATGTACCTTACTGCCATTAGACCGACGACATTACATTTGTTCGCTGTATGCATGTGTGCTAGATACCAGGCTAAGCCTACCAAAAGCACCTTGAAGCGGTTAAACGGGTCTTTTATCTCCAAGGAACCATCAACATGGGACTTTGGTACCCGAAGGACACCGGTATGTCACTAATGACCTATCTGGAATCTCTCTCCATGCAGTGGGTGTCAAGATACACGTCGAAACACGTCGGGAGGTGCTTAGTTTTTGGGTGATAAGCTTGTGAGCTGGTCTTTAAAGAAACAAATGAGTACCTCTATATCCTCTACAGAGGCAGAATACATAGCCATGTCATCTTGTTGTGCTCAAATCCTATGGATGAGATCCCAATGCTATCGACTATGGCTTTGAATTCAACAAAATCCCTCTGCTCGGTGATAACAAGAGTGCCATTGCTCGCTCATGCAAGCGTTCAACATTCAAGAACAAAGCATATCGACATTCGACATCATTTCATCAGGGAGCAAGTGGAGAACGGTGTAGTGGAACTATATTTTGTGAAGACTGAATATCAGTTAGCAGACATCTTCACCAAAGCTCTTCCTAGAGAACGTTTTGAGTTTATCCTTCCACGACTTGGTCTAAAGAGTCTACAACCAGAAACACTCAAACGTCTTCAACAGGAAGACGAGGAGTAAAAGCTTTTCTTCATCTATCTCTTGTAAATATTTATTCAAAAAAAAGCAAAATACAAAATTATAAAACCCACATAAAGAAAATAGAAAATTATAAAATTTCAAAAATCCATAAAAATCAGAAAATCTTTGAAAAAGCTCAAAAATATTATTTTTTCCCATCTTTTTCTATTCTTCGATAACATCTACGGTCTTTAATTTGTCACTCAAAGAATGACACGGGTCTTTAGATGAAGTTCGAATGTACATAAACCTTTTATCAAAAATAAATAAATAAATAAAATAAAAAATAAAAATTGAGATGGAGAAAAATGGTGGTTTATTGTCATTTCAGGCAGTAACCTGTTTTAAAAGAAAGAACAAAGCCATGCTTAATCTTATTTTTCAAATCTCATGCTCTGATTCTAAAAACTAATGTTTGTCACAAAAAAGACAAATATTTTCTTCACAAATATTTTTTCTTCTATAAATTCTTCTGAAAAATATTTGTCATCTAATGAAAACTAAGTAGCTTTGAAAAAATACTTCGGACTCAATTTTTGAAAATCATCACGGACTTGTCATTTTTTAAAATCTCTATCTCTTAATCAACAACTTATGTCATTAATTGAGGGGGAGAATGATTTCAATTAAATCAAAAAGGTTATTTGTCAAACAATTGCAATGTCTTATACAATTGGTTCAAGACCTTGGCTAATATTTTGTTTTCATTAGATACTTAAGCATGCTTGAACATTGGAGTTAAAGTCTCAAAATCTGATCCTTATCAGTTAAAATATTTTTTCAAAAAGCAAGTCACAATTCTCCTCCAAAGTTTTCAAAATTAATTTAAATCAATAGTGATCACAAATCTCAATGGATTTGAAAATTGTGATCGGGGGAGAATTTGTGATTTAAATTGGATATAAACTGATAATTCGATAAATGGTATAGAAATATTATCACAAGCTCTCCTCCCGACATGTGCCAAACGATTTCAAAATTTCCGTGCACATGTTAAGGGGGAGCATCTATATCAAACCAAAAAGGATTGAAACGTGATTGATTTGCCTCTATGTGCAGGTTTTCCCTAATATGTGCAAAACACTTTCGAATCTCGATGCACATATTGAGGGGGAGCAACTTTTAGAAAACCACATCCTTTCCCAAAAATATCTTTAACAAAGTATTTAAAATACTAATTTTGATCGGGAAAGTGATGTCGATATTTTTAGAAAATGTTGATCAAAGAAGTGAATTCTTAATTCTCAATCTGAGATTTTCAAGTCCTCTTGCCTCCATGTGCCAAAGCAATTTCAAACATACGATGCACATGTTAAGGGGGAGCTTTTTCTGAAATATCAAAAACAATTCAGGTACAAAATGCTTTGATCATATATCACAAGTACATGGATTGATTACTCAAATGGTTTTCAATTGGTTTCAATGGCAGAAGAACAATACCAAAAAGACCGGCCAAATTTATTTTATGCATGGAGATATAAGGATGGTTATGTTAGGTATTTGTTCCCACGATCCCGCTAGAGCCGGAGGGATCTACCCAGGGACAATCCACTAGATAGTGTAGAGTCCTTAGGTATGATGAAAAAAAGGAGAAAAATGAGAAATGGGAAGAGTGCCGACTAAGACTGAGCTAGTACTGGAATAAACCCAACAAGGTTCTAGTTATGAAGTCTCGGTAAGCACTGAAGGGGTTGAAGAATGAAAAAGAAATGAAATGAGAAAAGGGTGAAAAGAAATAGCCCTCTCTTTATTCAACACATATGCTATTGTTGGTTACTAAGGTAACACTGTTATTGAAGACAAGACGTCATGGACCTAGTGACGCACTGCACTAAACTTCCCAAGCTACTCAAGTTCCTCTTAAAAGGACTTGTTTCATTCTCATGGGGAACCTACATTATCTATCGACTTTCTTCTACAGATTGTTGATATTGAAGAAGGAGACCCTCTCCCTAGTCTCCGACATAGGAACCAAATGTGCACTATTAAGTCTAGAGCCACGAGATCATCAATAAATCTCTCTAGGACACAATCAATGACGACTCACTGTTTCACACAATGTGGAAACTGAGATTATATATTAAGAGTCCTACACATTATCCTTGTGGTATTGCCAGAACATCCGAGTGATATGTAAAATATTCACGATGAAGATGGAAATCCTTCTAGAGCCAACATCAAACAAGATCTTGGTGGGTAACATGTGAGATCTATCCAATAGATCAAACTTGTGACAACTGGATAGAAACGATGGGGCGATTCAATATTGAATCAACCTTGGTCCAGGAAATGGATTGACGGATACCTTTGAAAAACCGGTCGTTGTGCTTAAAATTCCTTTCTCTAGCACATCGATTGTGTATTAATATTTCAAATTAAAAGGTGTTTATGATTGATAATTGATTTTCCTTAAAACCTTAGTTGTATTGCAAAACACTTTATATTAAGCAATACACGATTGTTTTTCAAATCACTTTTCATCAATCAAATGAATCTGTTCAATTTGGTTTCTCATCCGTGTTGTCTTCTTTGAGACGTTATGGTTTGAGAACAGCTAGAGAAGCTGCGAAACCCTGTCAAGGAGATTCTTAGGAATTCTACCTGATCCGCAGTGACTGCTGTACTTGATCAACCGCGACAGAACCATGGGCCGTGTAATTATTACCTCTCCAATTCAATGAAAGTGATCAAAGACACTTTCGTGCGCTTTATTACTAACTGTTGTATGCAAGTACACCCAACATTTCGTGATCAAATTAAGAGGTCAATCCATAGCCTTATGCTCACACACACACATTCATTTTTTTCCAAAGAAATCGCATGACAAGTGCATCAACGACTCGATATTTACACTCCATGCTTCGCTATCTTTGCCGCAAAATATCATGAATCAACTAAAGCTTCCGCTACTCATTGAGAGAAATCATGATCCGAATATGAGCATGTCTGTCCAATGTCACAACATTACATAATGTCAACACTACAAAGGAAGATTCAGAGATATATGGTAGCTGATGATCTCAAAACTGGCTCAAAAACTCATCATCACGTGGATCAGTTAAAGACCTTCACTTGAGCTAACAAAACATGCAGAACATGAAGAATCTAAGGCTACGAACTACAGAGCAAAGATCTTAATCAAGAATCCAAGAACAATAAAAATGTAATATCTATTTGTATTCAATGTAAATTGAGGTGACCTCCCTTAGGGGGAGATTGTTAAGATTTGAGAAATCCGGTAGTTAAAGAGTCGGTCACCTCAAGTATATGTATTCGTTAGAAAGCTCGTAGTCGTAGTCAGGTTATGTTAATAAGTAGTTTGATAAGTAACACCGTGGAGGACGGACGGGTCTTTACCGACATCACGCTTTGATCCACACCTAGGAGGCATGTCTTGTAAGAAACTATAAATACCCTCTACCTTCCAAGGTAGAGGGTTGGAGCTTCAATACCATTTTTATTTGTTTCATCAAGTTCCCACTTCTCTCTCTACTTTCTCTCTCTAAATCTTCAAACCATACGCCCCACTTTTATAAGTTATGATGTGTTTGTGAAATCCAATATGTTACACTTAAGTCCGTATAATGCCTTTTTAAGTTTGAAAACATGATTTGGTTTTTCAAAATCGATGAATCCGGGAGGTTGTGCAACATATACTTCTTTATTTATGAAACCATTCAAAAATGCACTTTTAACATCCATTTGAAAGAGTTTGAAATTGTGTGCACATGCATATGCAAGTAAGATTCTAATAGACTCAAGCCTAGCTACCGGTGCATAAGTTTTGTCGTAATCAATACCTTCTTGTTGACTATAGCCTTGTGCTACAAGCCTAGCTTTATTTCTAGACACTACACCGTTTTCGTCCATTTTATTTCGAAAAACCCATTTTGTTCCAATTATAGTATGATTTTTAGGTTTTGGAACTAATGTCCGTACATCATTTCTAATGAATTGGTTTAGCTCTTCTTGCATAGCAATTACCCAATATTCATTTTTTATTGCTTCGTTTACGTTTTTCGGTTCAATGGATGACGCAAAACAAAAGTAGTTACTTTGATTTTGAGCTTGTGATCTTAATGTTCTTTGATTTAATTGTCCTATGACTTTATCTAAAGGATGACTTTTGGATTCATTGATATTGACAATATCTTTATTTAATGGTTCATCTTCCTTGTTATTATCATTGTTTTCTTGATTTTCAATAAGTTGACTTTCAACTAAGTCATCATCTACCAAAGGTGATGTCTTAGAGGGAGGTGAACTTTCGTCAAATGTTACGTTTAACGATTCCTCGACTCTCATTGTTTCTTTGTTTAAAACGATATATGCTTTGCTAGTTTGTGAGTAACCAAGAAACACAACTTCATAAGACTTTAGGTCAAATTTGGTGAGATAATCTTTGGTATTTAAAAAAAAAACATTTACATCCAAATACTCTAAAGTATCCTAAAGTAGGCTTCTTGCCTTTATAAAGTTCATAAGGTGTTTTTTTCAAGAACGAACGTATTAAGACTCTATTTAAGATGTAAGTAGATGTGTCAATGGCGTTACACCAAAACTTTTAGGGTATGTTTTGTTCATTAAGCATTGTTCTACTCATTTCTTGAAGAGTCCTATTCTTACGTTCTACTACACCATTAGATTGGGGTGTTCGAGGAGCCGAAAAGTTGTGTGTTATACCATTAGTATCATAAAAGTTCTCAAATTGTGTTTCATTATCGAATTCACGACCATGATCCGTTTGGATCGACACAATGTTAACACCTAATTGATTTTGAATTTTCTTACTAAGTATTTCAAATTGATCAAAAGCTTCATTTTTGGTTTTCAAAAACTTTGTCCAAGTATACCTTGAGTAATCATCTACTATGACCAAAGTATAGAAGTTGCCTCCATAACTTTGTATAGCGGATGGACCAAACAAATCCATATGCAAAAGTTCTAGACACCTAGATGTGGATACCATGTTTTTAGCCTTATGGCTATTATGAACTTGTTTCCCAATTTTGCAAGCATCACAAAAGTGTTGGTCATATTTCAACTTGGGTAAGTTTCTAACTAGCTCTTTTGAGGACAAGGATTGAATAAGTCTCATATTAGCGTGACCTAGACATCTATGCCAAATATTATAGCTATCATCTATGGTTGATAAGCAAAGTTTATCTCTAGATGTCCTATCTATTTTCATGACGTATATGTTGCTTTTCCTAACTCCTTTTGCTATGGTGATACCGTCTTTTAGGGTTTTGCTACCATTTTCTTCAAGGAGGAATTTATACTTTTTATCACATAGTTGACTAATACTAAGCAAGTTAAATCCTAGTCTATCAACATGAGCAACATTTTCAATAGTTAGAGAGTCATGAGCAATCGTACCTTTGCCAATGATTTTTCTTTTGAGATTGCTACCGAAAGTAAGATTACCTCCGTCATACTCTTGGTATGTTGAGAAGAGGCTTTTGTTTCCCGTCATATGTCTTGAGCATCCGCTATCTTTTATCCATTCATCAGGTTCCAAGCCGACTTTCAAGCATACCTATGAAACATACAACTTAAGCGTTTGGTCCCCAATATCTCATGGGTCCGTTTGGGTCAAACATACCGCTTACTTGGTTCATGTATGGAAACGATGGATATGGATTCCATGGCATGTAATTAGGAGTTTGATATGGTTTAGGGAAGTTTTGATTCCAACCGGTATGTTGATAGTTGGATTGTGTGTTGTAGTTGCTTTTGGGAAAGGAGGTTTGGTAATAGATGTTTTAGGCCTTTGTTGAGTGGTTTTAGATCTAAATTCATTTTTAGCAAGTCCTACTCCTATTGTAACAGAAGGTTTTTGTTTAATAACATCTTTAGATTTCTTAGTAACTTTGACAAATTCACTACGGGCCATTTAGCAAACTTTCTATCCCCTTTGCGAACCACTGGTACTTGGTTCAACGGACGGAACCATAATTTTGGTTCCGTCTGGTCCGTGGTTTTTTGTTTTGGTTGGGTCAGTTTGTTTGTCTTTTCCGGCTGTTTTAGTTTGACTACTTGGAATTACTACTTCATTAAAGCGTAATCCACTTCTATTCCCTGGTACTTTTTGGATTCTTACTATTTCATAAACACAAGAAATATTTTTGTCAAATATCTTAAATTTAGAGTTACGTTCGATAAGAACTTCTTGTGTGAGTTTTAGCTTTTCTTTTTCGAGACCAAGCTCTTGACATGATTTACAACCATCATCATTAGCCTTGCTCTTTTCTAAGCGTTTTGCCTTTTCTTTTAACTCATAAACATCATTTTCTGAAAATTCCTTTTTAGTTTGTTTTTAGCTATAATTTTTAAGCTATGTTCACCTAATTGATTATATTATTTTTGCAAAGTGTCATCATCAATAGAGGAGTAAGATGAGTTGGAATGTACCTCGTTTGATTCATGTGCCATGAGAGCAATGTCCTCCTTACTTGGTTCTTTGTTATTATCATCACTTTCACTCCAAGCACAACTTACAAAGGCTCGTTGAGTTTTGCTTTTAGGTGTCTTGGGACAATCTCCTATTAGATGACTTGTATCTCCAAATCTAAAGCACTTCCTTTCACCTTTTCCTTTCTTGTCATCACGGTCTTTCTGGAATGACTTCTTGTCATCTCGGGGTTGCCTTACAAACTTTCCTCTTCTTTTAAAGAACTTTTTGAAATCTCTTACGGCCATGGCATACTCCTCATCTTCACTATCCGAGCAAGATTCTTCATCATCACTTGATTCCGCTCTTGCTTTTAAAGCAACGGATTTGACTTTTTCTCTTTTGCCTTTGATGATTTCCGATTCTTTCTCCATCACCATTTCATGGACTTTGAGATTTCCAATTAGCTCATCAAGTGACATTATTGAGAGATCCTTTGATTCTTTAATAGCAATTACTTTTGCTCTTCATTTCGGATGGGTGCTCTAAGAAATTTCCTGCCAAAGTTCTTGCTATGAAAAGATTCATCAAGTGCTTTAAGAGAAGTAGTAATAGTATTAAAACGAGGAAATCCACAATCAATTGTTTCATCTTCAAGAATAACAAATTGTTCATATTGTTGAACAAGAAGATCAATTTTGTTATCCTTGACTTCTGAATTCCCTTGATGTGTGATTATTAAAGATTCCCAAATATCTTTAGCTGTTTCACAGATAAAAATTCTTTCATATTCCTTTTTAGGCAAAGCATTATAAAGCATCATTTTAGCTTCATTGTTTTTACCTATAAATTTTTTTTGTTCATCATTTGAAATATCTTTTGTTGTAGTATTGTAATCACCTTTTATGCTAACATACCAAAGATCTATATCTTTTGATTTCACATATGTTTCAAAGCGGTTTTTCCAATAGATAAATCCATTGGGTTCAAAAAGTGGTGGTCTTTGCATAGATTGTCATTCTTTAAAGTTTTCGGAATCCATGGATCGTTTCAAGTTTATAAAATACAATATATTTTAGAAAACCTTGAGCAACGAAGCTCTCGTACCAATTGTGGAAAACTAGAAGGGGGTTTGAAAAGTTTTACCGTTAAAATTTTAATTGTTTTGAAAACTTATTGTGAGATCAATCAATATAGATATTAAAGGACAAATGATATGCAAGCAATGAATGAATAATATGCAAGTTATAAATAATATGAAAGTAAGGAAAGAAACAATCAAACCACAACACGATTGTTTATAGTGGTTCGGTCTACAAGGACACTTTTTCCTTGCCCTACTCCACTCCCCGAGTCCCCAACTCGAGAGTTATCTTCACTAATCAACAAGCTCCTTTAACCGGCAGAGAAAACCTTTACACATCGCTTACACAATATTTCCGACACAAAGCTATATGTCGAGTTCTTTTGCAAGGGTACAACCACTCCCAACACACTATGTATTTTAAGGACTAAAATACTAACCGATCACACTCAGAGATTTAAGATGGTTTGGAACAACAATATTGTATGAACAATAACAATTCACACAACAACAAAACAAACAAGACTTCCAACTATTTCTTGAAGCTTGATAATGCCTTGATCTTCTTTGCTACAAAAGATGAGCACTAAAATGAAATGAAACTGAGTTAGATGTAATAGAATGAGAGAATGTATGTATTTTATGCTTATGAGGGATGATAAAATAACTTGGGTTGGCTTGCTATTTATAGGCCAAGTGATCGCTGAACCATGGCTGGACGGAACCAAAAAAAGGGGTCCGCCCTTTATAATTTTTGGTTCCGTTAGTCTGACAGAAAAGATCACAAAAAATCTTTCAAGGATCTTACCAAATCTATCCAAGAGTATGCAAGATATTTTGAGTGAATATCTAAACAAAATATTTTATGAAATCTTCTAAAGATTTCTGAGGTGATGCAAGACATGATATAATATGTAGTTTTCCATTTTTAGAATTTACATGTTATATAAGTAAATACTTATGTAATGTCTTGTTAAAGTAACTAAAAATGATTGATCTAAAATGTTGTGACACATTTTAATTTATAAGGCTAATAATGTAGATTGATATGTAGTTAATAAAAAATGATAAAATACTAATGCTTAAATGTTGAAAACTATTTAAGAAAAGCTTGTAATAATATCAAACAATCTTGACAAGCTTTATACTTTGAAAAAATGATATTTACTTTTGTCTTTAACAAAATAAGGTAAAGATCGTAAAATATAAATAAAGTTTTTGGACGATATTTGTATTAACAGAGTTGTATGATGCATAATTGATCGAACGATGTCAAGAGTGTTCGATTCTACTTTTAGATACACTATCATGCTGTGGTGTATTTGGAGGGCTAAGTTATGAGACTATCCCACACCTTTTAAGATGATCCATAAACTAATGACTCATATATTCGCCTCCACGGCCTGACCATATAGCCTTAATGGTCTTCCCGAGTTGATTCTCAACCTCACTTTGAAAGACTTTGAAAGTATCAAAGACTTAATGTTTATGTTTAAGCAAGTAAACATAACCATATCAACTAAAGTCATTAGTGAAGGTCAAGAAGTAGCTATATCTTTGTCTTGACATAGTTCTAAAATGGCCACATACATCAGTGTGCACGAGTCCAAGCAGATCTTTAGCTATTTTAGTTTTATACAGAAAAAAGGCTTTTGTGCCACCATCCCAGACACACAAGAGAGGCATTTGTCAAAAGAATCAGAGTCAATTGACTTTTAGAGCCCATCATGTTGCAGCTTTTTAATATGCTTATTGTTGATATGTCTAAGACGACAATGCCACAAGAATGTAGAGTCCAAGTTATGCCTGCCCATCTTATTGCTAACAGAATACATAGAACTACTGTTTGAAATTAAATTATGCATATCAATTTTATAAATACCATCACGAGGAATAACATTAAAATAAATAACATTATCTTTAAAAATTGAAATTCCATAATTTGTAAAATAGTTCATAAAACCATTATCCTTCAAACGAGAAACTGAAATAAAACCCCTAGTAATAGAAGGTGCATAATGACAATTATATAATACAATAAATAAACCTATAGGTAAAACTAAGTCAAAACTTCCAATAGCTTCAACACTTGCATGGTTTCCTTTGCCCATGTACAAGCTCAAAGCTCCAGTTTTCAGTTTCCTACTTCCCCTAAGACCTTGAGTAGTATTACAAATGTGAGTACTACAAACAAGGACATAAACCAAAGATTTATTAGGAAAAGAGTAGATTTCTATGACGAAGATACCTAATGTGCTAGCCTTGTTAGTTTTGTTCTTCTTTTTATCAACTCATTAAGATAGGTAGGACAATTCCTCCTCCAGTGAACCACCTCTTGGTAGTGATGGCAGATCGAATCCTTTGCAGGGTGCTCCTTCTTTGGTAGAGGAGGAATCTTTTTCTTGGTAGCATAGGTGAGCCTAGCTTTGCCATTATTATGATTATTTCCTTAACAACATTTTGCGGTTTCTTGTTTTTGTTATTCTTCTAGATCTTTCCTACTTTGATCTCAAGTACAGGAGGGGTAGCATCTCTCCTGATAAGCCCTTTCTCATGTAACTTGAGCATGGCATGCAGCTCATTCTTGTCTTTCCCATGCCATGCATATTGTAATTCTGGACGAATCCATTATACTCCTTAGACAGAGAGACTAGTATCAAGCTCACTGCAAGGTCTAATGATACGGGGTGACCAAGGCATTCCAAATTATCTATATAGCCCTTCATTTTAAGAATATATGAGCTAATAGGTTGACCATTTTCTTGTTTATAAACATGAAAAGACTTCACGATTTCAAGAAGTTCCTATTCTACTTCTTTGTGAAAACATAGTTTTCAATTTCTTAAGCATGTCATATGCACCAAAGTGCTCCAGATTCTTTTGAAGATCTGGAGTCATGCCAATGAGCATAAGCCAAGCAATTTCCTTGGATGCCCTAACCCAACGAGTGTGAGCAGCAAGAACATTAGCAACAATTGGCTGACTTGGAGCAAGAACAAGAGCAACGAGTGAGTGATGATCCAAATAGGTTAACTTATCCTCAGCTGTGAGAACAATCCTCAAGTTACGATACCAGTCGAGGAAATTTGGTCCAAAAAGGTTTTTTTCTTTCAAGAAAAGACATGAAAATCGAATTGTTGACAGATTGACGAGTTGTCGTCATCTACAATTAAAAAGAGTTCAAAATTTTAGTATTTTCGATAATTAGTTCTTTTAAAAAAATTAACTACCCATGTTTTTAAAGATAAATAATTAATTTCCTAAAAGAGTAAGACCTTTCTTAAACTCCCACTCATCACAGTAGTCTGACTACTAGTAAGTCTTGTGGGTGCAAGAGGTAAGCGGCGAGCGATAATTGCATTACAAGTGAAATTCTTGGATTTATGAGATTTATGGCACTAGAGTACAAGCTGCTAGTGTCGAACATATTTTGTCCCATCTTATGCCTCGGGTCGAAGGTCTGACCAACATACTCGATTAAGTCATCCAGTCCAAGAACATGTGAAAATTAACATAGGACTATCCTATAGAGAAATTTCACCTTGGGTTGCAGTTCACATGCGACTGCCACAGAGTGAAAAACAATTGCAAGTGTCCTCGCGCAGTTGGACAACAAAGACTTAAATGTCACATAGGGTATCAAGTAAGTTTTGATAAAATATTTATTAAAACTGTAAGAAGAAGCATGCATACATCTTAGTATCACAAGTTTAAAAAAAAACAAATTTTCAACTTTTGGGGTGCACGTTTATCACGGAAAAAGACTAAAGAATGACCAAACCGTATATTGTACTCTGCAAGAGTCAAAAGACCCAAGTTCTTCCAATACTTCCCTCATATCCCGAAGCATGTAGCGGGGCAGGAAAAAGTTTAAAGGCCACTCAAACCCTACTGCCTTACAAGACATATGTTGATACACATATGTCATTGATAAAAAGCACAAATCTTTAATTCTCTAGTAGTTAAAGTTAATTAAACCAATATTCAAGCCAATTCGTCGCGGGAGAAAATTATAGTGTAAACCGAACCCAACTTTACGACACATAAACTCGCAAGAACTAGATTAATCAAATCATATTTCAATAGTTTTATGTCTGTTTTAATTTCAAAAATATTTTGCAAATAATACAAGTCACACACAATATAAGTAAATAAAACATACATAAATAGGGGATGACGTAAAGACATACTCTTATATAAAACAATAAACAAGTGAAGCAATAACACATAAGATTCGAAAAACCGTTTTATGAGTATTACCCAACTCTTTGAGTAATCAAACGTCCCTACATGTTGTCGATAAATCTAGACAAGTAGTGCCACATGCATCGAGAAACTCGATTGTGAACGCCTTGATTATCGGATTAAGTCTTCCCTAAACAATTAACTCATTAATTTATATGTCTAGACAAGTAGTGCCACAGAGTTCAAAATTTTAGTATTTTCGATAATTAATTCTTTTAAAAAAGTTAACTACCCATGTTTTTAAAGATAAATAATTAATTTACTAAAAGACTAAGATCCTTCTTAAACTCCCACAAATAGTTAATTTACTAAAAGACTAAGACCCTTCTTAAACTCCCACTCATCACAGTAGTCTGACTACTAGTAAGTCTTGCGGGTGCAAGAGGTAAGCGGCGGGCGATAATTTCATTACAAGTGAAACTTTTGGATTTATGAGATTTATGGCACTAGAGTACCAGCTGTTAGTGTCGTATATATTTTGTCCTATCTTATGCCTCGGGTCGAAGGTCTGACCAACAAACTCGATTAAGTCATCCAGTCCAAGAACATGTGAAAATTAACACAGGACTATCCTATAGAGAAATTTCACCTTGGGTTGCTGTTCACATTCGACTGTCACAGAGTGAAAAACAATTGCAAGTGTCCTCGCGCAGTTGGAAAACAAAGACTTAAATGTCACATAGGGTATCAAGTAAGTTTTGATAAAATATATCAAAAGTGTACGAAGAAGCATTCATACATCTTAGTATCACAAGTTTGCAAAAAAAAAATCAACTTTTGGGGTGCACATTTATCACGGAAAAAGACTAAAGAATGACCAAACCGTATATTGTACTCTGCAAGAGTCAAAAGACCCAAGTTCTTCCAATACTTCCCTCATATCCCGAAGCATGTAGTGGGGCAGGAAAAGATTAAAGGCCACTCAAACCCTAGACTTTTGTTAAAATCTATTTGCTTGCAAGAACTCTCGGGAGAAAATTACAGTATGTAAGGCCGACCAAATACGTACTGCCTTACAAGACATATGTTGATACAAATATGTCATTGATAAAAAGCACAAAGCTTTAATTCTCTAGTAGTTGTGGAAAACTAGAAGGGGGCTTGAACAGTTTTACTGATTAAAACTTCATTTTAAAATATTTAGATCAACTTATGTCAATCTATTTAGTTTATGTGTTGGATATTGATAGATGAGCATATAAGTAAGTAATGCAAAATATAAAGAGTAAAGGAACACAAAAACACGACACGAGTATTTATAGTGGTTCGGCTACAAGGACACCTTCCTTGCCCTACTCCACTCCCCAAGTACCTGATGCAGGTTTTACTGACCAGGTTTTAATATTTATAATGTCTCGTTATACCTATGGTCTACCCTAATGTACTAACGGGCAGTGTACCCGATCGTGTGTAGTGTAGTATTTGGTAAAAACGAGGTCGTCCCAAGAGCTATGTGAGCGAATTCTAATTAAGTCTAGGTGTCACATATTTTAATTGGTTTTTAAGATTTCAATGATTAATTACTACTAAAGACAAGAAAATAAGAAAAGCAAGTAAAGGCAAAGGTTTTGATCAATAAGGAGAAGTGAGCTGCCTAACTCATCCTATCATGTTAAGTTCACGTTTAATTACTTCCAATTGCTTTAAGTCGGGTAAAAGTCGTTGGACAAGACATTTGGTGGGTTAGTCCTAACCTATCGTAAGGCTTCCACCGAGATCAAGCTACTTGACTCAGTTGTTTTTAGTCCCCAAGCCAAGTAGTTCCGCTAAATGCAAGATTCATAACAATGAGTGCCGGGTGCTAACATCTTAAACACTCATCCCTAACTTCTTAAGTTTATCCAAACGGTAGAAGCGTCGGTTGGTCATCGCACCATGAAGAAGGGTCGTCGGTTTGTCAATTCTTACCCTTCCCACTCGGTCTACCTACTTAGGGTCAGTTGGTCATATCTCCTAAGTAACTAGCCACTACCGCTATTCAAAACTACCGAAACAAGGGTAGCTACCAACAAACTATGCATGCATACACTAGAAATAATTATACGGAAGCAATGTAAACATAAATAAAACAATTAAGGAATCATAACTAGGTAGCACCGAGAGGTGCTTAGCAGCCTATTAATGAAACAATCGATTCAATGTTTAACATATCGAAATACATGAATTGAAAGTAAAGAAAAAAATTGCTAATGCTTATCGTTGGGAGTGATTTCTCCTTGAGATGGCTCCAGTATGCTCTCGAGATCTTCCTTGACCTCCTACCCACGTTCTCTGCTTTTGTGTGTGGAGTGAATGATGAGAAATGCAGAATTTTGGGTGGTATTTATAGGCGGATCCGGTTACTGGCGTAACTTAAGTTAGAGAGTTACTGTTGTAACATCTATTTCTTCGTATTTTGCTCTGGAAAAGCTGGTTACGGCGTAACATCTGGAATGAGTTAGGTATCTTCAATAAATCATGATTACGCCAGATTGTGGAATGAGTTACGACGTAGCTTCTTGCCGGGGAATCATTTGACTAATTATGCTAGTAATCCTAGAGGGAGCAGCCAATCTTGATTTAGTTGGTTTTTTTTGAGCCACTTGATTACGCCAGTGTAATGTGAGAAAGAATTACTGCAGTAATTACTTCAAAATAAACATATTATCATATATCTTCTATGAACTCTCCAAATCCGCGTCTCATTAGCTCAATGCTAATTTACCGAAAGAAGTGAAATATAGAGGAAAACAAGCGTAAATCCATATAAATAATATAAAATATGAGCATTATCGGGGGAAATTGACACTTAATATTCAGGACTATTTGATGTTATCAATACCCCACTCGAGAGTTTCTAAGAACTACACAACAGAAGTTCCTTAATGTGGCGGAGAAGCCTTCACAACGTCGCCTACTCTTTATCCGGTACAAGGCTAGATACCGGGTTCTTCAACGAGGTAGAACCAAACCTATCACAAGCGTCGTACACTTTATCCGGTCAAGGCTAGATGCAAGGTTCTATTACAAAGGAGGAACTACTACCAAACACTACACCACAACACAACTACCCAAAGGAGACACACTCCTTGTTACAACACTAGAAGAATATCAACATCCTTTAACCCACTACATAACTTGCGTGTGATGCACCATATCGAATGTACACCTTTGGCACCATTCACTAATGCCTTCAACTCGACACTTCGGCACCTTTCACTAATGCCTTCAACACGACACTTCTATGGAGGGAGGAAAGAACTATCAACAAGATGCACTTGAGTGGTCTTGATGATGACGGCTGCAACTCATGACCTTGAGCTTGCACGCTTCAAGAAGTGGTGATCTCGCCTTTAAAGGAACCTAGAGAATGCGCAAGCATAAAACTACATAGAATGATCCTTTGGATGCGGGGTTAGATGAGGTTAGAATACTGAGAGAACGTATATCTAAGAGTGGTGGTGAGCAAGAGAGAAATGGCTCACTATTTATAGACAAAACATGTCTCTTGCCCACGGTTCCTCGGATCCCTTACCAGAGGGATCCGGCTAGTGCAAAACCTGGGATCCGGCTACTGGGTCAGTTTAATCAGGATTTTGGGTTGCAAACCGGGTTATGGGTTATGGTTTATGGACCATGGGTTATGGGTAATAGATTATGGATACCCAACAAGATGCAATGTACCTAGTCATTGGGTTATGGATCATAGACTTTGGGTCATAGATCATGGATAATATCCAACATGACTTCATGCATGATGTCATGCAATGGGTCATGGGTTATGGATCAATCTCCATGGGTATGGGTTATGGACTTTGGCTTTTACCTAACAACATTCATTGTACCTAGTCAATGGATCATGGGTCATGGGTTATGGACTTTGGTTTTTACCCATTACTTACCCATTGCAACATTTACAAAGTACATATACATTTCTATAAAATGTAAACACTAGTTGTTATACATATGTATTTCTATAAGATCGATGTAAACTCTATTACTTGTTAGTGTTTTATAGAAATGTCTTTGGTTTTATAACTTATTTACTAAACATGTTTTGATATAGTTTTAATATGTTTAGGAAAAGTGTGTTAGTAAACTATTGGCTCAAACCATTTATGTATTTTATTTATTTCGTTAAAATGATTTTACGTTTGTTATCGACAAAACATTAGATTGTTGTAAAATATAAATAAACGTTTTTATAGCTTATTTATATAAACAATAGTTAAAGTTATTTAAACCAATATTCAAGCCAATTCGTCGCATGAGAAAATTATAGTGTAAACCGAACCCAACTTTACGACACATAAACTCACAAGAACTAGTTTAAACAAATCATATTTTAATAGTTTTATATCTGTTTTAATTTCAAAAATCTTTTGCAAATAATCCAAGTCACACGCAATATAAGTACATAAAACGGACAGAAAGAGATGATGAGGTGAAGACAGACTCTTATATAAAGCAATAACACATAAGATCCGAAAAACCATTTTATGAGTATTCCCCAACTCTTTGAGTAATCAAACGTCCCTACATGTTATCGATAAATCTAGACAAGTAGTGCCACATGCATCGAGAAACTCGATTACGAAGGCCTTGATTATCGGATTAAGTCTTCCCTAAACAATTAACTCATTAATTTATATATCAAAAAACAAGATTCACTTGGCTTATTATCCATGACAAGTATGTATGTACTTGACATGAATTATTTTAACTAATAACTTAACAAAAAAAATAAGCCAAGAAATCAAAGATTTGTTATTAGTAAAAACTCTTTGATTTTAAACAAGTAAAAACAAGACCTAGAGTTTTCTAAAAACTATTTTTATAGACCATTAGGGTCGAATTTTGCAAGAAAATAAATGCCCTAAGGGCTTATAAAAATTGATTAAAGAAAAAAAAAACAAAAAACAAGTTTTTAGGTCAAGTTTACGTTTTTAATGTGGTGTAGCCCACAACATCAAACGAATGACTCGTGATGCCACAATTAGGATTTAACAAGTAGATAACCATTATCACTACGAGTATGCAGCGGATGGATTTAGCTTGATGATAATGGATAAACAAGTAAACCACATAAAAGTACTAACCATTAATCAATTGAATTACTAAGACAATTGATGTGTTCTTTAATCTTGACTCTTGAACTTATATGACCTTAGATCGAAACACTTGAATAACCAAATTAGGTTAACTCTATCTTCGCATACAATACAAGTCACTTATAATATGCGTATACTAGTACAACTTCACGAAGAACACAACGAAACACGTGTTTTTTTTTTGTGTTTTTTTGGTTTTGGACCGATTCCCTAAGGGTTTAGGAATGGTAAACGATCGGCACAAGGGGATGGAAGAGGGTGGATCAATTTCTAGGTGTTTAGGGTTAAGAGGAAAGTAGATAATGAACCGCAAAGGTTTATTATATACTAAATACCTAGCTTAACTTCAAGCTACATAAACATCCTAGAACTCCCTTATTCGACCGACCCTTACACCAACACCCCTCGACTTTCGATTGTTTGATATTTTATATAAATAACTTCGTCATTACTTGTAATTTATTAAGTCTATAAGTATTTATAATGTCTAACGGTATAAATAACGACCGTTAAATTATTTCTTGACTTAAATATAATTAATATAGTGTATGTCTCAATAAGCTTACGTATTCTCGGTCGAATAAATTATTGATTAAACTTTTGACCAAAACTGATAAAAAATTGTGTTATTCTGTTAACAGAATGGGCCAAGAGGGTACCGATAGTAGATCCTTTTGTCTATTCAATTCGCCAGAGTTTTTTTTTTGGTCATATACGGGGCACTCACCAGTTTCACATAGACACTTGATTTTGAATTTGACGAATGCCACCACTAATATGTGAAATATTTGATTAAAAAGGACTAAAAAGTCTTGCTTTGAAAGGATTGTGTTTATAAAGTAATGATTACTTACGTTGTAGGTTCTATGCATACGCAAAATATAATGCTTTTAAATTTCCTAATAGACATCTGTTTCAGGCAAATTTTAGATATACATATGATAATTTTAAATTATAGCATGGACCAGACAAATGTGATATGCTACCAATATCAATCATCGATCTTTTAGGGAGAAAAAATGCCTACACTGTGGCTTAGGTGTTGTTTTAAGGTTAGTTATTTATTTTGTGGCGTTGGCTGTTGGTGTTAATTGGTTTTCTTAGGTTGCGCGGGTGTCAGGGCAGTCTCATGAATTGGCGTAATTTTTGAGGGACTTGTACGAAATTATATAATGAGGTATTTCATTAAGCAATATTATATATAAAATGTTACTGTTTATGAGATATAATACAATTAGTTATTTAAACGTTCTAACATATTACTCATTTAAGATATTTTCTCATCTAAATAATTTTTTCTTCGTGAAAAATATGTCTACACATGCATATAATTATTAACGGGACAAATTTTGGTACCCTAAAAATTCTAAGGCTCTGAGCGGTCGCTCACCTTACACACCCTCAAAGACGGCCCTGGCTGGTGTGGCTGTATTTTTGGGTGTTGATGTGTTTTGCATGTTATGGTTTGTTAAGTGTTTGTATTATCTAGCATATTGCTAGTTTTATTTTGATAAATTTATCGTTAAAAATAAAAGAAAAAACATACAACTAGCTCCATAATATCACTAAGAACACCTAAGGCTTGGATCCCAATCTCTCTCATTTTTTTTTTTGTCACGTCAGCTTTCTCTCTCCAGCGACCTTCAGGCGATTGGGTGCTCCAATAAAGGCGACTATATATATATATATTTATATATATATATATATATATATATATATATATATATATATATATATATATATATATATATATATATATATATAAACACAAGTAAAATAAAAATATTAGTTTTACAATTAAAAGAAAAATCTTCACACCTTTTTTTAAACGGTCAGGTTTGGCTTGAATTATTTAAATTCGGATTCAAATTCAAATTCAAAATCAGATTCAAATTGGAGCGGGAAGATTCAAATTCAAAGTCAAATTTAAAATCAAAATCATATGTGCCTATATATACAACTCTACAAGAAGTTGAAGTTTCACACAACTCACACACACAAATATGTCTCGCAAAGATTTCTCTCAACAATTCGCAAGTCTACCACAAATGCAAGAAACTACAACATAATTCCCAAGTCCATCACAACTGCCGGAAACTACCTTTCCAACTCCACCAGAAGAAGTTGAAGTTTATTCAACTCCACGAAGATGTCTTTCCGGTTTTCCAACCGGAAAATGTATTTGTAAACACTCCACCTTTTAACAATCCATCTGTTAACACTCCACCTGTTAACAATCCACCTATTAACAGTCCACAGGTGGACCTCCAAAACAATCCATTTGGGTTTAGTGAGGCTTATCTTCGTGAACTTGAGCAGGATGAGGAAAATCTTAGAGAGATTAGAGAAAACGAGGCACGCGAGGAAGCTGCTCGTTTGGAATAGGAAGCCAGGGAAGCTGAATATCTTAGGCAGAACTGGTTTGACATCATGGAAGGAAAGTACTATGCTGGCGAGTTTAGATCCTCTTCGAGTGAGGAGGGTTATAACTAAGATGATTCGTACTCTTAACTTGTAGTTTTATTTTCATCAATTTCGTGGTAATTTGTATTAATCGTACAATGTAATTCGTTTTTAACTTTAATGTTTAATGTAATTCGTGTTTAATTTTTAATGTTTGATGTTTTTCAAGTCGATCGTATACACGACCATAATTTGTAAAATGGGTTTGTCGATCGAGTAGCCACAGTAAAGCAATCGACTTCAAATCGATCGCATAAGTCGATCGTTTGCCATTACTATGAGTAACACTTTTTATATTTAGAAAGCAAATTATCTCATTGCGGGTTAGGCAACCCCACCAAATAGTTAAATAAAGCAAAGTTGTACCTAGGACATGACATAAACTACAAGGTTAGTTGTTTGCTAATTTATTCCCACCTAATTCTCTTTTGTCAATACCCTTTACCTAAATGGAGGTGATTTGCGCACTTTAGTAAATGATTGGGATACTTAAATTTTAAGTGCTTGGACATTTATGCTTTTACAAAATAAACATAACTAAAAATAATGTGAGGGTATAAATGTTTAAACACTCAAAATTTGAATGTCTCAATCATTTATAGGAGTGTGCAAATCACCTCCCTTACGTAAAAGATGATGTTGCTATATCTTTATAAGTGTTTCGCGATGAATGGCTATAATCAACCAATACATATTTTAAAATTGGTGGTAGATTTTTGAAGTATGAACTTTAATTGCCAACGAATGAATGAGAACACCACTCTTGAGCATTTGTAAGGCCACAAAACAAGTGTTACATATAAGATCAAATACAGGCAACAAATGTCCATTTTTAAACAAGTGGAGATATGGCGTTACATGCAATTTCAGGACCACAAAACAAGTCATATTATATAGAAAATGTGGCCTAAATTATTATTGTTTTTAGAAGTGGGTTATATATAAGTGAGTATTTATATGAAAAGATGATGATGACGAGATTTCAATGGTGACGGCCATGATGGTGGTCGGTATGGTGGTGATGGGGGTTGGAGGTTGAACAAGAGTGGTGATGTAGAAAGAGTGTTTGGCTTAATGTTTGGATGTGGGTTTGAAAAAAATTGTATTTAAAGAGTTTGTTTATAAGTTTTTAATTTGATATAAATGGTAGTGCTGGTGGTGGATGCATGTGAAGTTAGAGAAGATGAGTGTTTTGATTATAGTATTTTTTTTTAAGTCGATAACAAGGACTATTGTGTTATAGGGTGTTTGGAAAATAACTATCGAAAAGACAAAAAAGCCTTTACAGCTAACAAGATTTTTAACGAGCGTTATGGTTTTGGATGCGCAACGAAGCAAATCAAGATGTTAGGAACTACCAGTGTAATTTCGTCTATCCTGGGACTAAATTAAGAATTTGAAATAGCTTAGGAACCAACGGTATAATTTAGTCTATTTTTTTTTTTCTTTCGAGCATGGTAATTCTTCCGATCAAAAGTCCACTAGCAAGTAGCTAGTGGATTAGAAGAATATGTACAAATAGTTTGTAGAGATAAAAGTTCAATGTAGATCACAGATTATTTAAAGATCTAATAAACAAGTCCTTACCATTTTTTTTAATCAAACTAAAAAACGCACTTTCATCATTCTTTTAAAATTTAAATATCTCACAAAACATTAATCGTACGCGAAACAAATCATACCATCACGACGAGAATTAAATCATCTTTTTATAAAGGCGCACTTTTATATACTTTCGAAGAACTTTTTTTTTTTTATTTTTTTGTAAGTGTTGAACTTTACGTCTTGAAAAATCGCATGTGACTTCTAAATTCAGAATTGATTTGTTATTTAAAAATGGCATGTGATTTTGAAAATCACACGTGAATTTTAAAAGAACAAATTACATCGAAAGTATATCGAAATGACCGTCCACTGAAAGATAAAAAAAAATCACGTCGCAATGGTGTATTTTTTGTGGCTTATCAGTTTACCGTTTGAAAGTATTTTATTTTTAAAAAAGACGAGGAAAGTGTTTTTTTTTAATGAATGGCTAAATATTTGTTCATCGGATCTTTAAAGAATGTGTGATATATGTTGATCTGATATCAGTTTGTAGAAGCAACATTAAGATCACATATCCATTTTTCCTGGTTAAATTGTATTTTCTACTTTCATTTGTGATCCAAGAATGATAACAAATTATGATGTCATTTCATATGGTGTCCTTTACAAAGAAGTTTCAAGTCAAAGCACACACTATTGTTGAATTTCCAATAGGACCATACGGCAATTTGAATTTCCCTACTAAACGTCTTGATAGGTTTCCCTTGAATTACCAAATCAACCCAAGCAATCAAGGCGAATCATCATTAAATCCCCACCAAATCGTAACCATTGACCACAATGATTTAGCGATGATGTTAACAAACAAGTGTTGTGAGGTTTCAAGTGGAATTTAGATCATTAGCCAAGCACAACAAGATGATGTTAACTTTGCTCGGTAGGGTTTTATTTCATCTCAGTCACACGTTAGACGACTCCATGATTGAATCCTTAATGAGTCTTCTCATATACGTTGGGCGTGATGCAGTTTAAAGTATTAAATAGTACATTCACAATAGTCTATGAAATTGAAAGGGGCAGATTAGTAAGCAGGTCCAAGAGGTCGTTAATTATGTGTGATCTCCAGGGAAAATTAGGTTAATAAGCTGAGTTTATTGCCGTATATAATTGAACCAAATACACCAATAATAGTTTCTATAATTATTACTGATCACAAAAAAATTTGATAACATCAAATACTTAATATATAAGAAAAAAAACTCATGGTGTTTATCGATTGAACCATCAAATATTAGGTGCCATTTGATGTTGTTGCCCATCCATTATTAGTTAAAACGAGTGTGGAAACCTCGCAGCGGGATTGCTTTTGTAGCCGTGAATTTGGATATGGACTATTTTTGCTAAATTGCTATAAAGGATTTACTTTGCAGCGACACTTAAACCTTAGGGACTATTTTTGCCAACTTGAACTTACTTTGCAACGACACTTAAACCTCAGGGACTATTTTTGCCAACTTGTGAAAGTTGGCAATTAATGTTTGCATTGCAAACACTGTTGCTCGCTCTATAGTTATATATATAGTAATTATATATTAGACACTAAGTTGCGGTCCCGTCTCTCTAAGTTAAGTGCCCTTCTAGTCACCAACATTACTTAATACATACGTAGTATATAATTAAACCTCAATTGAGTCAATTTATTTGTTAAAGCCTCTATCATATCTATTTCTTAAATTGAAAGGCCAATTTAGATAAGTTATGCCGTCCTGAGTACTTTTCATAGTTGTAGAATGAAAACAACACTAACTTGTTAAGAAAACAAATATAACATGATTTAAGTCAATTAACTTGCACTAACTTTGGTTATAGACAGTGGCGGATCCAGCCACTAAACTAAGATGGTTCCTTGACTTGAAGACAATAATATCAATGTGCTACAATTTAACATCACTAATTGGGTCGTATAATTCAACATAACTAATCAAGCCGGGTACAATTTAACATAAGTACATTATTATAAAATATAAAAATGTTTGCACATTGTGTTCAAATGAACTTGTTTTACCATACAAACCTTTTAAATCCAACTTTTACAAGATCATCTAATCTACCCGTAACAAGTTTTGATCTTCAGTACAAAAATATAAAGAATCATATACCTTTTTAAACTTTGTTCATACTAATTATTAGACTAAAATACACCGTTGGTCCCTAAACTTGCTTGAGGGAGTCGCGATGATAGGACAAGCTACGCCGCTTTCATTGCCATGGTCCAAAACATGGCCATTAAATGCCAGATTAGTCCTTTGACTAAGTCAATGTCTGATTTTTGTTTTGTAGTCGAGGGTATTTTAGTCTATACACATTTATACTTTTATAACACATTTATATTTTAGCCCTTTATCTTTCATCCCCTTCATCATCTCCCCAAATCATTCATCTTTTGGTTCCTTCACTGTTGTTCTCACTGGTGGATCTTTGATCATTCATCCCAGGTAAGGCTAGCAGCTCCTTGTTTCTTTATTGTTAAAAGAAAGTGATTAAATATATGGCTAGCAGCTCCTTGTTTCTTTATCAGCTCCTTGTTTTCCTCATGATATATGGGTCAATTTGGGATATTTTTATTCTCAAACGGGTCAAATAAAGAGAAAATGATATAAAGTCAAACATGTGAAATGGGTTAAAAAAGCAGAAACATGGCCAAGGTGTTTCCTAATGCATGCAATCTCATAAATCGATTCACTGTCATTTAACTAATAGTACTGTATTGGTCATATATCTAAATTTTGACAAAATAGTGTTTTTGATTAATTTGACCCGTACTAAAATGACATGTTTGAACCTGTTACCCAGCTTTCCGATGTACTGTGGGAAATTAACAGTCACAAAACGCTGATGTATTCTAGGATCAGAACAATACCTGGAGAAATAAGCCCATTGAAAGAGATGGAGTTTTTACACTTTTGCTAATTGTATCTGATATATACCATCTTCATATACTATTACATAATATACTTGAAAGAGATGGAGTTTTTACACTTTTGCTAATTTATAAAATATATATAGTATATTGAAAGTACTTCACTTCCTGAACTGCCACAACTCATCCATGTTCCAAAAAGTGTCATCTACTAACTCATTATTCATCCAATCCACTTCCCGGTTGAAAGTCTAAGGCTGACATATCACTATATCGCGATTCTTGCATGTTTAAGTGGTTGAAACTCATGGCATCAAATTTATTGTTATCCACAAAGTAACCATTGCTTTGAATTGAACTTTCAGGAAAGTACGGTAGCACGATTTTTGTGGAATTTAAAGAACAGATGCTTGAGCTTGAATACGTGTTCTCCATTAGCGTTTCATTGCTTAGTGCTTGATGGCTCAAGTTCTTTTGATAAGCATCCATAGTTGTGGTAGAAGTAGAGGATGATGATGGTGAACTTTGCTCAACTTTTCTAGCGACCTTGGTAGCCAAAATTGTTTAAGCGCTTCGACAAATTTCTTGCTATTAGAGTCGATCTTAAGATAGCGAGCTTGCTTTTGTACCTTTGTTCTCCAATAGTTCTTGATCTCGTTATCGGTTCTTCCCGGCAATTGCTGCAATTTTTGACCACCTTGAACATAATATATAGATAAATTTTAAAAGATGTATAATTTAATAATTATTAGTAATCATGCTGATATTAATATGTTAGAAGTTTAAATAGTAATAGCTGAGAACTTTATGTGTGATCATAAATAGGCTCACCTATTGCCCCACTTGGAATATAGTTCAAGAATCAACAGTTGCTCTTGAGGCGAAAGATTTCCATGTTTAACGTCTGGCTTTAGATAATTCAACCATCTTAACCTACAACTTTTCCCCGTCCTCTTTAATCCTGAAAAAAGATGAGTTTAACATCGTAAAATAGCTCAAACATTATATAATGCACAATTTAGTTGTCTTTAATTTTTCAACAAGTTTTTCTCTTGGTTACCTGAGGATTTTGCTAGCGAGTTCCAACGCCCTTCTACATGATAAGTGATGTATTGAATTAGAAAATTGTCTTCATCAAGTGTCCATGGTTCTCTTCTTAGTGAGCAACTTCTTGTTCATAGCAAGAGCTACTAATCTTATTTTGGCTGCATTAATTTTAAAACAAAGAAGACCATCTTCTTTTTGGTAATATCAGGCCATTTGGTGTTGGGCAATGCTCAACAATGAGAATAATATATGGACTGGTCCTGGTTTCCTATAAGGCATCAGTGTTTCGGCTCTAAGGAAGTGTTTGGGTTAGGTTATTACAAAAATCCAGAATGTAATTTGGGGAGATGATGATTTGGGGAGATGAATGATTTGGGGAGATGATGACAAGGATGAAAGATGAAGGGGTAAAATATAAATGTGTTATAAAAGTATAAATGTGTATGGACTAAAATACCCTCGACTACAAAACAAAAATCAAACTTTGACTTTGTCAAAGGACCAATCTGGCATTTAATGGCCATGTTTTGGACCTATGGCGATGAAAAGGGCGAGTTTTGTCCCATCGCGATGCACCCTGCCATGTTTAGGGACCAACGGTGTATTTTAGTCTAATTATTATAACTATAAAATTGTGATATCATATCAATTAGTAGCTAAATTTCATCATTTTAGTTAGACAAACAAAAAGATTTTTAAGAGTACTGCAGTATTAAAGAAAACAAGCAAAATAATTGAGGTTTCAAAATTTTTGAGAAAAATAATTCTAATGTCTTTACTTTTTCTAAAATTGTTATCATCACGTGACACTATGACAGTACACGTATAGCATTTTTTTTCAAAAATTAACTATCTTATCTTTTTACTTCTACTTCTTCTTTCTATGGTAAACCACCCACGTCCTTCCATCTCCATTAACAAGCTTATATAAAAATTCTCACAACCAAAAATGTTTCCTCCATTAAATCTCCTTATTTCGAATTGTTTGTCACCATTGTTCACTCGTTCGAACTCGAAGGTGGTTCCCGGTAGTTTTTCAAGGTAGGTCCCAAAATAACCTAACACATAGCTTCTAAATAACGTGGATCTGTAAGGTGGTTCCCGGGAACCACCTACCTATTCCATGGGTCCGCCTCTGCGTATGGTGTTTGAAAATGTGGTCGTGAGAATGATTCATGGGTTTTGATTAGTTCGGTCTCGGTATGGTTTCGTGGTTCGAGTGCGTTACGTCTTCCGGGTCCGACAAGATTAGAGCATGGTACATATGCTACGTTTAAGTTGAAGGGAATTGAGTCATGCATGAATAGATTCTGTATCACATATTCAAGAATGGGGTAATTCCCAAAAAGGGACAAAAAGTTGAGTATTGATCACTTTGAGGTACAAAAATAAAGCCTCTTCTCAATTTGGTCATGTGCGAATGTGCGAATGTGCGACTCCATTAGATGTGCGACACGTGTCCACTTATTTATTATTAAAGTACAGTGGTAGGTGAATTTTGTCTTATTATTGAGAGTATTAAAAGTCTAATATACCCTCTCTCCGTCCCCTATTAAATAACAGAAACAACCAAGTTTTGTAGTTTGTCTTTCAAGATGACAGAAACAATTCCCAACAGAAACAATTCACTCTGTCTTACAAACCATCTTTTTCAATAAGTTCGATTGAATAAGTTGGAACCGATCACACACACACACTCTCACACTTTTTCACACATATCTCTCTCTCTCACCTCTCTGCACTTTTCAAACCGGAAACCACCACCGCCGTCTTCTCCGGCCAATATTCCGACCACCGCCACGGAAAATTACACCACCTATACCAAACGATAGATCGTCGAAAGGTGATCATTCGACATTGGTACGCGTGGTGAAAACCATTGACGCGCCCTAGATCTAAAATTTAAGTTTCGGACTTTTTGGGTTTTTGTCTTGCATGTGTTACCGTGACTTCTCACGCGGTATACCGCTTAGTTTGATTTATTTCGTTGTTAACCACGCTTTCGGGTTATTTTTGGCTTGAGTCCTTGTGGAACGTGAGTCTTGGCCCTTTTGGTTAGTGTTTTGGGTCGAGTAGTGCTTCGATGGTGATGTTTTTGTTGGTTGTTTGTGTAATCGACACAAGACCGAGGTTAATGTGCCTCGTTGTGATATTATTGTGGTGTCGAGAGTCTCCCGAGACTCTTTGGGATGGAATACTTGTTGTGGTGATATTATTGTGGGCATCCCAAGTGACTGCGGATTTGATGGTGGCTGGCCGGATATTGTAGTGGCTAAAAATTGTAGATGATGAAAGGAAATGGGTGGTTATAAATAGGTAGAGAAAATATATATAAAATAGAGGGGTATTTTTGACCTTTTACATTAGTAATAATAAGACAAAAAGGAATATTTGGGAAAAAATCCCAGCTACCACTGTACTTTAATAATAAATAAGTAGACACGTGTCGCACATCTAATGGAATCGCACATTCGCACATGACCAAATTGAGAAGAGGCTTTATTTTTGTACCTCAAAGTGATCAATACCCAACTTTTTGTCCCCTTTTGGGAATTAGCCCTTCAAGAATACTATTAGTAATTTGAATTTACATTATTTTACCCTAAACTTTGGTAGTTTTCACATTTTAAACCCTATACTTTGCTAAATGTCATATTAGACCCTAAATTTGGGAAAATTGTTACTATCAACTCTAAAATATGATATTAATAATATTAAGCTTTAAGTTTAATAAATTATCATTGTAATTCGATAAGTTACTAATTCGGGAAACTTACTAAAATTGGAATGTTACTAAAAATGAAAATTTCTAAAAATAGAGAGGAACCCAAATGTGTAATCTGATTAATTGAGCTTAGAAGTAATACGTGATTATTAATTCATGTAGATCGTGTGAAGAAGGAGTCGCTTCAATTTCTGTGTGCAACCTGATTATTTTGGCTTGCTTTGCATAAGGTACAGATATTCCGTCATTTCAGTAATGACACATCTTTTCTCTCATGACTCTTGTCCATTTTGATATCTGATTCGTATTCTCCTTACTTTGATTTGATATGACCCATGTGATATGCTTCGTTTTGCTATGATCCTCTTATTGATATTCGATTATTTATTCATTTGATATGTTATTCGTTTGAGATTCCTTATTGATATGATTCCATTATATGATCAGCTTGATATGATATGATTTGTTTTGTTTGGTTGCCTGAGCTAACTAGCCATGGAGGTACCATGGCCATGTCATTGATGCACCAATGGCATGACACTATCTGGGGCGGTGTGATTGGTCCCCGGCGTTCCCTTTTGATATGATTATGATATGTGTGCACTTGGCCATTATGAATACATATGTAAAGTCTCGAACTGGCATATGTATATTTGATTTGTTTTGCAGGGAGCGTATGGATGCATCCTAGGTACTCAGTTCAGTTTTGGTGATGTGGTGCATGTGTGCAATACACCCCCTCACATTTGGGAGCTAGCTACTCCATTTGGTACTTGAGAGGTCTCCCCTTCTTGTACACTTATGATTTGACGGATTTGATATGATACCGGTTATGATATATGATTTATAGATTTGGCTATTGGAGTATCTCCTTTAGTATTAGGTGCTCGGGGCAACATTCAGATTCTGGTGATTATGTGATTATCTGATATTCTGATTCATTCGGTTGCTATACCTATTTAGTTTTTGACTGCTTATTCACTCTGTATTCTTATGTGATTCGTTTGACTATCGGGCTCATACTCCAGTTCATTTGGCTATTATACTCATTCTTCAGTTCATTTGATTTACTATGCTTTCACTCCATTTCGGTTGGCTGCCAAGCTTATATGTCAAATTTCCACTTTATCCATTTACCGTACTATTATATGATTATCTGATTCATCTGTTATCATGCTATTATGTGACTATTTGATTTATCCATTGGTGTACTAGTATGTAATTATTTGACTTATTGGTTTACCATGTTATACCTTAGTTTAATTATTCCATGGGCTATGATTATCAATTAGTATTCTTATCTTCTAATTGTGACTACCATGATTGTACCTCTGTTTGGTATTTTTCCGTTGCTTATGATATTGGTTCGGCATAGTAACGAATGCTACGTACCTGACTTGTTGACCTGCAATGCTTACACTTTTGTTCATGCTACCGTTTAATGATAGAAATTGGTTCAATTTATGTTATCTGCTTAGTTGGCTTGTTTGGTTGCCATGCTATATTTTGGTTTAGTTACTTCATTTAAGTATGACGTTCGTTCGGTATTCCTACCCATACATGTGACTAACATGCTTATACTTCTGCTGGTATTTCTGCTTGTCATGATATTTGTTCTGTTCATTAATTGTTGATTATCTGACTTGTGTGATTGCCATGCTCGCATTTTATTCAGTTGCTTCCGCCTGCTTATAGAATTCAGCTTAACTTATGTATATCTGATTATCTGATTTGTTGTTTTGCTATATTTATGATTAGCTGATCCGCTGGTTGGTTTGCTTGTTCATTGTTTGGTTACTTGTTTTGATTATGATACTGTTCATCAACTCTTATTTGATTATGTTTTGGTACTTGTATGTTGGGTTATTCATATGTACTTATATATGTTCATCGATGCGCTGCTTTGCTTTGGTCTCCTTTGATTTATATTATTTGGTTATCTGTTAATATTTTTTTCTGCAGGTTCCTCATTGACTCATTATGCTCATTCGTTATGACCTTGTTATTAGTCTCCTTTGTTTCGTTTTGTATTTTTGATTAGGATTAGCTTTTGTTTTGTTATATATGTTCACTGGGCTTTTTAAGCTCAGCCGCATTTCTTTTCCATGCGGCAGGTACCAAGTGGGATGCTGGGCTTTGATGGGCTGAGAGTTGGATTATCTGAGTGGACTGACCCTAGTTACCTTATTATCTTTGGGACTTATTTTGAAGAACCATTGTTTTGATTTTCATTTTATTTAGATATTTTGGACTTTGTAATCTTCATTGTAAGTCATTCGTTTACATGACTTGGTATTTCATTTTGTAAGGTTTCCATTTGTAAAATTTTATTTGTATGTTCTGATATGACACCAGAATGTGATACTTCTACAATAAGCACGCGGAATTTACTTAGTAATACTTAGAAGACGGATTGTATGATGTAATGTAAGTAAACACAGATTAAACACAAAACTTAAGCTCCAATATTATTAATGAATAATACGAGTGATCTTGCTTATCACTAGGGTTACATCTTGAAGCCTTTGTGAATAATACGTATGTATGTATTCTAATAATAATTGTAAGTTCCTAAGACAATGACCTAGGACCTCCTTTTATAGCACAAGGAGTCCTTTACAAGATAAGTATAAAACTAACAGAATAGAATATATACGAGATCTTTTCTATACTTAACTAAACACGTTTTCCTAATAGCAGTGGTAATAATGTACCAAAGATGGTAATAACATTTCCACGCTAGTTTAATCCAAGCAGTGTCTTCCAATGCTATCGGTAGTATGATTATTCCCAACAATACTCCCCTAAACTTATGATTTCTTTGCAAATCAATAAGTTTCTTCAATCTGCATCATCTTCAAGGATTTGGGGAATTCTAACAAAACACTTCACTTCTTCCTTAACTTCTGAATAGCTCTTGAACATTGATCTTGAAGCCTATGTAACAATGCTCATGACCTTCTCACTATCTTCATGAACTCTTATATTAGTACACAACATCACTGTGAGAGTTCCAGCTCTGAGTGGATATTCATTCTCAACAAGCATGAATGCATCTACTCCATTTGCTGTAGAAACATGATGAACTTCACATGAATCATAGTAAAACCATTTAGTACTAGGACATGTACATGAGAATTTCCAGAAATCATCATTATCATCAGGTTCATAGAGCCTTCTAAGATTAACCCATAACTGCCTCTCCTTCATATCTTTGAGATCTTGAGCATCAAATCTTTCTTGAACTAATTTCCATAATTTGTCAAGATCATCTCTGTCAAAATCTTTGATGAGATCTTCAAATTGAATGAATGAGGAAGTTTCACCACCTAGCCTTGTGATCTTCCATGTTGGAGCAAAATTGCTAGCAGTGTAAACTTCCCAATCAATAATAGGATTTCTAACTTGCAGTGGTTCTGGATAAAAATCTTCTTCTTCAATCACAATCATATTAGTCAATTGTTCTTGTGAACTTCTCGTTGGAACTTCTTGTGCTTCACAAACTTAGTCTTCTTAACAGTTTGAGAATCACTTGTCTTTGGCCTTTCTCTTCAAACCGGAAACCTTCTTGCCTCTTCTTCAGAGTCCATTGGAATGAAATATCTATCTTGTCTTTGAACTCTGTAGTCGATACTTTCAACTTTATCATCAGACATTCCTTTGAATTGATGTCTTTTCCAGCCACCAACATTGCAACAATAAGTATTCATGTATCCAATAACTTGTGCCTTAGTTGGTTGCCTTGGTTTCTTTTGACCCTTTTTTGACTGATCACATCTTGAAGTGCTTGATTATTCTTCATCTGAATAAAATCTTTCAACTGGCGGTTCTTTGTTCCTCGTTAAAGATTTATCAGCTACAAGGTCAATTGCCATTCTCTTGATTACTGGATCATTTGCAATCAAGAAATCAATTTCTTCTTCAGTAGGTACATAGTTGAACTCTGGAGTTTTCTCTCTTAAAATTGTAAGTGTAACAGTGGAAATTGGATTTTCCAACCTATCCAACCTTTTAGCCTCCATAAAGCTTACAACTTCCAATTCTTCAAGCTTTTTCTTTTCAGCAACTTCATCTTCATATATCTTTTTAGCAACTTCTTTATCATGAGAAATCTGAAGTTGTTCTTTCTTTGAAATCTTCCTCACATGTTGCTCTTCACTTTCCATAACAGCTTTACCTTTGTTCCTCTTCTGTTTATCAATTTCTTCACTTGCAGTGGCAATATTTTGATCATCAGTGGGAATACTTGGCTCTGCAGTGGAAATTGGATTAGTGGTAAAATCATTGCAGATCGAAAATATCTTGCTCTACTTGCTTTTCTTGAGTATCAGCTTCCTTTGCACCTTTACTAGAAACACCTACATGTTCAAAATCAATTTTCCTCCCACTCGAGTTTCAGATCTGTTTTCCTCCCCTGTTTGGGAGAATTACCCAAATCTTTATCAAAACTAGCTGAATCACCATCATTAGGTGAGGATGAAGATGAGATCACCAACTTTGCAGTTTTCCTTTGCTTTTTCAACCCCTGCAATTCTTCCTTCAAGGTCTGAATCTCCTCTTTCAAGTGTTTAATATCCTTGGCATGCTGCTTCTTGACATGTGCGGATCCTTCTCAGAGATTCAACCTGCTTGGCTAAGTTGGTACACAAAACCATCAATTCCTGTTGTTGCCCACTGCCCTCATCACTTCCAACTGTGTGACCTGTTGGGAGAGGTGAATCATGGGACAATGGCTCAGATTCCTCCTTAGTTGGACTAGGTTGAAATCTAGAACCACCACTGCTTGTTCCTAGACCAAAAGGTTCAGAAACATGCTGTGTTGTAATGAGAGGAGTTGACTGTTTAGACCTTCTCTCATAAGTGTGAGAAACTGCTTATATGGGTAGTATTAAGAAAGTCCACAATCTGATGAAAAACAGGGCCACTCTTCTCGTTTGACTTTTCTAGGTAGGCCACTTGGTTGTGCTCGTCTGCAAATTTAATGGTGCCATAGAAACTTTGATGAAAAACAATGTTAGGTCAGTAATAATTGAAGGAATAACTAGCCAATTGAGACAAAAGATATATAGAGGTAGGGTTTTAAGAGTGTAGCGCAAGAAAAATTATCTAAGGAAAGTATTTATCTTTAGAGGATAAATATCAAATAGGAAAGTAGATAATTCTCTAGAAGTTACCCTATATATATGGAAAGCAATTTTTCTACAATGGCTAGTAAAAAATTTGTTACTGACACAACAGTTGAAACGGCTAGATCAACCGTGGTAAAATAACACTGTCAGTGAAAACTGTGAACTAGCAGTGGTAATTTTTCACAAAAATTTCAAAGAGCAGTGGTAAAGAAAAACATATAAAAACTAGACTGCTCTTATCATAGTTTTTAGCAAACTACCAGCTATCAACGGATTTGATATGTCTTTACCATGAGCCATTTGCTATGGACTAGCCAACTCTTAATCATAAAGAATATGGTGAGTTGATAACCATTTAGTTTTTTGGTAAACTATCAACCATAAACGGATTTTTCAAGTCTTTACCAGTAGCCGTTTACTCTGGACTAGTTGATTCTTATGTGGATTATACATGGTGAATCAATAACCATTTGTTGTGTATCTCAGTTATACACCTTTTAAGATCAACTCCCATCTTTGCTGCATAAATGTGAAGCAACAAAACAACCAAAAATATACAAACTAATACAACAATATTAGTACCCAGAAACTTCCACTCAACACCAAAGACAAATTGGCACAAAAGGTTTATGGATTCAGCATTCCAATACTTGTTACCAAGTACTGAAATCTACCCACATCAAGTCCTTTTGTTAATAAATCAGTATAGTTGTCATCAGTATGAATTTTGACAACTTGAATTAGTCCCTTTTCATAACAGTCTCTTATGAAATGGTGTCTAATTTCAATATGTTTAGTCTTTGTGTGTTGAACTGGATTCTTGATAATGCAAATGGTACTGCTATTGTCAATATGAATGATGGTATTCATGAAATTTTACCCATAGTCCAAAAGTTGATTAAAGCCATAGAACTTGAGCACGCAACTTGCAGCAGCCACATATTCGCCTCGGTTGATGAATTTGCCACCATTGTTTGTTTCTTGCACTTGCCATGACACTAATACATTTGCCAAAATTGGCATCCACCTATGTAGATTTTCTATCCAAAGCGGCTGCATAGTCACAATCTGAGTAAGTAACCAAATCTAGAGCGATTCTCTAGGGTACCATAATCCCAGTGGGAAATGCTTTAAGATATCGAAAATCTTCTTCACGTGATCAGGATGTAAGAGAACTTGGGAGTTACTTGAAACCTTGCACATGCACACACTGCAAACATAATATCAGGTCTAGATGATGTAAGATACATCAAAGAACCAATCATAGACCTGTACATGTGCACATCAACCGCTTCACCACTATTTTCCTTCAAAAGTTGATGTGTAGTCTTGTCTGCAGGGGTTCTGGATGACTTTGCATCAGTGAACTTGAACTTCCTTAGTATCTCAACCACATATTTATCTTGATTGATGAAAATACCATCTGGCCTTTGTAGAACTTGAAGTCCCAAAAGAATGTAGTTCACCCATAGAACTCATATTGAATTCTTCCTTCATTAGCTTCTCATATTCATTGCACATTTCTGTCTTTGTAGATCCAAAAATGATATCATCAACATATACTTGAACTAACAAGATATCATTCTTGTCTTTCTTGATGAACAAAGTTTGATCCACTCTGCCTCTATGAAACCCATTATCAAGAAGATAAGTAGTTAAGGTTTCATACCATTTCCTTGGTGCTTGATGCAAGCCATACAAAGCTTTAACTACCCTGTACACTTTGTTAGGATAGTCAGGGTCTTCAAAACCTGGAGGTTGTGAAACATAAACCTCCTCATCAATCTGCCTATATAGAAAGGCACTCTTTACATCCATTTGATAAACTTTAAAGCCCATAAAGGATGCATAGGCTAAGAACAGCCTAATTGCCTCAATTCGTTACAAGCTGGGGCCAAACAGTTCTTCATAGTCAATACCTCCTCCGAGTGTATCCTTGAGCCACAAGCCTAGCTTTTGTTTCGATAACAATTCCTCTTTCATCTTTCTTGTTTCTGAACACCCATTTAGTACCTATTACCTTCTTACCAGAAGATAAATCACAAAGCACCCAAACTTTTTGAAGCTTAAATTGGAGCAACTCTTCTTGCATTGCTTCCACCCAACTTTCATCTTCAAGCGCCTTGTAAACATTCTTTGGCTCCATTTATGACAGAAAACACATAAAGAGACATTCATTCTTGCCTTCATGAGTCTTAGATTCATATATTTTACTAATAAATCCATGAATATCAGGCAGCTTTGTTTGTCTTCTAGTCTTCACAGGTGAGTAGACATCCCCAATCACATTGTCAAGAGTATGTGATTTATGAATAGAAGTGTGGGGAGTCTGAGGAACTGCAATTTCACTTGGCATATTTGAAATTTCAACATCATTGGCTTGAGCTTCCTCTGTAACTGGAGTTGTAATTTCCACTTCTTGTGTTGTAGTGGAAACTTATGGCCTAGCAGTGGAATTAGAAATTTCACTGCTTTTAGGATCTTCAGTGTTCATGTTGCTACCTCCTTCCTTTCCAGAATCATTAGAAGGATGAGCATCTCCAGTCTTTGGAATATCACCAGTATCTGCATAGTCCCACAGAGGCAAACTGAATTCATCTTGATCATCTACATGATCCTTGCTTGGTTCATCATCATCAAGAAACTCTTTTGAACCTGCAAATCAAAAGAAGATGTACCTATAGAGATAGGCACATAGTTCATAGTATTGGTTAGAGTATCAAGATCAAACAGCCTTTCTGGACCAGTTCCTTTGACATTCACTTTGTTTTCCAGGAACTCAACATGCATATTCTCTTCAATCTTTTGGGTTCTTAAGTTGAATACTCAGAAAGCTTTATCGACCATTGAATACCTAACAAAATACCCTTCATCAGCTTTTCATCAAATTTGCCCAGATAATCAATGGTATTGAGAATTGTAACATGACATCCAAATGGTTTCATGAAGTCTAAAATAGGAGGTATTCCTCTAAAAAGCTCATAAGGTGTCTTGTTCTTTGTTTTTACCACCAAAACCCTGTTTTGCACATAACATGCACGGTGTAACTTTGCTTATTAAAAAGTGATTGGCAATTTAGAATCTGCCAACATGGTTCTAGCAGCCTCAATAAGTGTCCTGTTTCTCCTTTCAGCAACGCCATTTTGTTGAGGAGTTCTAGCAACACTAAATTCTCTTTAAATACCTTTATCTCTGCAAAAATCATCCATAACTCTATTCTTAAATTCTGTCCCATTGTCACACCTGATGATTTTCACTTTCAAATTATATGCACTACAACAAAAGTGGCTTTTTAGGACCCTTTGTGTGGGACGGTATGATAATGGAGTCCTAAAAGCATTTAATAGGACATATGCGCGTTTAGGGTCCTTTTTAAATATTTGCTACTTAGGCGATGTCCTAAAAAGGTATATAATAGGATGGTCGATGATTTGGGGTCGTATTATCATATAACTTAAAATGACACTTAAAATATGGATCCTAATAAATTACCTTTATAAGGCGTTTATTCATTATGGTTGTATTATAATAAACCATAATAGGACACTTGAGTTTTGAGTCATAAGACATCAGTTAGTTAAAACGCTTATTCACAAAAGTTTTATTATAGCAAAATTTAATAGGACCTTTGACACGTGGGTATTATAACGTTAACCTTTATAGGACGCTTATGTACAATGGTTTTATAACATCATTTTTAAAGCGATTATTTGCAAAATTTTTATTATAACAAAACTTAATAGGACCCTTAAAGGATGCATATTAATTATGGTTTTATTACAATACACCATAATAGGACACTTGATATATAAGTCATAAAACATTAATTATTTAAGCGCTTATTCGCAAAGTATTATTAAAACATAACTTAATATGACATTTGACACTTGGGTCCCATAGATTGATACACCATCATAAGACACTTGATATTTGAGTCATAAAACATCGGTTTTATGGAACACTTATTCGCAAATGTTTTTTTTATAAGAAAAGTGAATAGGACCCTTGACAATAGCGTCTTATAACGTTAACCTTTATAGAACGCTTATTCATAATGGTTTGTTTATGATACACCACAATATGGCACATCTTTTTAGAGTCGTAAAACATCCGCTTTTTATAACGCTTATTCAGTTTTATAGAACGCTTAATTGCAAAAGTTTTATTTGAAAAAAAATTAACAGGACCCTTGACAACTGTGTCTTTTAACATTAACCTTTATATCGTAATATTTAGTTGATGTTTTATTCATATCGTAATAATAGAGTGTGCATGGTGAAAATAGCGTCCTATCATATGACTTGTCCGGACTTTGAAATTGTCCTATTAAACTTATTAACCGTCCTAACAATTAACTTAACATTGTAAAAGTGTCCTAATATGTTGTTATTAGGACGTTATTTAGGTTGTTAATAGACATTTTATACGACCAAAAAATTGGTTTCATAATCTTCTTTGAGATATTAGAACTCTTTTCTTGGTGCTAAAATAGCTATAATGTTATATGATAAGCGTCCTAACAATTATCTTTTAAATGCGGCTTGTATGTGTATCAAAATATTAAAATTAGGTAATAACGTTTTACAACATTGTAAAAGTGTCCTAATATGTTGTTATTAGGACGTTATTTGGTTGTTCATAGACATATTATGCGACCATAAATTTGGTTTCATAATCGTATTTGGGATATTAGGACCCTTTTCTTGGTGTTAAAGTAACTATAATGGTATACTGATAACCCGTCTAAGAATTAACATTCAAGGACGCTTGTATGTGTATCAAAAGATTAAAAGTAGGTTACCACATGTTAGAACATTGGAAAAGTGTCCTAATATGTTTTTATTAGGACGTTATTTGTGTTGTTCATAGACCTAAAATGCGACCATAAAATTGGTATTATAATCTTATTTGAGTTATTAGTACCATTTTCTTGGTTGCTAAAATAGCTATGATGTTACATCATAAGCGTCCTAACAATACTTTTAAGGGCGTTTTTATGTGTCTCAAAAGATTAAAAGTAGGTAATCACATGTTAAAACATTGTAAAAGTGTCCTAATATGGTTTTATTAGGACGCTATTTGTGTTGTTCATAGACATATAATCCGACCATAAAATTGGTTTCATAAGGGTTAGGACGCTCTGGACCTATTACAACCGCCTTACATGAAACGCTTTCATCCTTGGTCCAATTAAATGAAAGGTCCTAAAAAGTACCATTTTATGACGCTTATGGGGGTCCTAAAAAGCCACTTTTCTTGTAGTGATTGGTTTTCCACTTCTGTGATAAAGGTCTTAAGAATTCTAGTTGTTTCATCCGTTGTATTAAGAAAGAAAACCCATGTAAACCTGCTAAAATCATCAGTCACTACAAGACAGTATTTCTTGAGATTCAAGCTGCTCACAGATGTAGGACCAACTAAGTCCATATGTAATATTTGAAGTGGGTGAGCAATAGAGTTAACCAGCTTTGACCTGCAAGAAGCTCTGTGTTGTTTGCCTTTAAGACAAGCCACACATGTTTGATCATTTTCAAATCTTTTCTGAGGTAAACCTCTCACCAAACCATCTTTGACAATCTTATTAATGGTTTTGAAGTTAACATGACCAAGTCTTCTATGCCATAACATGGATTCATCCACTGTGTCCTTTGAAACCGAGCAAGCATAATCATCTTTAGCAACAATGTTGTTCATATCAAAGCTATATAGATTGCCTTTTCTAGGAATTTTAAGAAGAATATGACTTTCATCAGGCATCTTAAAATCCTTAGAAAGAACAAAGCACATATCTTTGGTAAAAAGAACATTGTTCATCTTGTCACACATTTGTGACACACTAAAAAGATTATACTTAAGCTCTTTTACATAGTACACGGGTTCAAAGTCCAAGTTACCAGTTTTGATAACTACTTTACCAACAAGTTTTCCATTAACTCCACCTCCAAAGTGACATATCTTCCATCATAATGTTCAAAATCCGAAAGATATGACTTGTTTCCAAATCATGTGCCTTGAACACCCACTATCTCAGTATATCCTTGATCGGATCTTTTGTCTTTGGATATTCCTGCATAAAAGAAAGGGTTAGTTTCGGGGACCCAAGCCATGATTGACTTGGATCCTTCGTATCAATATAGTTAATCTATCAAAGGTCATTGATACACCATTGGGATTGGTTGTAGAGGTAGTTCCTTTAGGTTTCCATTCCCAACGCGTCTGAGGCCTTCACAAAGCATTGCCCATGTCCCCCTTTTTCTTGTTTACAACCTTGCAGTGGAAACTTTTGAATGAGCAGATGGAAACGCTGGTTTAGATTTAGGTACCCACTGTTGGTTATAATGAACTTTTTTAGTTTGAAAAGTTCCTTTCCCTGTTGTGCAAGATTTTGCAAAAGTTGTTTTGACTTTGCACTTTTAACAGTGACTTAGGGTGAGCAAGAGCACGCTTAACAGTTTTTGCAGCAAGGTTTTGAGGCCACTTCTTAGTTGAACTGCTCTTGGGACCATTTTGCAGTGTGAATTAGGGTGTACTATATTTTGAAACCTGTTAGACTCCACCCTTTTATTCCCATGGACTTCCCTTCTCCCAAAATGATAGTCACATTTAGCATGAAAATGATAAAAACTACCACAGATATAGCATGCCTTATTGTACATCACAAAGTCACTACCTAGTTGTTGAGATTTAACATTATTCCAACTCCTTTGGTTACCCCTAGGAGCTGGTGACGTTTTCCTATACATCTCAGCATACTTAACAGTTTGTCTAGGTTTATTAGCTTGTCTCCTAGGTTCCTCTGTAATACAGATAACAACTTTTTGGATAGAAGCCTCTTCATTCTTTTAACATTCTCATCTACAATGATGAGTCACTAGCACTCTCAAAAACATCGCTTGCTTAACTTGTTCCTCAATTTTCACAAATGTGTTCTTTAGAGGACCATATTCACGTTCAAGATCCTAAAACTCTTCTAAGCCTGTATGAGCTAAATCTATACCTGGAGGTGATGGAACACCTCTGAATGGTGGGGAGTTGTGTTGTAACCCATACCAGACTTAACTTTACTTTGTATTTGTGCATTCCAAATTTTATCAATTGACTTAGGTACATGATGATAACATGTGTTTAAAGTTAAATTGACATTTTCATTTTTCTTTTTAAGTTTTTCAAACTCTTCTTGGTATGCTACATTCACAACTGTTGTATGTTCTACCTCTCTTTTAAGAAGAATCATGTCATCATTATATTTTTACTCATTTGCTCTATAGTGCTCAAGTTGGTTTTCTAATCAAGATAGCTCTCCTAAGATTTGACATGATAATTAGCAAAGTGTACAACTCTTGTCTTTCAATAGAATATAGATCATTAAGTCTTTCAACTTCCCTAGCAACTCTACAAGTTTTAGAACAACTTTCAAAATTTTGTACCTCAGAGTCAGAGAAAGCCATGAGAGCATGTTCTGTAGCAATGAAGGCACCATCTGAAGCTTGTTCCTCTTGTTCATCAGCCATGAAACTCCAATCATAGCTAACACCATCAATAGCCAACATTTACTTTGGTTCCTCCACAGTTGGTTCCTTCTTTTGCTTGTACCAAGTAGACCTGGTGTCCTTGGTCTTTTGTCTTCTACATTCTCTAGCAAAGTACCCCAACTTGTGGCGCTTAAAACACTCCACTTTCTTCTTATCAAAGCCCTAGCTTTCACCACCATTGATGTGAATAGGCTTGCCAGTCTTCTTGTAGAATTTCCTATCCCTCATGCTAAGAAGAGCTATTTGCCATTTTATATCCATCTCCTCCAAGTCATCTTCATCTATTTGCTCTATGTCTTCATGAGTTAATATAGAGCCATTAACTTGAGTGGAGATAAAAGCATAAAAGGTAGGATCTCCAATACTAGCAACCTTCTTCTTGAACTCAAGAAGGTGGTAACACTAACATTACCGGGGCAAGCCTAGAACCAAAGGCGGGAAATATCATCATCACTTTCATCTTCAGAATCATCACTATCAACAGAGGTTGACATCAAAGCAAAGCTGCTTGAGCTTGTACTCGAGTTTCCGCCTTTCTTCGTCTTTGTTCAATGAGTTTAAAGTTGTTGTAAAGATCATTGAGCTTCATTGTTTCAATATTTGCTTTGTTTTCCCAGGTGTAACATTAGTTTGAACTCTAAAGGCAAACTTCTTAGAAACTTCAAATTGAGGTCTTCCTTTTCTACCTCAATGCCAAACACATTAATTGTGTAACAATCTTAGAAGTTTGGTGAAGATGCTATCAAGTGAGTCATTGCTTGAAGCGGAGAAGTTTTCATAACTTTGCTTTAACAATGTCTTTTGTGTCTTCTTTGTAGCATCATTACCACCAAACACTGAGCAAATCTCTTCAAAAGTTCTTTAGCAAATCTTGAACTTGCTAAACGTTATGATCTGGTCTCTAGGAAGAGTCATCAGCAAAAAACTTCTAGCCTTAAGATCATTCTTCATTAGTGCTTTTTCAACACTAGATTCAGCAGTACGAAACTGTCACCACATCTGTGTCACCAACCTTTACAGATCTTCGACACGCACTTGAAAGAATCACCAGTTTGGATGATCTCCCAAAGAGCATAGTCCTATATGAGGAAGTATTGCTCAATCAAGTATCCTCCACATCTCAATCTCATTAAGTTTGAGCTTAGGTAGCCTTGGTGTAGAAGAGTTGGACTAGTTGTTTTCCATCTCCATTGAATTGAGTGAGTAGGTTAAGCTTATTCCTTGGATCTTCTAAAACAAAATATCGTAACCTTCGCTCACGATACCACTTGATGGATCTGGACACACCTTGTGTCAATGATATTTTGTATAATATTAATAAGCACGCGGAATTTACTTAGTAATACTTAGAAGACGGATTGTATGATGTAATGTAAGTAAACACAGATTAAACACAAAACTTAAGCTCCAATATTATTAATGAATAATACGAGTGATCTTGCTTATCACTAGGGTTACACCTTGAAGCCTTTGTGAATAATACGTATTTATGTATTCTAATAATAATTGTAAGTTCCTAAAACAATGACATAGGACCTCCTTTTATAGCACAAGGAGTCCTTTACAAGATAAGTATAAAACTAACATAATAGAATATATACGAGATCTTTTCTATACTTAACTAAACACGTTTTCCTAATAGCAGTGGTAATAATGTACCAGCAGTGGTAATAACGTTTCCACTGCTAGTTTAATCCAAGCAGTGTCTTCCAATGCTATCAGTGGTAACTGATTATTCCCAACACATTTAATTAACTTTGTTAAGATTTAGAAAATCCGGTAGTTAAAGAGTCGGTCACCTCAAGTATATGTATTCGTTAGAAAGCTCGTAGTCATAGTCATTTAGTGTTAGTAAGTAATTTGTTATCTAACACCGTGGAGGACGGACGGGTCTTTACCCATTGTATGCCTGATCCACAGCCCGTAGGAGGTGTGTCATGTAAGAACCTATAAATACCCTTTGCCTAGCAAGGAAAAGGGTTGGAGCTTTCATAATTCATTTTTCTTTGTCTCACTAAAGTTCCCAACTCTCTTCCACTTTCTCTCTTTAAACTTCATACCATACGCCCCATAAGTTGATTGTTTGTATGATTGTGAAAACCAATATGTTACATTTGGTGTCAAGAGCCATGGTTTGATCATTCATCTTTCATGTTCTTGGATTTCTAGTGGTTTTCATAAGGTTTTTGGGTTTTAATGAGTTTAGAGTAGTTTTCACCATTTGGATCATTTCTACTGTTAAAGTTTGAATTTTGATAGTACTTTTGTGTTTAGATTCATTATAAGTGTTTAGGTTTTGGTTTGAAAGGCTTGAATCATCGTGGTTGGACTATTTTTAGATTGAAAAGTTTAGTTTTTGAATGTTTCTATGAAGCGGTTTGTCCCTCGAATGGTATTTCTTTGAGCGGTTTATCTAGCAAATCAAGCGATTTGTCTCTCGGGTGAAAGCTTTTTGAAGCGGTTTGTCAGTATTTTTATGCGGTTTGTCCTATTTTCGTGAAGCGGTTTGTCAAAGAAGCGGTTTGTCTATTAAAACAAAACGACAAGAAAGGACAAAGTAGTGGAAGTAGTGGGTGTACTTGTGTACTAAGCGATTTGTCAATTTAAGTGGTTTGTGCGTAAAGCGTTTTGTCTGTTAAGCATTTTGTCAACTTAAGCGATTTGTCTCTTAAGCGATTTGTCAAGTAAGCGATTTGATACTTAAGCGTTTTGACACTTAAGCGATTTGTCAAGTAAGCGATATGAGTAGGAAGCGATTTGACAAGAAGCGATTGGTCAACTATGCGACTTGACTGAATCGGTTTGTCAAGGGTGCGATTTGTCTATTGAGACTTGTCATTTCTTCGTGTTATGTTTTACGGTTTTCTCTTGATTTAGTAAAATCCCGTGAAAGAATCTATTTTCCGGTTTAATCAAAGAGTAGTAAAATCCCGTGGAATCAGTAATCATGTCTACGATCACTTCTTCCATTGCTGATGACGTTCAAGCTGCAGGATCCGATACTCGTACTCCCATGCTGGATAGAACCGACTATGACTCTTAGGCTCAAAGAATCAGACTGTATTGATTAGGAAAGGAAAATGGGGTTCACATCCTTAAGTCAATTGATGAAGGACCATATCAAATTGAAACTACCAGAGATATCCTTGAAACCGCCGATGGTTCAAATTGTATTGGGATTGGATTAACCAAAGATGTATGATGAGCTTGATGATAAGGAGAAGAAGAGATACGATGCGCACATCGAGCTTCAAACATTATACTTCAGGGTTTACCTAAGGACATTTACAAGTTGATCAATCACAACACTGGCTAAGGCGCTGGGATAATGTTAATATGCTTCTCAAAAGTGGTGCGAACTGACTAAGGAAGATAGGAGTCTCACCGTATGATGACTTTGAGAACTTTAAAATGACACCAGGGGAAAGTGTTACTGAATATTATGTGAGATTCCACAAGCTTGTGAATGATATGAGGAATATCAAAATGACAATGCCAAATATCCATCTAAACTCAAAGTTTGTGAACAACATGAATCCGGAATGGCACAAATTTGTCATTGCATTCAAACTAAACAAAGGATTGAGGATCACCAATTACGAGCAATTGTATGCTTATTTGCTCCAAAATGAGAAGCATGCTGCATTTGAACGAATGATCATGGAAAAGTTCAATACCAATGCTGGAGATGCAAGTTCTTCAAATGGTTCCACTGAATTCTACACAAATGTGGGAATTACTACCAAAGCATGACAAGTCATACCTACTGGGGATGGTAATCACAAACTCATTCCGGATCCAGGATATAAGCCTTCAGACTCATTCATGGAACAGCTTGTCAATCAACTGGCTCTAATGGTTAAGCAAAACCTGAACTTTACCCCACACACCAACAATCATCTCAGAACCGCATCTAACCTTCACAATCATGCCACGGTTAAAGATGGAAAGGTAGTGGTGCAGAACGTGCAAGGAAGACAGAATACATACCTTCCACACATTGAACAAGGGAATGCTGGAGCTGGTTATGGGAATGCTGGTTTAGGTGGAGGATATGTGGGTAATCAGAATCGTGGAAGGAACATGGCTCAGGGTCAAGGAAAGCCAATCAAGTGCTAGAACTGTGGTGGAGAAGGACACATCGCAAGGAACTGCACTCTTCCAAAACGTCGAGAAAATGCATAGTACTTCAGGGACAAAATGCTACTGGTGCAAGCTCAAGACAATGGAGTTGTGTTGAATGAGGAAGAATTGGTATTCCTCACCGAGGGTAATGCCAAAACTTATGATGCTCGATGTGGATGAACGTACCAGGTCAGGTATAGGTCAAATTTTAAAAATCCCAATGCATTTCAAGTTGCAGACTGTGATGTATTTGACTCGGATGTTGATGATGAACCAACTGCACAGACCATCTTTATGCCTAGTATCTCACCAATGGTCTCTCCAAAGGCTCTTTCACAACAACAGACCAGTCCCTCCAAGGAATCCATCATATCAGAGGTATTAAAACTATACAATGAGGTTGACGTGCAAAAGATACATGAGAAAGTACAATCAACTAAAATTATTGAATAAGATATTGAAAATATGGGTAATAGCAATGTTGTCCCATATAATCAATATGTGAAGCAAGATGAAAGTGAAATTGTACCTAGTGATGTATCTTCTGTAGTCAATGATGACTATATTTTTTATGAATACACTGAATGTGCTCCTGATGATTCCATAATCTCTGAATTAAATGCCTATAAGGAACAAGTTGCCATATATGAACAAATAAGCTAAGTTTGAACTAACTACCCGTGGCGGAGATGGATAACCAAATACGTATACTTATTAGAAAAAATAATTTTAGGGGAGAAATTTTGAAACAAGAGTTAAACTCCTTACATGAAAAGCTTAATAAAACTGTTAAGCAAAAGCAAGAACTTCAAGAAAATGTAAAAGTGCTTAAACAGGAATTTAATACTAAGGAATCAAAACTTTTAAATGACTTTTCCAACCTAAAAACTTTGAAAAACAAACTTGAAAACAAGTTGTACGTACAAGAGAACACCAATCAGACTACCCACTTAATCAATAAGCATAAAGTGTTAAGCGATGAGCACAATACCAATCTTGTATAGGAACCCAATCCTGAGGTTGGTAAGAAAGCAAAAGCTGCTCAAAAGGTAATCTATGATGGCAATGAGATTCATAAGCCTAGAAAAAAGTATACATGTGTTGAGTGCACTGAGGAGGATAGAGAATTAGAAGATGCCACTAGAGAGAAATTGGATAAGAAACTAAAAGATCCATGGTGCATAAAGTATAATATCACATTTAAAACACCAAATTATGCTAAGGAAAATTGGATTGCCTTTAATAAGTTTAGACCTCAGACCCAGCTAACCCATGAGCAAGTGTTCTGGAAGAAAGATATGGATAAGCAAAAAGCTGATAATCTTGTTGAAAAGAATCCCCCTTGTAGGAAATTTCCTCCAGCCACTGTGTATCCTCCAAATACACCAATGCAATTAGTGCCTAGAACTCTTCCCACACAAAGCAAAACCTTAGTCAGCTTATATGTAGTTTACCAACTGTTTGTTGACTTTGAGAAAACTTGTAAGAAGAGAATCACTCCAACAGGAATTATGAAGGGAAAGGCGATTTGAGCAAACTAAAGAATGTTACTTAACTGAGGTCATGCCTTTCTTTAAACAACTAAAAGGACAATTTGAGTCTCTCCAAAAGGCCATAGATACCGAGGTTAAAGACATGAAAAGAATGTTTAATGATATGGAAATTGATGTCAAAGATTATGAATGTGAGCTTAAAAGTAATGAGATTGAGAGGAATAATCTTGTATCTTAAATGATAACTTGATTTCTAGATGTGTTGCTCAGGATGTGTTCTACACTGTTACAAATTATTCTATTACTGCTTCTCAATTTTATGAATTATCTTTTGCTTTGAAAGTTTCCCATGATCGTGTCATTGAGCTTGAGACCAAAAATTCAAAATTGAATGAGAAAATAGAACGGGATGATCATGATAACTTGGTCAAAAAAATTTCTAAATTGGAAGTTGAACATCTTGCTTTGCAAATAAAATATCAACATCTCAAAGAAAATGTTAAAACCTCAAATGCCAAGACATCTTTGGATGCTCCTGAGTTTGATGCAGTTTTTGAAATTAGCAAACGTGATGAACAGATTCGAGCTCATTGTAACACGATCAAAAGATTGAAAACCCAAATTTCACAATTAAAGAGTGAAAAGGATGATGAGACTGGCTCCCAAATGCCTCCTCCTTTAGATTCTCAGAATTCTCAAAACTTTCATCTTCAAAACATCATTAATGCGTTACAACAGGAAAATGAGGCTTTTCAAGCAGAAAATGAAAAAGTTAAACAACATTTCAAAGAGTTATATGAATCAATTAAGGTCACTCGTGACAAAAACAAAGGAAAGATAACTTCTTTGCAAAATGAAATTGAGAATCTAAGGAGTCGGGTAAAAGGGAAAATGCCAATCACCAGTGGTGAGGATATTGCACCAAAGGTGTCTGCTTGTACTAAATATGCTATGTCTGTGAAGTATATTCCCCCTCATCTTAGAAACAATGAACTAGCATGTCAAACATACTTTTCGTACCTTAAGGATAGTTTAGAATGTCTTCGTAAGATTGTTGAAGAGGACAAGATAGAGAAACCACTTGATAATGCGATTGGGCATGCATGCTTATATGCCAAACGATCTCAAGAACTTTTAGAATGCTTAATAGCAATATATCCTAAATATGGTACTAGGAAAAATATTGTTATTGTGCCTTGTTCTATGCCTAAAGTCAAGCATGTGACCTTTGATTTACCTCCTAGGATCATAGATCCCAGCAGTTCTAGACCAGGAATGCAGAAAGTAGTTAAACCAACTAATTTTCCCATCGTTCCTTCTACAGGAGTAATCAGTGACACTATGGCAAGCGGGTCAAAGCCTCCAGGCAATACAAAGCATGATAGGACCTCGCGAGCCAAGAGTGATCAAGGCAAGAAAGTAGAAGACCACACTAGGAACAATAAGTTTGAGTTGAATAAGATGAATCGTGTTGATTCTGGTATTAGCTATAAGCGTACTGTAATTAATTTGAATTCTGCTACTATTTGCAAAAGATGTAATGAATGTTTAGTTTCTGGTATTTATCATGAATGTGCTGTGAATGAGTTGATTAATGCTGTGAAATCCCCAGTCAATAATGTAAGAAATGCTAAACAGATTAAGGATGTCAGAAATCCATTTTGGAAAAAGGTTAGAAATTATTGGAAACCCACAGGAAGAAAGTTTAATAATGTGGGTTATTAATGGAAAGCCATTGGTCGCATATTCAAAGTTAATGAATTCTGTCCTAATAGGAATAGATCTATGCCCACTAAGGAATGGAAACCAACTGGTAGGATCATCCCCTTAAGAAGTTGTCATACTACACATAGGCCAAGTGATACTACTAATCTTGCATCCACCCCTAATGATGTCATTGCTTCTATTTCTGATGTGGGTGTTCCAATCTCAATTACTAACCAAGTGGAACCCATTCTCGCATGGGGATCCAAATTATCTAGTTATCCATATTTGTCTGTATTCAACTGCAGGTCGTATAAATCGTTCTGTGGTATTTGGACTCAGGTTGTTCAAAGCATATGACTGGAGATCGCTCGCGGCTCATGAACTTCGTGAGTAAATTCATCGGGACTGTTAGATTTGGGAACGACCACTTTGGAGCAATTATGGGTTACGAAGATTATGTTTTTGGTGACAGTGTAATTTCCAGGGTTTATTATGTTGAAGGTCTTGGTCATAATTTGTTCTCTGTTGGTCAATTCTGTGATTCTGATCTAGAAGTGGACTTTAGAAAACATACTTGATTCATTAGAGAACTAGATGGTGTTGAACTTTTAAAGGAAACACGTGGAACTAATCTTTACACCATCTCTATCGAAGACATGATGAAGTCTTCTCCTATCTGCTTGTTGTCAAAGGCTTCGAAAACAAAGTCATGGTTATGGCATCGACGTCTCAATCACTTGAACTTCGGCACCATAAATGATCTTTCTAGAAAGGACCTCGTAAGAGGCTTGCCCAGATTAAAATATGAAAAATATCATCTTTGTTCAGCATGCCAATTGGGAAAAAGCAAGAAATACACCCATAAATCCAAACCTGCAAACTCAGTTATAGAAGTTCTTCATACTCTTCATATGGATTTGTGCGGACCCGTGAGAGTGCAAACCATAAACGGGAAGAAATATGTGCTAGTAGTAGTTGATGACTATTCTCGGTTTACTTGGGTTAAGTTTTTGAGGTCAAAGGATGAAACTCCAGATGTTATCATCAAACTTATTAAACAGCTGCAGGTTCATCTCAATAAAACGGTCAGGATTATCCGAACAGACAATGGAACTGATTTTGTAAACAAAGAACTAAGTTAGTTTTACGAAAGCATTGGAATCATTCATCAAAGAAGTGTTCCACGTACTCCTCAATAGAACGGTGTAGTTGAAAGACGAAATCAGACTCTTGTCGAAGCTGCAAGGACTATGCTGATCTACTCAAAGGTTCCAATGTTTCTCTGGGTGGAAGCCATTGCCACATCATGCTACACCCAAAACCGCTCCCTTATTCACACCACTCATGGAAAAACTCCTTACGAACTTGTCCACAACCGAAAACCAGATCTTTCCTTCCTTCCTGTATTCGATGCATTATGCTATCCAACGAATGATGGTCAAGATTTAGGAAAGTCAATAGCTAAGGCGGACATTGGATTTTTCGTTGGTTATGCACTAAACCGGAAGGGTTACCGAATCTACAATAAAAGAACCCGAGATATCATGGAAACTATTCACGTCACGTTCGATGAGCGGTCTGAGCAAATGGCTCCTGGACAATCTAGTTCTGGACCCGCATCTCAACATTTATCAAGTAGTCCTATTAGTTCTTCTCTTGTACAGAACCCCTCACCTGCAGTTTCATATGTACCTCCATCGGGAGAAGATTTGAAGAAACTGTTTGATCCGATGTTTGATGAATACTATGAACCTCTTGATAATGATCATTCTACACCATCAACCGTGGTGGCTCCTAATCCAATCAACGCAGATAACCCATCTGTTTCTGTGTCTCTATCTCAAGAAGCGCCCGTTGCAGATCACTCATCATCATCCTCAAATCATCAATCCTCGAGTGTACATCATGGAAATGTTTCTGGCTATTTTGATGGAGATAACCCTTTTGCCACTCACGAAGATGCACCGTTTGAAAATATATTTGCCCCTGAACCAACACCTGAATCATCTTCATCAGAGGATCCAAATTCTGCTACATCAGTTCCTCATCACCAACCACATGAACATCTTAGAAAATGGACACATGATCATCCATTGGACAACATTATTAGGAACCCGTCTCGCTCGGTATCCACTCGTAAACAACTTGCCATAGATGCCTTATGGTGCTTCTTCATTTCAGTATTATCAAAGATCGAACCTAAAGATGTCAAAACAGCAATGTCTGAGGATAGCTGGTTTAGTGCTATGCAAGAAGAAATCCATGAGTTTGATCATCTTGATGTAAAGGAATTAGTACCTGCTCCAGATTATGCTATGATCATTGCTCTCAAGTGGATCTTTAAAGTAAAGCTTGATGAGCACGGTGATGTTCTGAATAACAAGACAAGACTTGTGGCTAAAGGATACATACAAAAGGAGGGTATTGACTTTGAGGAATCATTTGCTCCGGTTGCAAGAACTGAGGCTATCTGAATCCTCTTGGCTAATACTGCTAGCAAGAACTTGGTGGTTTATCAGATGGATGTAAAGTTGCATTTCTGAATGGAGGTCTCAAGGAAGTAGTCTACGTCAGCCAACCCGAAGGTTTTGTGAATCCAGAGCATCCTATCCACGTCTACCGCTTGAAGAAGGCCCTCTACGGTTTGAAGAAAGCTCCAAGGGCATGGTATGATACACTGTCAAAGTTTCTATTGACTAATGGATTCAGCAAAGGAGCAGTTCATCCCACATTGTTCACCAGAAAGTTAGGCAAACACTTAATTCATGTTCAAATTTATGTTGACGATATTATTTTTTCCTCGACCGACCCTAATGAATATGACCGATTTTCAAAGGAGATGGGCTCCAAATTTCAAATGTCTATGATGGGACAAATGTCATTTTTCTTGGGATTACAAATTTCACAAAGTCTCGGAGGCATTTTTATTAATCAATCTAAATATGCAAATGAAATTTTAAAGAAATTTGGATTTGATTCTTGTGACCCTGTTGACACTCCCATTGTGGAGCGCACAAAACTGGATGAGGACCACTCAGGGATCATGGTTTATCAAATGAAATATCGAAGTATTATTGGATCCCTGATGTACCTCACAGCCAGTAGACCTGATATTCTGTTCGCTGTATGCATGTGTGCTAGATACTAGGCTAAGCCTACCAAAAAGCACCTTGAAGCGGTTAAACGGGTCTTTCGGTATCTCCAAGGAACCATCAACATGGGACTTTGGTATCCGAAGGACACCGATATGTCACTAACAACATATGCAAATGCAGACAATGCAGGGTATCAAGATACACGTCGAAGTACATCAGGTGGTGCTCAATTCTTGGGAGATAAGTTAGTAAGCTGGTCTTCAAATAAACAAATGAGTACGTCTATATCCTCTAAAGAGGCTGAATACATAGCCATGTCATCTTGTTGTGCTCAAATCCTATGGATGAGATCCCAATTATCTGACTATGGCTTTGTATTCAACAAAGTTCCTCTGTACTGTGATAACAGAAGTGCCATTGCTCTCTACTGCAACAATGTTCAAGACTCAAGAACAAAGCACATTGACATTCGACATCACTTCATCAGGGAACAAGTGGAGAAAGGTATGGTTGAACTATACTTTGTAAGGACTGAATATCAGCTGGCAGACATCTTCACTAAAGCTCTTCCTAGAGAACGTTTTGAGTTTATTCTTCCACGACTCGGGCTAAAGAGTCTACAACCTAAGACACTCAAACGTCTTCAAGAGAAATAAGAGGGGTAAAGTTATCTCTTCATCTATTCTTTGTAAATATTTTTATCAAAAAGCGAAATACAAAATTATAAAACCAACAAAAAGAAAATAGAAAAATATAAAATTTCAAAACCCACAAAAATCAGAAAATTTTGAAAAATTCCAAAAATATTGTTTTTCTTATTTCATGTTATCTGGTTTCGATAACATCTACGAACTTAGATGTGTCATTCAAAGAATTGCACGGGTCTTTAGATGAAGTTCGATCAGTTGAAATATACTTTATTTCCTTAAAAAAATGCTTAATTTTAAAAAAAAAAAAAATGAGATGGAGAAAAATGAAGGTTTATTGTCATTTCAGGCAGTAACCCATTTTTTAAAAGAAAGAACAGAGCCATGCTTAATCTTGTTTTTGAAACCTCATGCTCTGATTCTAAAAACAAAAATTCATAAGGAAAATGTGTCGCCAAAAAGACAAATGTTTCCTAACAAATATTTTTCCTTCTAAATATTCTTCTAAAAAATATTTGTCATCTAATGAAAACAAAATTGTTTTGAAAATAACTCGGACTTTATTTTGAAAATCATCTAGACTCATCATTTGTCAAAATCTCTATCACTCAATCAACAACTTTGGTCATTGATTGAGGGGGAGGATGATTTCAATCAAAACAAAAAGGTTATTTTTCAAACAATTAGCATGTAAACGAACAAGATCTACATTTGGATAATCAAAAAGAACATTTTTTGTACAATTGGATCGAGACCAAGACTTATGCTGTGTTTTCATAAGATACCTAAGCATGTTTGTACAATGAAGTTTAAAGTCTCAAAATATGTTCCTTATCAGTTAAATGTTTTAAAAGCAAGTCACACTTTCTCCTCAAAAAGCTTTCAAAAATAATTTAAATCAATTGAGATCACAAATCTTAAAGGGTTTGAAAATTGTGATCGGAGGAGAATTTGTGATTTAAATTGGTTTTAAACTGATAATTCGATAAGTGGTTTTAGAAATATAATATCAAGCTTTCCTCCCTACATGTGCCAAACGATTTCAAAATGTTGGAATCACTCCTAAACCTTAATCAAGTGTTAGTGATTCACATGTAATAGTTAGCTTAATTATGGCCTTTATGTTTGTTATTAGCCTTAGGCTTATGTAGAAGGCCCATAAGCCTAGGCCTAGTCCAATAAGGAAAAGGATGGTAACTAGGAGTGTTGCCCTAGCTTCCCTCCTATAAATACTCTTGTATAACCCTCACTTGAGGGTTGGTTGTTCAATTTATTTCCTTTCACACATTTCCTATGCATAACCGTATAAGTATATCGTGTGTGTGTGTTTGGTTTATTGTTCAATCGCCTTTATCTCCTTCTATTAAGCTTGTGTTGTAAATCTAGTGACCTAACATTGGTATCAATCGCCTAAATAGTTGGGTGACGTATTGTTTCTTGAAGTGGGTTTTGGTCCTACACGTTAACATAGTGCGTGGTTTGATACTTTGGTTCGCTTAAAACACAATTTTACACGTTTGAATCAAAGATTCTTGTACTTTCAATGTTTTAAGGTGTTAAAATAACTGTTTTTGGCAAAAGTTTCAAACTTTACGCGTGGTAAACGTTTTTTGAGCTTGGTTTTTAACGAGTGTTTCTGTCACGATAACTGTTTTAGACACCTTGGATCATCAAGTTTCACACTTTTGTGTTATTTTGGTGATATTGAAGCTATCTCATCACAAAAATCTGGTTTAGAAACATCTTTGGGTAAAAGTCACTTTACGAGTAGTCCTACGCGTAAGTGAAACCCTAAACTTACGCGTAACTCACTCCTTGGTTTGATCTTCAGTTTCGTGGTTTACTCCGTGTTTTCTTGCTTGGATAAGCCTGAAAATACGTCGACTTGGGATATCTTTTGCACTGTGATAGTGTAAAAGATCACTTTGGCTAAAAACCCTAAACTTACGCATAAGCATAAAGCTTACGCGTAGAAATCCTACGCATAAGATTTATCTTACGCCTAAGCCTAGTCTTACGCATAAGGTAATCCTACGCATACGTTTCTACGCCTAACTTTGTGTCTACGCATAACTTTAGTGTCTTTTCCCTACTTACGCGTAAGCTAAATCTACGCGTAACTCTTGATTGTTACGCGTAACTTTGGTGTTTTTACGCATAAGTCCTACTTGGTTTATTGTGATTTCTACGCTTAAGGATACTTCATCAACAAAGGTTCATTCGACTACAAAGATCCATTTTTACCAACACAAGTTTTCAACATGTCACAACCACCATACTCTAACTATTTCCCTTACACTTATTCTCAACGACAACAACAACTAAGTCCACAACATCAACAATGGAATCAACAACAAGCAATTTATCAACAACAATTTAATCAACAACATACTCCACAACTTGCTGCAAATCCACAACCTCAAATGGTTCAACCACCACCAAGTCTTCAAGTTTAACCCTACACAAACGAATTCAATCAACATCCATCAAGGAACACTATGAAGGAACCCACTTGGTTTGCAAAGATGTGTGAAGCTTTAAGCAGCCAACAATCAATTCATGAGGCTGGATCACTTGATAGACCTCCAATGCTCACTCCAGGAAACTACGATCAATGGGTGATAAGGTTATTTAGGTTTTGTGATCTGAAGAAGCCACATGGAAAGTTCTTAAAGAAGGTTATCTTGGAAGGTCCATTTTAGATGCCTACTGTCATTGTACCCGGCGATCCAAATGCTAATCCACCAAGAGATGAACAATCAAACATTGCTACTGTTGCCGACCTGAATGCAGAGGAACTTCTACACTATGAAGCTGATGAGCTTGCAATGCAATATATCCTCTTAGGATTACCTAACCCAATTCTTCGAAGTGTTGATGCTCAAAAGACTGCAAAGGCGATGTGGGAACATATTCATCTTCTTATGGAAGGATCTGCACTCAATCAGGAGGATATGGAATCCAAAATTTACTTGGCTTATGAACACTTCATGATTGAACCTGGAGAGACACTCGAGTCTTATCATCATCGATTCTCAGACATCATAAATGGTTTGGATAAACACAACATCATCATGCCAAGAATTGCAGTTAATACTAAGTTCCTGAGTAGTCTTGGTCCTGAATGGGAGAAGTATGTCATTTTCTCCGTCAAGCGAAGAACATGCATCATTCTACATACGGATTGTTGTATGATTACTTGAAGCCTCATGAAAAGGAAGTTGATAGAGAAAGGATTCTCCGTGCTCAAATTGCTTCAACGTTAAATCCAGAAAATCAACAACTTGCCTTGTATGCTCAAAACAGTTATCTTCCTCAACCAGCAACTCAACCAACTGCTACAATCACACCATATGATCCTTCACAGCAACAATCTCAACAAACTCAATTGGTTCCATACAACAACAACAGTGCTCAAGCACTTGTCAGTGAAGCTAATGAGGAATCTGATCCGTTCGAAGCATTGCAACAAGGATTTGTTATGATTGCTAATGCTTTTAGCCGTTATACCAACAAATCCAACAATCGTATTCGTTCCTCATCTAACACACGGAATCAAGCTGTTGTGAACAATGGATGAGTTGAAGTTCAGAATCGTGGTTATGGTCGTCAGATGGGCGGTGGTCAAGGGTTTAATGCTGTGGGTAGGAATAACAATAGAGCTCAAGTGGTGGAACAGGGAAATGCTCAGAATGGGTTGAATGGTCTTCGATGCTACAACTGCAATGAGAAGGGACACCTGGCTAATGCATGCCCAAAGCCGAGGACGAGGGGCAGTGCTTATCACAAAGAGGCTCTTCTTTTGGCTCTTAAGGATGAAGCTGGTGGAACTCTCACAGACAAAGAACAGAGCTTTATGGCAAATGCAGACTCAGATGATGATATGGAGGATTTGCAGGCCAATGCAGCTGTTATGTTGATGGCTAATATGCATGAGTTACACATGAGTGACACAGGCCCAGTGTATGACACTGATGGCTTGTCTCAGGTACCTGAACAAACCATATTCATCTCTGATCTAATATCTCCGCCAACATCTGAATCCGGCAAGGCTCAGAATGTTCAAAATGAGTCGTTCCATCACATCTCATTTCGACAATTTTCAACTAGACCCCGTAGTTATATTTGACGATCAAGATGACCAAATGGTTTCCCTTGATAATCAAATTGACTCCGTGGTTATACTTGAGGATCTCAGTAATGATCATGTGGTGACTCACGTTGAACACGCCGAACTTTTGCCTCATCCAGATTTTGCTCGTTTAATACAAGACCAACAAACCATAGTGGAAGAATGTCGTGCAATTAATCAGGACTTGAAAAGTAAAAATGCACTGTTAACCAAGGATTTTGAATGTTTACAAAAGCAACTCAACTTTTTCAAAACTCAAGAAAAACGTGAAAAAGGTTTTGAAGCAGCCTTTGCCAAATCTCATCAAAACGAAAAATATTTAGAGAGACAGATGCGTGATCTAGCCGCTTCGAAGAATGCTTTGTTGTATGAAATAGAACAACTGAAACATGAACATAAAAAGCAAATTAACGCTCTCACCTTGGAAATCAAAAAGCTAAGGCTGAGTTGTTAACTTGTCAAAAACAGTTCTCTGCATACAAAAAGCATTCAACGAAACGAATAGATGATCATCTTGAAGAAATCATCGGCTTGCAAAACAAACTTAAAGAGTTTAAAACTATTGTTTACAAACATGGTGAGTCGGTCACAGCTATTGAAAAGTTTACTTTAAAACCAAATCCAAATGGCTATGGACCAAATCTTGTTGATTACAAACCTAAGCTATCAACCAAATCATTCAAACCAAATCCTGAAGTTTCCAGTGCAGAATATAAAATTGATAACTCTGTTATGAGTGTTGTTGAATATCATCATCAAGAGGAATTAGATTCAGAAGACGAGAGTCGATCAAAATTAGAAAATGTTGTTTACAACAAACCTTTTAACTATTCAAAAGCGTCACTTTCGTCACACCAACGGATTCTTCTAACACACCAAGGATTATCATAAAACGTCTGAGTCTTCTAATGTTAATCCCAAACCAGATTATGCACAAACTTATGGTCCTTTACCTTCCATCAGTGAAGTAAACTCAAAACCTGAAAATCGCAAAATACTTAGATATTTTGACCTTTTCATGGCTGACCTCAAAACTTTACAACATGAGATAGAATATCACTCTGAAATCAAAGTTCAACACTTTCAATCGCCTCTAGCGCGAGAACAAAGAGATATTTTTCAGAAAAACCTTTTACCAAATGTTAAAAATTTGAAAAGTTGTGCATTGTCTTGGGAAAGGGACTTTCATAAGGAACTTGGATTGATGAAGGTCATTTTCGAGAAAACAGAAACATCTATTTCTAATACTAAACGTAAAAAGAAAATGTTGAGAAAAGATGTTGATCGACTCTTGGAAGATGTCATCTGTGTTGATGTCCATAATGCTGTGTTATTGAATTCTTTGTCATATGCATTTGATTATATCTCTGCTGATACTGTTGATTCTGTGGTAAATGTTGAGAACACTGATAATGTGCTTCAGATCGAGTCCTTAAAAGTTGAAAATAAACGATTGTCAAACGAACTTTCAAATGCAATACGTCGTCTTAATTGGTGTCAAAAAGATATTCACGATCAACAACTTGCTTTTCAACACAAAATCGCCTAGTTGCGTGCAAAATCTTCTGATCCTAAAATTGAGCAACTGGATGATCAAAACGTGTCTTTTAAGTGTCAAATCTCAAAATATGAACAAGAACTTGTAAAAGTTAAAAAGGAATATGGTGTCATATTTGATTTACTCAAACAGACTCGTGATGAAGCATCAAATGAACTTGATCATTATCTTGCACACACTAAAGAAGTTATGCATTTTGCTGGAAATATTCGGTCTGAAAATCAAGATCTGATTCACACTATCTTCAAGTTAAGAGAAATGTTAGGAAAGTATGAACAACTTCCGCCTACTGTGATTAAGAGAATAGCCCCAGTAACACTTAGTAATCATGAACCTAGATTCCCTACTGCCAAATCACAAGTTGCTAACGTGCTTCCTTCTACTGAAATAGGAATAGTTGCGTCTTTTCCAAACGTCCGCACTTCACAGCCTAGGAGCACTACATCGAAGAATAGGAAGTTGCGACCTAAGAAAAGATCAATAAGGAATGCTAAAGTAGAAGAACACCCTAGGACTATGAATAAGACTCATGTTGCTTCCACTATAGATATTTCGTCTGGCAAATGTAATAGAAATAGTGATGTAACAAATGCTAAACCTTTAAGCACTTTTGATATTCAGTCTGACGCACATTGTGTTATTTGTCGTAAAAGTATGAATTCTGATTGTCATGACAAATGTGTTGCTAAAGCTATCATCTCTCGTTTAAGGAATCCTAAGAACCGGAATACCTCTAGGCCCACTAATCTTTCTAAGTCTGTGCTTGGTAGACCGCCCTCTTTAGATTCTAAGAAACGCATTTATGTCCCTGTAGCTCCAGTTTCACCTCCTAGGAATGTAGTACCACCTAGTGCATTCACTAAGACTAAAGCAAATGCTAGTTGGAGATGGCAGAAATGGATATATAACACACTTGGATTTAAATGGATACCTAAAGCTATTGATGTGTGTATGTCTACTATACCTGCTCCGGAACCCTCTAACATTTCGGGTTCCACATCTACTTCTATTCCATATGTGTCGTCTGTGTGTAATGCAGGTGATACAGATCATTCTCTAGATTGTTGATAGCGGATGTTCCCGACACATGACAGGCAACCTTAAACTGTTATCAAACTTTATTGCAAAGTTCATTGGCACTGTCAGATTCGGGAATGATCACTTCGCAGCTATCATGGGCTACGGAGACTACATCAATGGGAACATTGAAATTAGCAGGGTTTATTATGTGGAAGGCCTCGGTCACAATCTGTTTTCAATAGGCCAGTTTTGTGATGGAGATTTGGAGTTTGCTTTCAGGGAGAAAACTTGTTTCATTCGTGATCTACAAGGAAACGACCTTATGTCTGGCTCGCGTAATTCAAGTCTTTACACTATCTCTATGCACGACATGGTTGCTTCTTCTCCAATATGCTTACTTTCAAAGGCAACATCAACAAAATCCTGGCTATGGCACCGTCGTCTCTCACATCTAAACTTTCAAACCATCACCAACCTTGCTCGACACAAACTAGTTGAAGGACTCCCACGATTCTGGTATTCTAAAGATCACCTTTGCTCAGCTTGTGAACAAGGGAAAAGCACTCGTTCTCATTTTCCTTCAAAGGTGGAACACAGCTCTCAGCATGTGGTTCATCTTCTTCACATGGATTTGTGAGGCCCGATGCGCGTGCAAACAATTAATGGCAAACGCTACATCTTAGTAATTGTTGATGACTATTCACGCTGGACTTAGGTCTACTTTCTTCGAAGCAAAGACCAAGCTCCACAGATGATCATCACCTTTCTCACGAAAATACAGGTTCAGCTTCGAAACACCGTCCAACAAATCAGAACAGACAGAGGAACTGAATTTGTTAACCAAACTCTTCGTGAATTTTATGAGAAAGTGGGGATTCAGCATCAGACATCTATTGCACGTACACCAGAACAAAACGGAGTTGTTGAAAGACGAAACCGAACGTTAGTGGAAGCTGCAAGAACAATGTTAATCAATGCTAAACTCCCGATACTTATGGGCAGAAGCTGTATCTACTGCATGCTATACTCAAAACCGTTCTATGATTACAAAATGCCACAACAAAACGCCTTTCGAGCTTGTCCACAACAGAAAACCGAATCTCAAACACTTTCATGTATTTGGATCTCTTTGCTATCCGAATAATGATCGTGATGACTTTGGAAAGCTCAAAGCCAAAGCTGACATTGGAGTCTTTATTGGATATTGTGATAATTCTTAAGGTTTCCAAATCTGGAATCGTTGAACAAAGGAAGTTATGGAAACGATTCATGCTCATTTTGATGAACTTACGGAAATGGCTTCTGAGCATAACAGCTTGGAACCCGGTCACAACCGCTTAAACTTCCCCCAAACCCCATCATCAGCTGAACAAAGCCCCCAGCTCACTCGTCAACAAATGGAAAGGCTATTTGCTCCGCTGTTCAGTGACGATATTGATGAACGTGCTCCAGGTGTATCCGCTGTTTCCGCTGCTCAACCTGATAATACTCATATACCTAATACACCTGCTACAACAACTAATGTTGAAGAAGCACCACCAGTTGACTACACCACAACAGTTGAACAAACCGCTACCAACAATGATGAACCGGCTGATGATGTTCTGAATGAAGTACCCCCACCTGCAGATTTTGAGCCAAATGCGTTCTTCAACCCTTTTGCTAATGAAACTGCTGCACCTGATGTCGCGGAATCATCTACAAGCCATTTGAATCCTCAGAATCTGCACAATGTATACCAACATCAACCCTCCACACATAGATGGACAAAAGACCATCATCTGAAAAATATTATTGGCAACCAGAATCAACCAGTCGTTACGAGACAACGTCTTCACACAGATGGTGAACATTGCATTTATGTACTCACTGTCGGCCAATCTGAACCTAAAAACATTACAGACGCAATGATAAAGGACAACTGGATTGAATCTATGCAGGAAGAACTCAACCAATTTAAACGTCTTGAAGTATGGGAACTGATTGAAAGACCAACAGGGGTCTTCGTCATTGGTCTTAAATGGATTTGGAAAAACAAACTGGATGTTGAAGGGAACGTTATCAGAAACAAGTCACGTCTGGTGGCTAAGGGTTATCGTCAGGAAGAGGGTATTGACTTTGAAGAATCTTTTGCTCCGGTTGCTCGTCTTGAGGCTGTTCGGATATTTCTCGCGTTCGCGGCTCATATGAATATGACGGTCTTTCAGATGGATGTCAAAACTGCATTTCTAAATGGACAACTAAAAGAAACGGTTTATGTCAGCCAACCCAAAGGATTCATTGATCCCGAATTCCCGAACCATGTCTACAAACTGAACAAAGCTCTTTATGGTCTCAAACAAGCTCCAGGGCATGGTACGATAAACTATCATCTTTCCTCATTGCTAATAATTTCACCAAAGGTTCGGTTGACCCAACTCTTTTTATACAATATCACGGGGCACATATCTTAATTGTTCAAATTTACGTGGATGACATCATTTTTGGGTCTACACATAAAAAGTACTCAATCGCTTTTGCAAAACTCATGAAGAAAAATTTTGAAATGTCCATGATGGGTGAACTTACGTTCTTTCTAGGATTACAAGTTCATCAATCACCCCGTGGTATTTTCTTGAGTCAGTCCAAATATGCCCTTGAATTGTTACACAAATTTGGAATGCAAACTTGTGACACCTACGCCACACCAATGGCTCATACCAAGAAGCTAGACGCTGATTTACATAGGAAATTGGTGGACCCTACAAAATACCGTAGTATTATTGGGTCTCTCATGTATCTAACAGCTAGCAGACCTGATATTCTCTTTGCTGTATATCTTTGCTCCCGTTATCAGTCGCGACCAACTGAAACCCACCTCTTTGAGGCTAAAAGAATCCTCTGATACATCAAGGGAACCATTAATTTGGGAATCTGGTATCCAAAGGATTCTGGTTTTGAACTAATCGGTTTTTCAGACGCTGACCACGCAGGATGCTTAGATTCACGGAAAAGTACTTCAGGAGCTTTACAATTTCTTGGTGACAAAATGGTGTCATGGCAATCGAAGAAGCAGGATTGTACATCATTGTCCTCAACCGAAGAAGAATATGTAGCCATGTCGGCGTGTTGTGCTCAAGTCATTTGGATGAGAACACAACTTAAAGACTATGGTTACGTATTTGACAGAATCCCGATGTACTGCAACAATCGGAGTGCTATTGCAATCTCGTGCAACTCAGTTCAACACTCGAAATCAAAGCACATCGATCTTCGATATCATTTCATCAAGGACCACGTGGAACAGGGTACTGTTGAATTATATTTTGTGGGTACAGAATACCAATTGGCAGATCTTCTCACCAAAGCCTTACCTCCTGCTAGGTTTAATGAGTTGGTCCACCGGATTGGTATGCGGTGTATGACTCAAGAGGAACTGGATAACCTCCTAAA